>CP139502.1:241771117-241813190 GCA_021014915.2 Artemisia tridentata subsp. tridentata
GCCATAGATGGGATTCGAACACCCTACACCTTACCCAACTTACAAACTTCCAACCACTAGACCAAGAGCCCTTTTGTGTCACTTTCATCCATTCCCCTGAGGAGGAAAAACGCTGAATTCAAAACAAATCCTGAAGTTCAGTCGCCTCACCATTTTAAAACTTTACATGTATCGGGCTAGGATTTTGCGTCACTAGAGTATAAACCCCATACTGGAATTAGACCGTGAGAATTTGAGAAGAAACCACGCTGGCAAAATTTTAAAACACCGTGTAGTTAAGAATTAAACTGTCTCCCTCTATCAGCCTTACTCCAGGAATCATTATATCCCACCAAAGCACTAGAAGGAGACAACTTATGGCAGACCACTTAAGTACTCTTTCACGGTCAAGGATAAACCCTTAGAACAGTCCAGAGAGACCTGAATATGTTACTAGTATCACCATCTTTCCACCAACACCATTCTGGCGGGTAACCTGAACTAAATCGCGAGGACGCGATTCCTTTTTAGGAGTATGTGATGTAACAACCAACAAACTTTTTAAACTTGTTTTCCGAACCAAAGCAATCATTTTAACTTTCCTTAGCTTTTGAACCCCTTCGAAACCGGAACTGATAAGTTAAACTGAAATTCGGGACGGATTTTCAAATATGATGTATGTGCTGTAACACCCGGTAAATTCCCTAAACATATTTTACGAGTCAAAACACTTGCTTCTCATTCTCTCTAACTTTTGAACTTCCTTGAACTTCTGGGTTTGAAAAACTATGAATATCTTGTTCAACGTGCGCGTTATTTCCTTATCGAGCCGACACAACCTAGAAAGCACAAAACGTATCGTATTTGTCAAAAATATTGATTTATGAAAGTATTGCATATTTATACTTGTTTTTATTGGAAAAATTATTTCTTGAACAACGGAGCAAGTTTCGTTAATTTTCGAGTCCGTTTGGTATGTCAAATAGGTCCCGCGGTGTTTTATCAAAAGTTTAGCCAAGTTGGCTGACCGGATCTACACACACTCCTTGTGTTAGATAGATACTTTGAATGATGCTTTGTCTAGCACGCGGAATTTACTAGCTTGCACTTAGAAGATTTGTTTGTTGTGTTTTGTATGAATTGAATGTAACAGTGAATATATGAACAAGAGACAATATACTTCAACGATTCAATATTATTAATTCAATAATACGAGTGATCTCCTATCACTAGGGTTTTACAACCTTGAATCTTAAACAATACGTATATCTTCTTAATTCTCTAATCGTATATAACCTTAAACCTAGGCAATCCTTTTATAGACTAAGGATTCCTTTACAAGATAACTATCATTCTAATTCTAGAAGATATACACAAAATCTTTTTTATAATTATCCTTTACAAAGTTATAAACCGTACTAACTTCTTCTTCAACCATACTAACTGACTTTGTACTGTCAATTTGTCTTCAAACTCATCAGCAGTACTAACTTTTATACTGAACCGTACTAACTGCTTAAAGCTTAATTCCTAACAATCCTCCCCTAAACTTATGATTTCTCCAAATCACTAAGTTTCTTCACATTAAGCTTTATCTTCTTTATGAGGGGGATTCTTCAAAAACACTATCAAGCAATCCTCTTAGATCTAGCTTTCACTTCTTGTTCAAGGTTGAATATCTTAGTTACTAACATATCAGCCATCTCAGATTCTTCGTTAGCCTTGAGCATTACAGATACCATAGTTGTTAAAACAGCTGGTCTGAGTGGATAATCTTTTTCAACCAGCATATAAATCTCTATTCCATCCTTGGTAGACACTCTGTGCACTCCACAAGATTCAAATAATCTCCAAGTGAAATCCTTGACTTGTGCTTGAAATCTCCACATTGATTCTCCACCATCTGGTTCATAAATCCTCTTCAGCTGCACCCATAACTCTTTATCTTTGTCTTCAATAGGGTCTTGAACTTTGAACTTCTCTTTTACTAAGCTCCACAGCTGATTAAGATCTTCTCTATCAAAACCTTTGAGTAAATCTTCAAACAACCTATACCTTTCAGTAATACCACCAAGTCTCATTATCTTCCATCCCTTCATTCTTCCATCTGTGAAAACTTCCCAGTCAATAATAGGATTTTTTACTTGTAATGGTTCGATGTTTGTAGATTCTGGAACTATCACTATCATACTCTTAATCTGTTCATCAGTCAATCCTTCTTCTCCAGATTTTGACTTCTTTGTAACATCAGATTCTAGAACTTCTGGTTCTCTTTTCTTTCTCTTTGTAGCATCCTTCTTGTCTGAAGTATTCAGTCTTGCATATGTCTCATAGAAAGCCTTTTCTATCTCAGCATCTGTCTTTCCAATGAAATCACTCATCTTGTAATTTGCTTGGTTCTTCAAATAATGCTTCATAAAATTGACTTGTTCTTTCTTAGTAGGCATCTTTGTCTTGTAACCATGCTTTTGCCTATCTCTAATTCTCTGCATTAAGTCATTCCAAGTAACTTCTTTATTCTTTGACAAGATGAATTCTTTAAGTTTCTCTGACTTTTCTTCTTCACTGAGATCTTCATCTCTAAGAATCATCATTGCTTGAGCTCTTACAATAAAATCAGAATCTAACAGATATTGTAATTGTTCATTGAAGACTTCTTGATCAACATCTTCAGATCTTGTTTTCTCCATGAATTCAACTATGTTTCTTACATCATCTGCAGCCAATTTCCTTGCTAATTCTGCATCTTGAGCTATCTAAGCTTGTTCATCAGCTAAATCATGTTCTAGTAGCTTTCTTACTACCTCTGCATCAAAGTTTATTTGTTCTTGAGTTTTTGGCTTTAACTTCTTGATCTTTTCAGCTTCTTGTTCAGCTTCTTCTGGTGTCATTGGCTTCTTTCCTTTATCAGTTCTTTTTCATTGGCTTCTTACCACTTGACCGGATCTACACACACTTCTTGTGTTAGATAGATACTTTGAATGATGCTTAGTCTAGCACGCGGAATTTACTAGCTTGCACTTAGAAGATTCGTTTGTTGTGTTTTGTATGAATTGAATGTAACAGTGAATATATGAACAAGAGACAATATACTTCAACGATTCAATATTATTAATTCAATAATACGAGTGATCTCCTATCACTAGGGTTTTACAACCTTGAATCTTAAACAATACGTATATCTTCTTAATTCTCTAATCGTATATAACCTTAAACCTAGGCAATCCTTTTATAGACTAAGGATTCCTTTACAAGATAACTATCATTCTAATTCTAGAAGATATACACAAAATCTTTTTTATAATTATCCTTTACAAAGTTATAAACCGTACTAACTTCTTCTTCAACCGTACTAACTGACTTTGTACTGTCAGTTTGTCTTCAAACTCATCAGCAGTACTAACTTTTATACTGAACCGTACTAACTGCTTAAAGCTTAATTCCTAACAATCCTCCCCTAAACTTATGATTTCTCCAAATCACTAAGTTTCTTCACATTAAACTTTATCTTCTTTATGAGGGGGATTCTTCAAAAATACTGATGAGTGTGTGAATACTCATCATTTTTACCTAATCTGAGCTGCCAAAACATCCAAAAACACTCAGAAATGCATCATAATACTGAAATTATCCCAGAATTGTGTTTTATATGTTTCAGATGCAAAATGTTTAAAAACAGATAAAAACGAACAAAGTTTGCATAATTGGCAGTTTCAGTCCCTCAACTTTCAAAAGTTGTCAAAACTAGTCCCTGGTTATTCTAAAAACAGGAAAAGTCATCAAAGGTCCTTTAAGAATCATAAAATTACATAATAAGTCCTTTGGTGCAAAGTTTCACAAAATGGCAACTTTTGCCCCTCAAAATCCAAAATTGACATAAAAGGTCCTTGGAAGTTTTAAAATAGAAAATTATCAACTATGGTCCTTGTGTTATTGATTTGTAGCAGGTTTAGTCCTTTGAAGTGAGTTTGGAATGTTGGCAAATCAAGTCCCTAAAGTTTCAGCAGTTTACAAGTTTGGTCCTTGTGCTTAAAAATCTAAAAACCAAACGGACCCTTTGTATTATACAACCCCAGCCCACACTAAAACATAACCCAGCCCAAACCCAAAAATAAATAAAACCCAATCCACAAATAAACCCGACCCATCTCTCTATTTAGCATAACCAGAGTTTGACTAGAGTCAAACTCTTCTCCTTCTTTCCAGTTACCCGCCCAAGCACCTCAACCCACCATCCACCACCCTTATCCTGACACACCCACCTCCCCCCTCCCCTGTTACACATCCCACCAACTATCAGAAGCATTAAATGCTTCTCCTCCAGTCACCTCACAGAACCCAAGTGGTTTTCCCACTAACTGACTTTCCCGCCAAAAATCAAGTGGACGTTTGAGAAGATATTAAGGCAATTAAAGGTTCAAGGATGACTCAGAGAGGATGACTCATGGTTTCCCAGCATTTTGTACTATAAATAGAAGCATTTGTAATCGTATTAAGTAGTAGTTAATTTAGTGATAGTCGTATTTCCTTATCAGTTTCTGATGTAATGTAATTCTCACTTTCAGTAATCAATTAAAGTTATCTTTAAGCTATTTGTTCTATTTCAAATTCAGTTTGCACTCAGTTTATAGTTTTTATAAAGTTCCAAGTTATCTGTGATCGTATAAGCTATAAGTTCTTTTTCATTATCATCAAAAGCTCCTATAACCCTTGCTATAAGCTCACATAAGCTCTTCTTAGCTTCATGTAAGTTTATATAGTGTAAACAAGTTCTGAATTTCAAGATTTGAAGAAAGTCAACAGAAAGTCAACTTCCTGGTAATAAGCTCTTCTTGGGTTAATAAGCTAATTTGGAAGGCTTAGTGTAGTTTTCTAGCTTGTGTTGACAAGCTAGAATAGGTTCTGATCTTGGTTTTTTGTCTCACAACTCAGTTCGATTGTAAGCTTTTTCTAAGCTTTTTCTTGATTTTTCAATATTACTGTTAGTAGCTTATTATTAGCTTGTCATTGTATTTTCTAGCTTATTAATAGTGTCTTAACATATTTCAATAGATTTAATCAGTTAACATAGCCTTGTTCTTAAATTTCACCTTAAAAAACTTAGAAAAACCAAAAATAGCTTCTACAAGCTAGCTTAGTTAAACTGCTTTCTTTTCAGTCACAAGTTACTTTTTATAGCTTAATATAAGTCATTGATCAGTAGTTACTCAACATCTTAGCTTATACCATCATTTCAGTGTGAAAAACTCAAAACAGTCCCCCTTAAGGGCTGTTTGGTTTAAGACTGTCACATAGGCCAAACACTAGTTTACTGTAGCTTGACCATAAGCTCACTTTTGCACAAGCTTTTCTCAGCCATAAGAAGCCATTTCTGAGTTTAAATCAGCTTTCTAGATAGCAAATCCAAGTTTGAGTAACCTGTGTGAATTTTGGACTATCAAAAGCTCATACAAGCTTATACCAGCCACAAGCTCATTCAGTCCTTGTTCTTGGTTTCTTTGAGTTCTATTTAGTCCACTTAGTGAATCCCCCAAAGCCCAGACCCCTGCACAAGTTGTGCACAAAAATAGCACAACATCAGTTCAAGCAGACTGCATAAGCAGTTCTTGTGGGTTTTTTTTGGAACTTTGAGGATCAATCATTCCCTCACCATAAGCTCTTACAAGCTGCTTCTTTTTGATAATTAAGCTCACCCAGCTCAACTCCAGTGTAGTATTTTTTGTTTCTTTTTTTAGATCATTTTTAAGCCCAAAAATAAGCCTGCAAAACAAGCAGTCTAGCCCTGGTGCAGGGCACCACATCAGCAGGCTCAAAAAGCTTCTAGTTTTTTTGAGCTTTTTCAGGCTTTTCAGCCTGAGCTTTTCTAGTTCCTATAAGTCAATTAGCCATATCTCAGTCCCTAGAAGCCTAGTCCATCAGCTTTTAGCCTCTCTTCAAGCTTATAGCTTGTTTGAAAGAATCTAAAGTCTTAAAACCTTACTAGTGGACTGATAAGCTCTTAGAGCTTAATTCTAGCTCATCCAGCTAGACATAAAAAAGATTCCAGTTTAGAAGTTGCTTATTACCAGCTTATAAGTAAGTCTCAAAAAAGAAAATCACCAAAAAAAAATAAAAGTAGCAAAAAGGTCCTAGTGGGATTCGAACCCCTGACCTCCTGTACACAACACCAACACCCCACCCAGTGTGCCCGTAGGTCTTTTCCATTATACCTGTGCACATTTTAATATTTAAGTACCATTTAGCAGTTTAAGCTTATTTAATCTATTAGCTTAATTACAGCTTTTCCATAAAAGCTGTCATCACCATTTTATTTTTAGTAGCTTTGTAATAACATAAGTTAATTTAGAAAAAAGTTTCAGAATTTATTTTATAGTTTTAGTATTTTTAATCTATTAATAAGTTTAAATTAGTAATTAAATCATAATAAATAGATAAATAATCAGAAAAATATAAATCTAATTTTCATAATTTTCTTTTGTCATTTTTAATCCAGGAAAAATATAATCACATTTTTAGACCTTAAGAAAAACCAAAAATAGAAATAAAGTGATAGCTTCTATTTAATAGAATTTATCTTTTTAAATTTTAATTAAGTAATTTTCATTTTTATAATTTTATTAACTTCTTTTTACTTTATAATATTTTTAGAAAAAGTTTTAGAATTTTCTTTGTTCATTTAGTATTTTTTATAAATTTAAATAGTTTAATAAGTAATTAAATAAATAAATAATTAATAATAATTAGATAAAAAGTATAAAAAAATATAATTTAAGTTTTTAAATAAGTTTTAAGTCATTTTACATTTTTAGGTTTTAAATTTCATAAATTTTACTTTTTAGTCCCGTTTTAGATTTTTCGTTGCGCGTTTTTAGGGTAATTAATTCGCGTTTAATTTTATTGTGCATATCTGTTTTAATTTGTTATTTAGAATTGTTAAAAAGCAAAATCAAAAGCAATCTAAATCATCAATCACTCTAATCCTAGCTTTTCACAGTTGCCCATTCACATCTCGTTAGGAAACGATCCGGGTGATCACTTGCCTGGTTTCACACTACACACGAGTATTCATTCTGAGACTGTTTATATTTATATATACGTTTTCAGACGGATCAAACACTATCAAGCAATCCTCTTAGACCTAGCTTTCACTTCTTGTTCAAGGTTGAATATCTTAGTTACTAATATATCAGCCATCTCAGATTCTTCATTAGCCTTGAGCATTACAGATACCATAGTTGTTAAAACAACTGGTCTGAGTGGATAATCTTTTTCAACCAGCATATAAATCTCTATTCCATCCTTGGTAGACACTCTGTGCACTCCACAAGATTCAAATAATCTCCAAGTGACATCCTTGACTTGTGCTTGAAATCTCCACATTGATTCTCCACCATCTGGTTCATAAATCCTCTTCAGCTGCACCCATAACTCTTTATCTTTGTCTTCAATAGGGTCTTGAACTTTGAACTTCTCTTTTACTAAGCTCCACAGCTGATTTCTCTATCAAAACCTTTGAGTAAATCTTCAAACAACCTATACCTTTCAGTAATACCACCAAGTCTCATTATCTTCCATCCCTTCATTCTTCCATCTGTGAAAACTTCCCAGTCAATAATAGGATGTTTTACTTGTAATGGTTTGATGTTTGTAGATTCTGGAACTATCACTATCATACTCTTAATCTGTTCATCAGTCAATCCTTCTTCTCCAGACTTTGACTTCTTTGTAACATCAGATTCTAGAACTTCTGGTTCTCTTTTCTTTCTCTTTGTAGCATCCTTCTTGTCTGAAGTATTCAGTCTTGCATATGTCTCATAGAAAGCCTTTTCTATCTCAGCATCTGTCTTTCCAATTAAATCACTCATCTTGTAATTTGCTTGGTTCTTCAAATAATGCTTCATAAAATTGACTTGTTCTTTCTTAGTAGGCATCTTTGTCTTGTAACCATGCTTATGCCTATCTCTAATTCTCTGCATTAAGTCATTCCAAGTAACTTCTTTATTCTTTGACAAGATGAATTCTTTAAGTTTCTATGACTTTTCTTCTTCACTGAGATCTTCATCTCTAAGAATCATCATTGCTTGAGCTCTTACAATAAAATCAGAATCTAACAGATATTGTAATTGTTCATTGAAGACTTCTTGATCAACATCTTCAGATCTTGTTTTCTCCATGAATTCAGCTATGTTTCTTACATCATCTGCAGCCAATTTCCTTGCTAATTCTGCATCTTGAGCTATCTAAGCTTGTTCATCAGCTAAATCCTGTTCTAGTAGCTTTCTTACTACCTCTGCATCAAAGTTTATTTGTTCTTGAGTTTTTGGCTTTAACTTCTTGATCTTTTCAGCTTCTTGTTCAGCTTCTTCTGGTGTCATTGGCTTCTTTCCTTTATCAGTTCTTTTTCATTGGCTTCTTACCACTTGACCGGATCTACACACACTTCTTGTGTTAGATAGATACTTTGAATGATGCTTAGTCTAGCACGCGGAATTTACTAGCTTGCACTTAGAAGATTTGTTTGTTGTGTTTTGTATGAATTGAATGTAACAGTGAATATATGAACAAGAGACAATATATTTCAACGATTCAATATTATTAATTCAATAATACGAGTGATCTCCTATCTCTAGGGTTTTACAACCTTGAATCTTAAACAATACGTATATCTTCTTAATTCTCTAATCGTATACTCCCTCCGTCCCATATTAAGTGTCCACTTTCCAAATGCACAAAGTTTTAGGAAATTCCACTAACTACACTCTCCACCAATCAAATATCACTATTACCCACTAAAGTCTCTTCTCATTGGTTGAAAATATTCCCTGGACACTTAATTTGGGACATCCCAAGATTCTATTATGGACACTTAATATGGGTCGGATGTAGTATAACCTTAAACCTAGGCAATCCTTTTATAGACCAAGGATTCCTTTACAAGATAACTATCATTCTAATTCTAGAAGATATACACAAAATCTTTTCTATAATTATCTTTTACAAAGTTATAAACCGTACTAACTTCTTCTTCAACCGTACTAACTGACTTTGTACTGTCAGTTTGTCTTCAAACTCATCAGCAGTACTAACTTCTATACTGAACCGTACTAACTGCTTAAAGCTTAATTCCTAACAATCCTCCCCTAAACTTATGATTTCTCCAAATCACTAAGTTTCTTCACATTAAGCTTTATCTTCTTTATGAGGGGGATTCTTCAAAAACACTATCAAGCAATCCTCTTAGATCTAGCTTTCACTTCTTGTTCAAGGTTGAATATCTTAGTTACTAACATATCAGCCATCTCAGATTCTTCATTAGCCTTGAGCATTACAGATACCATAGTTGTTAAAACAACTGGTCTGAGTGGATAATCTTTTTTAACCAGCATATAAATCTCTATTCCATCCTTGGTAGACACTCTGTGCACTCCACAAGATTCAAATAATCTCCAAGTGACATCCTTGACTTGTGCTTGAAATCTCCACATTGATTCTCCACCATCTGGTTCATAAATCCTCTTCAGTTGCACCTATAACTCTTTATCTTTGTCTTCAATAGGGTCTTGAACTTTGAACTTCTCTTTTACTAAGCTCCACAGCTGATTAAGATCTTCTCTATCAAAACCTTTGAGTAAATCTTCAAACAACCTATACCTTTCAGTAATACCACCAAGTCTCATTATCTTCCATCCCTTCATTCTTCCATCTGTGAAAACTTCCCAGTCAATAATAGGATGTTTTACTTGTAATGGTTTGATGTTTGTAGATTCTGGAACTATCACTATCATACTCTTAATCTGTTCATCAGTTAATCCTTCTTCTCCAGATTTTGACTTCTTTGTAACATTAGATTCTAGAACTTCTGGTTCTCTTTTCTTTCTCTTTGTAGCATCCTTCTTGTCTGAAGTATTCAGTCTTGCATATGTCTCATAGAAAGCCTTTTCTATCTCAGCATCTGTCTTTCCAATGAAATCACTCATCTTGTAATTTGCTTGGTTCTTCAAATAATGCTTCATAAAATTGACTTGTTCTTTCTTAGTAGGCATCTTTGTCTTGTAACCATGCTTTTGCCTATCTCTAATTCTCTGCATTAAGTCATTCCAAGTAACTTCTTTATTCTTTGACAAGATGAATTCTTTAAGTTTCTCTGACTTTTCTTCTTCACTGAGATCTTCATCTCTAAGAATCATCATTGCTTGAGCTCTTACAATAAAATCAGAATCTAACAGATATTGTAATTGTTCATTGAAGACTTCTTGATCAACATCTTCAGATCTTGTTTTCTCCATGAATTCAGCTATGTTTCTTACATCATCTGCAGCCAATTTCCTTGCTAATTCTGCATCTTGAGCTATCTAAGCTTGTTCATCAGCTAAATCCTGTTCTAGTAGCTTTCTTACTACCTCTGCATCAAAGTTTATTTGTTCTTGAGATTTTGGCTTTAACTTCTTGATCTTTTCAGCTTCTTCTGGTGTCATTGGCTTCTTTCCTTTATCAGTTATTTTTCATTGGCTTCTTACCACTTGACCGGATCTACACATACTTCTCGTGTTAGATAGATACTTTGAATGATGCTTAGTCTAGCACGCGGAATTTACTAGCTTGCACTTAGAAGATTTGTTTGTTGTGTTTTGTATGAATTGAATGTAACAGTGAATATATGAACAAGAGACAATATACTTCAACGATTCAATATTATTAATTCAATAATACAAGTGATCTCCTATCACTAGGGTTTTACAACCTTGAATCTTAAACAATACGTATATCTTCTTAATTCTCTAATCGTATACTCCCTCCGTCCCATATTAAGTGTCCACTTTCCAAATGCACAAAGTTTTAGGAAATTCTACTAACTACACTCTCCACCAATCAAATATCACTATTACCCACTAAAGTCTCTTCTCATTGGTTGAAAATATTCCCTGGACACTTAATTTGGGACATCCCAAGATTCTATTATGGACACTTAATATGGGACGGAGGTAGTATAAGCTTAAACCTAGGCAATCCTTTTATAGACTAAGGATTCCTTTACAAGATAACTATCATTCTAATTCTAGAAGATATACACAAAATCTTTTTTATAATTATCCTTTACAAAGTTATAAACCGTACTAACTTCTTCTTCAAGCATACTAACTGACTTTGTACTGTCAGTTTGTCTTCAAACTCATCAGCAGTACTAACTTTTATACTGAACCGTACTAACTGCTTAAAGCTTAATTCCTAACAATCCTCCCCTAAACTTATGATTTCTCCAAATCACTAAGTTTCTTCACATTAAACTTTATCTTCTTTATGAGGGGGATTCTTCAAAAACACTATCAAGCAATCCTCTTAGATCTAGCTTTCACTTCTTGTTCAAGGTTGAATATCTTAGTTACTAACATATCAGCCATCTCAGATTCTTCGTTAGCCTTGAGCATTACAGATACCATAGTTGTTAAAAGAATTGGTCTGAGTGGATAATCTTTTTCAACCAGCATATAAATCTCTATTCCATCCTTGGTAGACACTCTGTGCACTCCACAAGATTCAAATAATCTCCAAGTGACATCCTTGACTTGTGCTTGAAATCTCCACATTGATTCTCCACCATCTGGTTCATAAATCCTCTTTAGCTGCACCCATAACTCTTTATCTTTGTCTTCAATAGGGTCTTGAACTTTGAACTTCTCTTTTACTAAGCTCCACAGCTGATTAAGATCTTCTCTATCAAAACCTTTGAGTAAATCTTCAAACAACCTATACCTTTCAGTAATACCAACAAGTCTCATTATCTTCCATCCCTTCATTCTTCCATCTGTGAAAACTTCCCAGTCAATAATAGGATGTTTTACTTGTAATGGTTTGATGTTTGTAGATTCTGGAACTATCAC
The DNA here is from genome assembly GCA_021014915.2 of Artemisia tridentata subsp. tridentata. Lineage (NCBI taxonomy): Eukaryota > Viridiplantae > Streptophyta > Magnoliopsida > Asterales > Asteraceae > Artemisia > Artemisia tridentata. The sequence goes on from CP139502.1 coordinate 241,782,976, forward strand.
TATCATACTCTTAATCTGTTCATCAGTCAATCCTTCTTCTCCAGATTTTGACTTCTTTGTAACATCAGATTCTAGAACTTCTGGTTCTCTTTTCTTTCTCTTTGTAGCATCCTTCTTGTCTGAAGTATTCAGTCTTGCATATGTCTCATAGAAAGCCTTTTCTATCTCAGCATCTGTCTTTCCAATGAAATCACTCATCTTGTAATTTGCTTGGTTCTTCAAATAATGCTTCATAAAATTGACTTGTTTTTTCTTAGTAGGCATCTTTGTCTTGTAACCATGCTTTTGCCTATCTCTAATTCTCTGCATTAAGTCATTCCAAGTAACTTCTTTATTCTTTGACAAGATGAATTCTTTAAGTTTCTCTGACTTTTCTTCTTCACTGAGATCTTCATCTCTAAGAATCATCATTGCTTGAGCTCTTACAATAAAATCAGAATCTAACAGATATTGTAATTGTTCATTGAAGACTTCTTGATCAACATCTTCAGATCTTGTTTTCTCCATGAATTCAGCTATGTTTCTTACATCATCTGCAGCCAATTTCCTTGCTAATTCTGCATCTTGAGCTATCTAAGCTTGTTCATCAGCTAAATCCTGTTCTAGTAGCTTTCTTACTACCTCTGCATCAAAGTTTATTTGTTCTTGAGTTTTTGGCTTTAACTTCTTGATCTTTTCAGCTTCTTCTGGTGTCATTGGCTTCTTTCCTTTATCAGTTCTTTTTCATTGGCTTCTTACCACTTGACCGGATCTACACACACTTCTTGTGTTAGATAGATACTTTGAATGATGCTTAGTCTAGCACGCGGAATTTACTAGCTTGCACTTAGAAGATTCGTTTGTTGTGTTTTGTATGAATTGAATGTAACAGTGAATATATGAACAAGAGACAATATATTTCAACGATTCAATATTATTAATTCAATAATACGAGTGATCTCCTATCTCTAGGGTTTTACAACCTTGAATCTTAAACAATACGTATATCTTCTTAATTCTCTAATCGTATACTCCCTCCGTCCCATATTAAGTGTCCACTTTCCAAATGCACAAAGTTTTAGGAAATTCCACTAACTACACTCTCCACCAATCAAATATCACTATTACCCACTAAAGTCTCTTCTCATTGGTTGAAAATATTCCCTGGACACTTAATTTGGGACATCCCAAGATTCCATTATGGACACTTAATATGGGACGGAGGTAGTATAAGCTTAAACCTAGGCAATCCTTTTATAGACTAAGGATTCCTTTACAAGATAACTATCATTCTAATTCTAGAAGATATACACAAAATCTTTTCTATAATTATCCTTTACAAAGTTATAAACCGTACTAACTTCTTCTTCAACCGTACTAACTGACTTTGTACTGTCAGTTTGTCTTCAAACTCATCAGCAGTACTAACTTTTATACTGAATCGTACTAACTGCTTAAAGCTAAAATTCCTAACATTGGCACCTTCACCCCCTTCGCCCCCTATTTTCATTTCACTCCCCTCACTTTTATATTTACACTTTGGTCCCTCCTTCAATAATATAAATACCCCTAATATTAATAATTTTTCATTTCACTATTCACTCTCACTTCTCTCTTCTCTCTCTCTCTAAGCCGCCAGCATCCCCAACTTTGGCGACCACCTTCTTCTCCGGCCAACTTCCGGCGACCACCGTGCCGGAAAATTTTCCGGCGAACCTTTTTCTTTGCCGAATCGATAGATCGGCTTACCCACACCATTTCTGGAAATTTTGAGCTCACGGCTCCCACCACAACACCACCCACGCGCCAACACCGCCAACTGCCAACATCACCGAGCCACTACCACCTTCCCCGCCGCCTCTTCTTTCGGTAAAAACTAACTCACGCGCCCTTATTATTATTTTTTTTAAATATTTTCACAACCCTAATTTAGTAAATTTTATTTATTCATTTATTTATTTATTAATCCAAAAATATAGTGTGTTTTGTTAATAAAAATGGAACACTCATGTGGAAAACCCTCCCCTCCCCCTCTTCTCGTTGACTCAGTCACTCGGTTAAACTCACCGAGATAACTCGGTTGACTCGGAGAGGGTTTGATTGTTTTGGTATTTATTTTTGTTGTTGATGTTATTATTGTTGTTTTTGTACTCGGTTTTGGATTTAGGGTGTCGTTTGGTTTGTTTGTTCTTCGACAGCCGAGGTACGGTGAGACCGAGCCTAGACTCGTGGTGAGTCACGGCAAGGTGAGTTATGGTTTAGGTTAGGGTTTGGTTGGATTGTGTTGGATTGATTTGGATTCGGAAATTGGAATGTTTATGTTTGATTTGGAATTGCGTTGAGATGATGTTGTCAACAGTTTCAGTTTTGTGGTTTGTATCATTTGGATTTTGTTAAAAGAATTAATATAAGATTGGTTAGAATTAGATTATAATATGATGTTTGTGTCCGGACTTGGTTTTGAGTTAGTATGCGGATTGTGTTTAAATCGGATTTAGGATAGTTAGAGTGGATATGTTTGTGTTATGTCAGATTTGGTTAGCCGAGAGCCCCAACGGCTCGGATTGGGTCTAGCCGTGACTCATGGCGAGTCATGGCTAAGTCTAATAATTTGTCGTTTTGTTGTTTATTTATTCTCTTTGTCGCGTTGTAATTATTAATTGTCATCGTTATTATTTATATTGTTAAGTCGTGTCATGGTAGTTAGTCGTTAGTTAATATTATTCGTTTGTGATCGATATGGAAGTTTCGGATATTTAAAAGCGTTGTGGGATAATATTGCAACACATGAGATACTTAATATTTATTGATTCGATTTGAACATTATTATAATATTGTAATGTTGTGGACAAGGATTGGTAGTATTGGATTTACGGTATTGGTTATTTGGACTATTATGGACCCTTTGGTACACGAGACGAAAGGGTACGTTAGACTCATAAGAGCTTAACCTACCTGGACCCGAACTATACAAAATGGTCGATAAACTAAGCAACTAATATTTACACGAATGATATTTCCAGTTATATATTAAAACTTGTAAAACTTATTAATAATTGGAATATTCAAATAAGTCGTATGACTTGGAAATGTTTTATAAACGAGCAATTCATGCCGAAATTTCGTAAAATGTTTTATAAACTTAAATCATTTATGGTTTATTAAATATTCCAAAATCTTTTCAAAGCTCTTATGTTTTAGCGATTATAACATCTATTTTGGGAAAAACAGGGAAAAACCGAAACTATCTATTGATGTCGTTTATTGTTTATTTGTTTGTTTGTTTATTTATTTCTTTCTTTCACATTCCTTTCTTCTTCTCCTCTCGTCTCCTTGAGTATTCGTTCGTGTTCGCCGACCGTTACTATTTTCCTTTTCTAAAATATCCACACGAGTCTTAAACTTTCCTTTTCTTTCAAACGCCATTGAAAACTAAACCTTTTATAATAACACAAGTATTCAACGAACGCTACTTCATAAATTACTTGAGTATTATTTCTGAAACATATTACTTGTTAGGTTGTGCCGATCCAGTATCGTTATGCTTGTACTATCTAAATGCTGTTATGCTTTACTACTTGATGCCAGTTGTGTATTTGTGATATCTTGCATTGCTGCATACTCAGGTGAGTTCATAGCCCCACTTTTTACTTGCTTAACTGTTTTATAAACTACTTGGGGTGAGATACATGCTACTGTTTTTACTATGATCACAATTGTTTACAAACTGTTATTTGAAATGGAAACTTTGTTGAACATCTGATAAGCACTAAGTACCTTCCTTGCCAACAGCAAGTCCCTCGATCATGAACCATTAATCACCTGCGGGTGAGCGCGATTATAGTGTAACACCCCAACCCGACAAGGGTAAAGATATCACAAATATATGGTTTCATATCAGAACAACATAGTATCCATAAAATCAAAATAGCGGAAGTCAATACATAATCCAATAATAAGTCAACATGACTTATATCCAAATGAAAGGAAAATAAAGAAGTACATGAGTTCAATGCCTAAACAATGGCAACATAAAGTCCAAAGAAATCAAATGGTAGATAAGCTATAAAGAACAAGCTCCACTCAAGTGCACTCAACCCCAAAGCCATGCCAAACTCCTAGCTTAATTACCTGCCGCGGGAAAAGAAAACGCGGCTGAGCTACTAGAGCTCAGTGAACAGATATAACGGAAACAAAGCAGTAGCATAATGAATAATACATGAGTAAATGAGTGTAGAAGCCTGAATACATAGTATCATGATGAAAGGTAAGCGTACATGGTATCATAAGGAAAGGTAAAAGGTACATGGTAAGGAAAGGTCAGTAATCCACTACGAGCCCATAACATGAAATCATAAGCATAATCATAATCATAAACATGTAGAGGGGAGACCTCTTAATATCCTGTAAATATGAGGGGTGTCCTCATCATGGGTATCTTGTAAATATGAGGGGTGTCCTCATCATGGGTATCTTGTAAATATGAGGGGTGTCCTCATCATGAATTGGAGTGATCAGCTCCCAGAGTGTGAAAGACGTGTATCGCACACACCATCAGTCACCATGAATAACATAACATAACATGAACATGAACAAATCTAGGATGCATCCATACGCCCCAGGTGGCCATAATCTGCCTCTACGTAAACATAACATGCAGGGACGGGACAGGTCATCACTCTCCTGCCCTAGAGTCATGCCATCGGTGCATCGACTGACATGGACATGAAACCCTCATGCCTAGTGAGTGGCTCGTAGTATCAAACTGAGGGTAAAGGTCAAGTATCATGAATCATGTTTTTAGTTTACTTGCATAGGTCAATATCATGTTTCATAAGTTCATAATCATGGTTCATAATCATGGTTCAATAATCGGAGTCATAATAAGAGAATGAAGGCCTCTTATTAAAGAAGCAGAATATCTGTACCTTATTGCTGACAAAGGAAACACACTGAATAAGATGATCAAGAGCACAAGACTACTCCCTCTTCACACCTAGAGGAGTAAAGACATGATTACTAAAGATCCCATTTCCATATTAAGTAACTTTCTATTTTTAGCAGGTTTCCATTTTTAGAAAGTTTCCTTATTTAGTAAGTTTCCAAAATTAGCAGATTTCTATAATGAGTAAGGTTTAAGTATTATGATTTAGTTAAGTCTTTAATTTAGTCTCATTATGGGATTAGGGTGGGTTTTAGCAAGTTATAAAAGTTTAGGGTTAAATATGACAAGTTTACATAGTTTAGGGTTTTAATTGAAAATATATCAATTTAAAGGTCTAGAATGAAAATATCATGATTTACTTATTTAAATACTCCATTTATTCAGAATTACATCCTTAGCCCCTTAAGTTCCATATTTTACACTTTAAACCCTTTATTTATAAAAGTTACAAAATAAACCCTAAAGTTACATAATTTACAATTTAATCCATATAATATCTTTAATTACACCATTAACCCTTAGATTTAATTATATATAGAATCTACCTTCTAATTTCATGCATGGTACGATTCAACCCTTTAGTTTCCCATAATTACACATTTAGTCCCTATAATTATAAAACATATATTTTAATTTGTAAATTCCAAATAGTTACCTATTGGCCCCTATAATTATCCAAACTTACACCAAAACATCTTAACATTATATTTTACTCAAAATGACCTCAAGTTTCCAGTATTTACATTTTTAGTCCCTTGATTTAATTAAATTGCAAATCGAATTACTAAATATATATAATTACCCATTTAACCTTTTAAATACAAAATTTACATATAGACCCCTTCAAGTTATATTTTTCCCACATTATAACAGTCCTAAATAGCATTTTAAAAATAGTCCATGAGTTTCAAAAATTACAAAACATCCCCTTGACTTTTATATTTTAAATCGGTAAAACATTTTTACTACTAAATCAAACCCTAATTGCTTTCAATCATCATGCAATCATTACTATATCATTTTAATACCATAAACATCCAGATTCAATTATATAAACATTAATTCAATAGGTTTAGGGTTTTATTCATATTTTCCCTTTTATTTTAATTTAGCCGATTATACACAATTTCACAAATAATAGTTTTAGGCTTCTAAAATTTGAATGGCCATTTTTGTGATGATATATGATGACTAATGAAGCCACAAAAATTATAAAACCTGCCCAGAAAATTCGCATGAACGATTTAGAGAATTAACACGATTTTAGGGTTTTGGATTCATTATTTAGCACATGATCAATATACAATGCATGGATGTGTTTTAGCATTTTTTTCATGTTATATAGGATTAGTATAAGCTCGGAAAAATACCAGATAATTTATAGAACGAGTGGATAGGGCGCTTTGAATTTGGACCTATCGGAACTAAAACTCGACACCAAAGAATTCACCACGATCACCACAGCCACTCCACGACCTTGTAATCATTTTTCACAGACCATACATGATGTGAGGGACGTGAGAAAAATAGAGAATGAATATCACATTGATCGAATCAATAAAAATGGAATTCTTACCTATCGAATGGAAAAGAAGAAGAAATTTTGATATCTTGCAATCCCGACCTCTAAAATTCGTGAAGTTATTTTTCTAGGCCTCTTGAGAACCCTAAGAACACAAGAAAAATGGTGCCTCACTTCCAGAAATTCGGATGGATGATTTGAGAATTATTTAGTGAATTATGGTTCAATCGGCTTGGAGGAATTTTGGAAAAAATAATGTGTGTGATAAAAATATGGGAGTAGCCGATTCATAAGGGTAATAATAGACCCTAATTCCAGGAATTGGTCAATGGTTATTATTAGCATTCAATATAATTTTTAATGACCTTAATTTCCTTTAAATTTCCTTTTATAATTACATAACTTTTGAATTTAAATGATATTAGGCGCCCAAGGGTACTTTGGTAATTTTCATGGCTTGTATAAAAGTTAAATGAAGTTGTTAAAATTATTTGGGATCATAGCTTGCTCATTACTAGAAGTTTGGAATTTATTTTGTGCTTTACATATGTTTTATTTAGGTTTTAAATTCCCAGGGGCAATTTGGTCATTTTACATGTTATAGAATTTCAGGTATTACAACTTCTTCCCCACTAACAGAAAAATTTCGTCCCCGAAATTTGCAAGGACATGAGAAAGGAAACATAACAGAAACGAAACTGAACATACCAGATCAAAACATGAAATGAGGATAACTCGATCGTATTGACTCTTCGGTCTCCCAGGTTGCCTCGCGCGCTGGGTGATTCCGCCAAAGAATCTTTACAAAAGGAATGACTTTGTTTCTCATAACGCGTTCTTGACGCTCTAAAACCGCTTCCGGTTCTTCAGATAAGGTCATATCGGGACGGATTTGATCAAACGGATAAGAAGCCACATGTAGAGGATGATAGTTGTATCCCCTCAAAAGAGATACATGAAATACATTATGAACATGAGCCAACTGAGGTGGCAAGGCTAGACGATACGAGACTTCTCCGATACGCTCCAGAATTTCAAAGGGTCCAATAAACCGAGGGCTGAGCTTGCCTTTAATACCAAAACGCTTGACGCCTCGGAACGGAGATACTTTAAGAAATACCCGGTCACCGACATTAAACTCTAGATCCCGACGGTGTTTATCCGCATAACTCTTTTGACGTGCTCGTGCCTCTTTCAATTTCTCCTTAGCCGTGGCAACCTTTTCATTTGTGACCTCAATCATCTCAGGTCCTTCAAGAATACGTTCCCCTACTTCATTCCAACATACCGGTGCTCTGCACTTTCGCCCATATAACATCTCAAAAGGTGCCATATCGATGCTCGCGTGCCAACTGTTATTATAAGCGAACTCTACCAAACACAGGTAGTCGTCCCAACTACCCGTCCATTCCAATGCACACGCTCGTAACATATCCTCTAATGTCTGGATGGTCCTCTCCGACTGACCATCAGTTTGGGGATGAAAAGCGGTACTGAACTTAAGACGAACACCCCAAACTTTATGTAGTCCCTTCCAGAAGCGCGAAGTAAAACGAGGATCACGATCAGAAACGATAGAAGAAGGAGTGCCATGCAATCTAACAATCTCCTGCGTGAAAATCTCGGACAACTTACTAACACTGTAGCTCATACGAATGGGTAAGAAATGAGCGGATTTAGTTAGCCGATCAACGACCACCCAAATCGCATCATGTTTCCTACGAGTCAACGGTAAACCACAAACAAAATCCATAGAAATTTCATCCCACTTCCAAACTGGAATCTCCAAAGGCTGTAATAACCCACTAGCTCTCTGGTGTTCAATCTTGACCTGCTGACAGGTCATACATCTAGCTACAAACGATGCCACATCCTGCTTCATGCCGCTCCACCAGAATTGTTGCTTTAGATCCCGATACATCTTGGTTGAACCAGGATGTATAGAAAAAGGAGAACTATGAGCCTCAGTCAACAAGGCCTCACGTAGATCAGAATCATCAGGAACGCATAATCGATCTCCACACCATACAATACCACTACCATCTACCCGAAACTCAGACTGCTTACCTTCCTCGACATTCTGCACAATAGCCCAGAGTTCACCATCGTCCTTCTGGGCTTCCTTAATCCGCAGCATCAAGTTCGATTCCACCTTCAAACTCGCCCAATAACCACTAACGCCCTTTACACATATCTCAACCTCTAACCGCTCTAAGTCCTGAAGAATACGAGGCTCGACATTCAAACTAGCAATCATAACCGATTTCCTGCTGAGTGCATCGGCAACAACATTCGCCTTGCCGGGATGATACTGGATATTAGTGTCGTAATCTTTCAGAAGCTCCAACCATCTTCTCTGCCTCATGTTGAGCTCTTTCTGGGTAAATATGTATTTGAGACTCTTATGATCCGTGAAGATATCACATGATTCACCGTATAAGTAATGTCTCCATATTTTCAACGCAAATACCACAGCTGCCAACTCTAGATCATGGGTCGGATAATTTTCCTCATAGGGTTTTAACTGCCTTGAGGCATAGGCAATTACTTTCCCGTTCTGCATGAGAACACAACCTAAACCCTTCTTGGAAGCGTCACTATAAATCTGAAATCCTCCTGAACCCGACGGTAAGGTCAAAATAGGTGCAGAAACTAGCCGTCGTTTCAACTCCTCAAAACTCTGCTCACGCTCATCCGTCCACACAAACTTTTCACCTTTTCTCATCAATTGAGTCAACGGTAAAGCCAACTTCGAAAACCCCTCGACAAAGCGTCGATAATAGCCAGCTAAACCCAGAAAACTCCTGACTTCGGTTACCGTGGTAGGTCTTGGCCATTTTGTGATAGCCTCGACCTTAGCTGGATCCATGGTAATCCCATCTGCTGACACGACGTGACCAAGGAAAGCAACTCGGTCCAACCAGAATTCACACTTGGAAAATTTAGCGTATAATTTCTGCTGCCTCAGAATACCCAAAACAGTACGTAAATGCTGCTCGTGCTCTTCTGCCGACTTAGAATATACCAGAATATCATCAATGAAAACGATGACGAATTTATCGAGAAATTCATGGAAGACCCGGTTCATTAAGTCCATAAATACTGCAGGAGCATTTGTTAACCCAAAAGGCATAACCAAGAACTCATAATGTCCATACCGAGTACGAAAAGCAGTCTTAGAAATGTCCTGCTCTTTAACCCGCAACTGGTGATAACCAGATCGCAAGTCAATCTTGGAGAATACTTTAGCACCCTGCAACTGATCGAATAAATCATCGATGCGAGGTAGCGGATAACGATTCCGAATAGTTATACGGTTCAACTCCCGATAATCGATACACAACCGCATAGACCCATCTTTCTTCTTTACAAAAAGTACAGGAGCACCCCATGGTGACACACTTGGACGAATAAATCCACAATCCAATAACTCTTCAAGCTGTTCCTTTAACTCCTTGAGTTCCACCGGTGCCATCCGGTACGGAGCCTTAGAGATAGGCTCAGCGCCGGGAATCAGATCGATAGTAAATTCAACCTCTCTGGCCGGAGCAAGACCAGGAAGTTTTTCAGGGAAAACATCAGAAAATTCCCGAACAACATGAACAATATTAATATCAGGACCTTCCGCAGAAGAATCTTTAACAGAGGCCAAATAACCTTGGCAACCATGCGATATTAGAGTCCTTGCTTTCAAAGCAGAGATAATTTTCACAGATTTTAGAGAGCGTGTTTCATGAAAAACAAATTCAGGCTGAGTTAGATCACCAAAAATTACTTTTCGAGCATGACAGTCAATGGTGGCTCTATGAAAAGATAACCAATCCATGCCGAGAATAACATCGAAATCAACCATGTCCAAAGGGAGTAGATTTGCCGAACGAATCCGGTCATCGAATCGTATAGGACAATTTACGTATTCATGATCAATAAGAGTACTGAGTTTCATGGGAGTGGAGAGGGATACTTGATTACTTAGTGGTGTTGGTAATATTTTAAGTTTCTTTACCAGATTCATAGATATAATCGAGTGTGTAGCTCCAGTATCAAAAAGTGTGAAAATAGCGTGATCACCAATATATAAAACACCCGTAATCGTACCTGAAGACTGAGCCGCCTGGTCTCGAGTCATAGAATATACGCGGCCAGTGTTGGGCGGAGGGGGAGGTAGATAGTTCCCGGTTTTCTCCGGGTTTTGCTTGGGACAATCTTTCACACGATGCTCTGTCGAGCCACATCCAAAACAAGTCCCAGAAGCCCGACGACATGGTCCATTGTGGCGCTTGCCACACGTAGTACAAATAGGATAAGTATATGAACCCCCAGATGCACCTCCCTGAGAACTAGAACCCGGAGCCCTGTTCTGCTGACTACCCTTAGCAGTCTGGTCTCTCCACTGTTTCTGACTGGTGTTGCGCCCCGAGCGATCATCTCCCTGCCTAGGAGTGAACCTGGAATCCTGCCCTCTAGTATCCGACCTCTTCTGATCATAGTTCCTGCCAGCCTGACCCTGATGGTCGTATCGTCGATCCCCCTGTCCACGAGAATCATAACTCCTGTCATTTCGGCCCTTAAAATCCCTGTTCTGACCCTGAGTCTGAATCCTATCCCCATCTCTGTTTCTCTTATAACCAGATCCCTGATGAAATATCTCGATATTGCGAGCAGCGTCGCAACATTCTGCCGGGTCTTTAAACTCATCATTAAGTATGCGGTCTAGTACCCACCTCTTGAGTCCCCATTTGTATTGCCTAGCCTGCTGCTTAGAATCCCCAGCAAGCGGACCCACAAAACTCACTAATCTCTGAAACCGCTCCAGATACTGCCCAGCATTCTCAGAATCAAGCTGAGAGATAGTGTTGTACTCCCTAATGAACCTCTGCTGCTCGGAAGCAGGGAAGTACCGATTATAGAACGTGGTACGGAAATCAGCCCATGAACAACCAAGAACATATGCATCACCACCTTTAGCTTCTTTATGCGCTTTCCACCAGTTGAGCGCGTCACCTTCTAGCTTGAACACAGCCAGACGAGTCTTGAACCCGTCCTCACAACCTAACACCTCAAACAGTTTCTCCATGTGGGTGATCCAATCTTCTGCTGCCTGAGGAGTAGCAGCAGAAGTGAAGGACAACGGCTTGAGTTTATTAAAACTCTCCAGCCACCCATTAATAGTAGTGGGTCGGCCCCCACCACCAGAAGAACTGCCAGCACCCCCAGATGGACCAGCTCCACCACTGATAAGCCGGTTGACCACCGCCTCAGTGTTAAGGCCCGGTAGCAGACGGGCTACAACATTAGCTATCATTTCCTCCAGATTGGGGGTTTCAGCATCTCCTCCACTGTTATACTCCTGATGACGAGTGTTAACCATCTATAGAATTACGAAGACGATTAGTAAGGTGAAACAAAATATGACAGAGCAGAATACGGAAAAGAGTACGCGAAAGGAAAACCTAATGTCTACCCAATCCTCACAGGTCAAAGGCCTAAGCCAACGGGTTTCGGAAACCTGTCGCTCTGATACCATAAATTGTAACACCCCAACCCGACAAGGGTAAAGATATCACAAATATATGGTTTCATATCAGAACAACATAGTATCCATAAAATCAAAATAGCGGAAGTCAATACATAATCCAATAATAAGTCAACATGACTTATATCCAAATGAAAGGAAAATAAAGAAGTACATGAGTTCAATGCCTAAACAATGGCAACATAAAGTCCAAAGAAATCAAATGGTAGATAAGCTATAAAGAACAAGCTCCACTCAAGTGCACTCAACCCCAAAGCCATGCCCAACTCCTAGCTTAATTACCTGCCGCGGGAAAAGAAAACGCGGCTGAGCTACTAGAGCTCAGTGAACAGATATAACGGAAACAAAGCAGTAGCATAATGAATAATACATGAGTAAATGAGTGTAGAAGCCTGAATACATAGTATCATGATGAAAGGTAAGCGTACATGGTATCATAAGGAAAGGTAAAAGGTACATGGTAAGGAAAGGTCAGTAATCCACTACGAGCCCATAACATGAAATCATAAGCATAATCATAATCATAAACATGTAGAGGGGAGACCTCTTAATATCCTGTAAATATGAGGGGTGTCCTCATCATGGGTATCTTGTAAATATGAGGGGTGTCCTCATCATGGGTATCTTGTAAATATGAGGGGTGTCCTCATCATGAATTGGAGTGATCAGCTCCCAGAGTGTGAAAGACGTGTATCGCACACACCATCAGTCACCATGAATAACATAACATAACATGAACATGAACAAATCTAGGATGCATCCATACGCCCCAGGTGGCCATAATCTGCCTCTACGTAAACATAACATGCAGGGACGGGACAGGTCATCACTCTCCTGCCCTAGAGTCATGCCATCGGTGCATCGACTGACATGGACATGAAACCCTCATGCCTAGTGAGTGGCTCGTAGTATCAAACTGAGGGTAAAGGTCAAGTATCATGAATCATGTTTTTAGTTTACTTGCATAGGTCAATATCATGTTTCATAAGTTCATAATCATGGTTCATAATCATGGTTCAATAATCGGAGTCATAATAAGAGAATGAAGGCCTCTTATCAAAGAAGCAGAATATCTGTACCTTATTGCTGACAAAGGAAACACACTGAATAAGATGATAAAGAGCACAGGACTACTCCCTCTTCACACCTAGAGGAGTAAAGACATGATTACTAAAGATCCCATTTCCATATTAAGTAACTTTCTATTTTTAGCAGGTTTCCATTTTTAGAAAGTTTCCTTATTTAGTAAGTTTCCAAAATTAGCAGATTTCTATAATGAGTAAGATTTAAGTATTATGATTTAGTTAAGTCATTAATTTAGTCTCATTACGGGATTAGGGTGGGTTTTAGCAAGTTATAAAAGTTTAGGGTTAAATATGACAAGTTTACATAGTTTAGGGTTTTAATTGAAAATATATCAATTTAAAGGTCTAGAATGAAAATATCATGATTTACTTATTTAAATACTCCATTTATTCAGAATTACATCCTTAGCCCCTTAAGTTCCATATTTTACACTTTAAACCCTTTATTTATAAAAGTTACAAAATAAACCCTAAAGTTACATAATTTACAATTTAATCCATATAATATCTTTAATTACACCATTAACCCTTAGATTTAATTATATACAGAATCTACCTTCTAATTTCATGCATGGTACGATTCAACCCTTTAGTTTCCCATAATTACACATTTAGTCCCTATAATTATAAAACATATATTTTAATTTGTAAATTCCAAATAGTTACCTATTGGCCCCTATAATTATCCAAACTTACACCAAAACATCTTAACATTATATTTTACTCAAAATGACCTCAAGTTTCCAGTATTTACATTTTTAGTCCCTTGATTTAATTAAATTGCAAATCGAATTACTAAATATATATAATTACCCATTTAACCTTTAAAATACAAAATTTACATATAGACCCCTTCAAGTTATATTTTTCCCACATTATAACAGTCCTAAATAGCATTTTAAAAATAGTCCATGAGTTTCAAAAATTACAAAACATCCCTTGACTTTTATATTTTAAATCGGTAAAACATTTTTACTACTAAATCAAACCCTAATTGCTTTCAATCATCATGCAATCATTACTATATCATTTTAATACCATAAACATCCAGATTCAATTATATAAACATTAATTCAATAGGTTTAGGGTTTTATTCATATTTTCCCTTTTATTTTAATTTAGCCGATTATACACAATTTCACAAATAATAGTTTTAGGCTTCTAAAATTTGAATGGCCATTTTTGTGATGATATATGATGACTAATGAAGCCACAAAAATTATAAAACCTGCCCAGAAAATTCGCATGAACGATTTAGAGAATTAACACGATTTTAGGGTTTTGGATTCATTATTTAGCACACGATCAATATACAATGCATGGATGTGTTTTAGCATTTTTCTCATGTTATATAGGATTAGTATAAGCTCAGAAAAATACCAGATAATTTATAGAACGAGTGGATAGGGCGCTTTGAATTTGGACCTATCGGAACTAAAACTCGACACCAAAGAATTCACCACGATCACCACAGCCACTCCACGACCTTGTAATCATTTTTCACAGACCATACATGATGTGAGGGACGTGAGAAAAATAGAGAATGAATATCACATTGATCGAATCAATAAAAATGGAATTATTACCTATCGAATGGAAAAGAAGAAGGAATTTCGATATCTTGCAATCCCGACCTCTAAAATTCGTGAAGCTATTTTTCTAGGCTTCTTGAGAACCTTAAGAACACAAGAAAAATGGTGCCTTACTTCCAGAAATTCGGATGGATGATTTGAGAATTATTTAGTGAATTATGGTTCAATCGGCTTGGAGGAATTTTGGAAAAAATATGTGTGTGCTAAAAATATGGGAGTAGCCGATTCATAGGGGTAATAATAGACCCTAATTCCAGGAATTGGTCAATGATTATTATTAGCATTCAATATAATTTTTAATGTCCTTAATTTCCTTTTATAAATACATAACTTTTGAATTTAAATGATATTAGGCGCCCAAGGGTACTTTGGTAATTTCCATGGCTTGTATAAAAGTTAAATGAAGTTGTTAAAATTATTTGGGATCATAGCTTGCTCATTGCTAGAAGTTTGGAATTTATTTTGTGCTTTACATATGTTTTATTTAGGTTTTAAATTCCCAGGGGCAATTTGGTCATTTTACATGTTATAGAATTTCAGGTATTACAGGGTGAGCGCGATTATAGTTTATAGGCCTATAGGATTTGACCATCCCGCCATGTTGATCAAGGGCGGTCAACATGTGATGTACTATAATTGAGTTAACCAGGTATTTGGCAAGATACCTTGGCTTTGGGGGCAAATATTATGATTATGAAATTCCGCGGTTATTGTCGACTTACGCTAGGATTACTGGTGCTGGTTAACGCTTTGTGTGTCATGAGCTTAGTGCAGTGGTAATACTTGAACTTTTGGCATTTTCATGGAAACTTGAAATATTGTGATCAACTGCTTTACTTTAAACCTATGAATTCACTCAACCTTTGTGTTGACTTTTAGCATGTTTTATCTCAGGTGTAAAATCTTTTCCACTGCATACCTTACCTTTGGAGGAGCTTGGAGGAGGGCATGGCATGGTCATAGAAGACTCAGAAACTATTTGGGACCACTTTAAATCTTTTATGAAACTAAATTTTTCCGCACTATTTTAAATACTATAAACTGTATGTTTTCAATCATAACGTTTCTTCTAAAATGGTTTAAGTAAAACCATTCTTTGTACCTTGTGATTGTGATAACTACTCAATAACACCCCCGACCCGTATATTTCCGCTGATCCGATTTCGGGTTGTTACACTACACTTCACTCTTGATAGTGATAGTTAGTTTAAGAACCTTCAACACATCGATCATTACACTCAAACCTTATCACTATACTTCACTCTTGATAGTGACAGTTAGTTCACTAACCTTCAACAACTACATTATACCCAAAGTGTATAACTACACAATCACACAAAATCCTTCATGAAATTATCTCTAACACACAACTAGGATCATCAAAAACTAGAACTCTAGAGCTTCGTCACCTCAACCCCGTTAGAGAAATTTACCCTTAGTAGGATCACATTCACATCTTTTTCTCCTTTGAAATATATCATGCATCTCATTATCAGTGCAAACGATATATTAATCTAAACCGTCTTTGCCCACCTTTTCTCAAAGGTCAAATCCAACACTTCCCATCTTATGGAATCATTTCCAGTCGCGTCTAGGTGCGTATCGTTCTTATTTTTTTGTCGAGTCTACTTTATGGCATGACTTGTCATAATAGTAATGACATTTATCTACCTAGTTTAGAGTATTTCTTTTCAACAAACTATCCTTAACACCAATCATCTTAGGTAGATGATTATGTTGTTCAAAAGGTTTGTTGGAACTCACCTTCCCAATGACAACTTGGAAGAAGTCATTTTGTGTGTCAGTCAATGAACGAATCTCGTTCTTGTTAGTGTGATTGATTGAACAATTACACATTAGGTTGTCGGTCAAGTTGTGACTCTCTAGTATCATTGAATTGCATTACGCATTTACATCTTTGTGTTGCTCAACTTTCTTGGGCTTTCTTCTTTGTTTTTATCCCTTTGGCACACTTTCATCACGTGTTTAACCTCTAGCATACTTTGATATGCTCACATACCTCATCAAACTCATTTTTTTGGTAGCTTCACTTTAACATAGTTTAACCTTTGCATGTCTGGCTATGAGTATTCTATCATGTTGCTCCTATTCTTTTATATATTATGCTGCACGAAGCTAACCCTTTATGTAAGAAAAGCCTTTGTAAGAACTTGATCCATGGATCCGCTAGATACTAAGGTAAATAAACAAGGGGATTCAATCACCATAGGGGAGCATTGAGCTAGGGGGAGCTCAGGGGTATTTGAGTACATAGCATGGAGTTGTCTTCGCAAGTGGTGATAGAAGACTTCACTGGGATGATGCAAGCTCGACTTTTTGGGGAGAAAGGAAAGTAGTGCAATAAGGGGGAGTAGGGAGTGAATTCAAAGGAGAGCTCGAGGCAACTACCTTTTTGCTTCGACAAAATGGGGAGAAGGAAGTGTAAACAGGTAACTTTTACATTTAACTGTGTGTTACGGTTTACATATTTGTCATCATCAAAAAGGGGGAGATTGTTAGTGCAAATATTACGATATTTAAACTAAACGGTTTCTTTAGTTTTAATAATGAAAAACATGTAACTTATAATGCATAACGTAAAATGCGCAAGTTACTTGTAAACATAAATCATCAATGCATACTTACATCAACACCTCTCGACGTCTCAAGTATGCTTCAACAAAGTCATAGATTTCCATCCCGACGTAAATCACTCAAGGTATGAACAAACAAATCTACAACTTGACTAATGATCAATGGATTATATTTTTCTCTAAACTTCATATTTTTAATGTGACAAAACATTTTTTCAAAAATATATTTTACAAATTATTTTTGAATTAAAAAGAAACATTTTAATTTGAAAAATAAGTTTAAAATCACCAACAACTATTTCCCCCCCAAATGAGCTCCAAACTTCCCCAAATAAACTTTCACCACTAAAAACAAAATTTGGAGCATCCCTATCTGGGATGGTATCACGGTACCACTAAATTTAGTGGTACCGTCGGGTATTTAGTGGTGTCGTCCTACTGTAACGGTCAGATATCTTTTGCCTATAAATACAAGTCCATTCCACAGTTTTTAGGCATCCTTTTTCACACACAATTTTTTGAGTTCAAATCTCCTATCACATATACTCTCCTTTGTTCATTATCTTTGTTTAAGAGTGATCCAATCATCCATTCAAGTGATCACCTTCATTCCTCTATTAGTGCAAGAGAAGAACACATCGTATCACAAAGATACAAAGTGTTATAGTGTTAGTGTAGTGCACTCGTAACATTCGTTACGTACTTGTTGTATCTTGATATACATCAAGTTTTCTATCATCTTGCTTAGCTAGTTCGTGTGGATCATTGTGATCTTGTAGATATCAGGGAGATCTTGTGTAGCTTGTGTTGATAGTGAGTAGATCAGGTAGATCGTGTGAAGATAAAGTAGATCGGGTAGATCGTGAGTAGATCGGGTAGATCGAGTGTAGATCATGTGGATCTTGTAGCTTGTGTGATTTTTGAAGATCGGGTAGATCGTGAGTGAGATTGGTACTAGATAGATTAGTACTCGACATTTAGCTTAATGTCGAGAAATAATGTAAGCGTCGCGGTTTATGTGTTTAGGCCTCAAAACATAAGGTTTGTTATGTTGGGCCATAAAACATAATGGGTTTGGTTGTACCCGAAGAAGAACTCGACATCTAGCTTAGTGTCGGAAAATATTGTAAGCGACTTTGTATGCTTTTCTCCCCCAAGAAGGGAGCTTGTTGATTAGTGAAGTAACTCTCGAGTTGGGTAATCGAGGAGTGGAGTAGGGCGAAGAGGAGCTTCGTGACCGAGCCACTATAACTTACCATGTCCGGTTTGTGCTTTCTTTACTTATCTCTTTACATTTATTTTTGCATTTATTGCTTTACATTTATCTTTGCATTGTGTTTATGATTGTGTGGTTTGTTGCTTATGTTGTGTTGACTATGTTAGTTTAGTGCCATGATACTTATGTTATGCCTGTGTGGTGATCTACTTAACATTATCTCTAGTTGTTTTAAATCAATAGTTAACACTTTTCATATTGTGTCACACTTGATTGGGAGTTTGATACAAAAGTTTTTAAGTTTTAAGTGGAAACGTATTCACCCCCCCTCTACGGTTTCCACAACTTGCACTGTTGTCTGACTAAGAACCAATACTGAGAATTTCAGTAAAGGTAGGGAATCATATACCCATCCAACCATCCTTAATTGTATATGAACATCTCTTGAATTATCCACAGCTCTTTGTGACACTTGAGCACTACAACGTAACTCCTTTAAGGTGATATCTATACACAGTGAGCTCAACAACGTAACTCCTTACATCAGGTATTGCTAGATAACTCAAGTCTCTGTCATTCGTACGGATAAAAGCTCGAACAAGGATCTCGAAGAATCATGCATCCAACCAACCCCGATATCTTCATGATACTAAGTACACGCACCCGTGAAATTCCACTTCAACCTCAAATAAGTCATAACGAATTAACACCGTAGTCACATCTTGTGGTTAAATGCCCAAAACTAGCCTTTTGACGGTTTAAATGATATTGATTTTTTCCCGATCTTGTCAAAAATGTATCCCCGTGAAAAATTTGTAACACCAAAATACCTTTCCTTTTTGCCTAAATCTAAACCAAAAATTAACTCAATGTATTTAAAATACACTTGAATAATCAAAATTTCAGCCCATGTTAACTTTGGTTGATAAATTTTGCAGCCCAAAAAATTTCGTTTGATAAAGCTGTATAGCCCAAGATGTTCGGTTGAAAGAGTCCAATACACAAGAGAAAACCCGGGCCCAAAAAATTTAAACTTGTTTCAGCCCAATATTTAATACCCCGTCCAATACTAATCCAACCTATACAATCCTAATCATACGGAGTATATAAAACCACACCATCCCTAATTTACTCTTTTGTTAACCCTAAACACACACAACAATTGCTCGACCCCATCTCATCTTCTCATTTCAGATCCAATTCCAAACAAAGCCTACTCACAAACTCAACACCATCTTCAAGAACATATCAATCTCAGTCATCACTAACCGATCACAAACACATCTCCACACCGATCTGATATCAACTCTAATCTTTACAGTTGAGTTTGAAGAATATGAAGACCACAATCACAACGACAAAGGATTCGAGATCCTTATGAGGTCACGGTAGGTTTTTAAGATCCTTGTGTTTTCTTTAAACGAACGAGGGAGAGAATGATACGGAGTCGTGCTGTTCTTTCTCAACATGTTCGGATAGTAAATCAAGAGGTGTATGCTTCATATCGATCTATGATGATTTTGTTTCGTGTGATAGACTTGTTATAGTCTTGGTAGTTCATTGAACACCACGGAATAATAAACTGAGATCTTCTTTTCTTCCATTTGCATTTTATTCTTGTTCGCATCTGGTAGAGAAGAGATGAATGAGTGTTGGAGAGTAAATGAGAGGGTTATGGTTGTGTCTAGACTTAGGATTTGTGTTATGTTGTTTAAGATCTATGATGAGTATGTTTAAACTCTTTGAAAATTGTTAAAGATTAATATAAGAGTTTTAACAAGGCTGAGATCTTGATAGTTATCCCTTTTGCGTTTCTGATTTGATACCGACGTAAATGAAGAATGGAACACAATTGTTCTTGTTCTTTCTTTTGATTCGGATATATGAAGGAATTCTTCTCATAGATCTGTGATGGTTTCTGTGTTCACACACAAATGTCTTTAAAGATTGGTGATTAAGTGAACACGAACTGTGATCTTGTTTTATTACTACTTTGGCTTGTGATGGTTAGATTGAAGTTAAAAAATATGGTATATGATTTGGTCAATGGTCAAACTGTCTTCTCTTCATCTTCATCTTCTTTTTATCTATTTGGTTGCTGGTATGTGCTTATTCACATACCTTTTCTTGACCAAATTAAGACCAAAACGACCAAAAACTAACCAAAATACCAAAAATATTTATGCTTTTGCGTTTGTTAATATGAAGGTACGGATATCATGAAATATGGACAAAAATCAAGAAAACCCGGAAAACACGAGCACGGGATTTGGAAGAAGCTATTTAAAGCCAAAGTCGGGGAAGAATCCGTCAAAGAAAAAAATATATTTGAAGAAAAGCCCTTGGATCATGGCATAATTACAAAATCAGTCCCTTGGAAACTTGGCAGAAATAGTCCCTCATAATTAAGTCCCATTCCAAATCTAATCCCAAACTTTAAATTTAAACGTTACACAAACAAATATAAAAATCTAATCCATATTCCAAGCCCAATCCATATTCCCAACCCACCACCATTTCTATTAATAAAAACCACCCGGATCCTACTCTAACCCATTTCCCATTATACCCGTAGTCAACCCACACTTAAAACACGGTAAACCCTTAACCATTTTACCCGCCAAATCCTCCCTAGTTACTGTTCCCCTTTCTCCTACCTCCTTTTACCCTGCTCCTATAATAATTACCCACCTTAAAATGTTCTAGAAGCATGCTGACAACTCAAGGAATGACAAAGTGGCAAATCCCAGCAATCCTATTGGATGTGACACCACATTCTATGATCAATGGCCACGATGAGAAGAAGTGGTGCCCAAGATTGATCCAAGGGCTGACATTGGGCTTCCTGAAGGTTCCTAAGAAACCCTAATACTCCCTCAAGGCCTATAAATAGAAGCCTCTCCTCACAAGCTATGGAGTTAGTTTTTTTTAGAGTCTAAATTAGGGTAGTTTATGGTCGTTTTTATGTAATTCTTTGTTATAAGTTTTCATTTCAGTCTTTTTCAGTTGTAAGAATTTAACGTACTCAAGTTTTTATGGTTAATGAAATTTCTGTTTTGATTTGGTTCTTTAATCCTTATTGAATCCTCTGTTTCTGTTTTTATGAAGTATAGTATAAGCTAAGAATAGCTTATATTCTGTTTTAAAAGCTTTCTATAAGCTCTCTTTAAGGCTTTTTCATTAAAATATTTTCATAGTGTCTGTTTTGAATCAAAAATCCCAAAAAAATACAAAAATAATTTAAAAATACAAAAAAAATATATTCAAAAACAGCTTTCAATAAGCTCTTTTCCACTAGTATAAGCTTATTTAAGCTCTAATAGCTTATAGTAAGTTTTAGAATAGGTTTAAGCTGTCTTAATCTCAAATTTGCAAAAAAAAAAGTCAACAAAAGTCAACATTCACTCAAAATAAGCTGTTAAAAGATAAGTTGGATTTGGAAGAGCTTATGGGGTTTTATTTGGCTTGTGTTTAAACTAGCCTGGGTTATAGATTGGTTGTATGGTTCTGATTCAAGCAAAGGTCCTTGTAAGTCTCACTATTAATTCAAACTTCTAGCTTATTATTGTTCCTTTGCTTATTTCTGTTATTTCAAGTGCTTATTAGAGTAGTTTTATCTTATTTGATCTTATTTGATGCTTATTTGATAGTAGTTAGTGGTTAGATTTCATTTTGCTCTCAAAAAGCCATAAAAAGCCAAAACAGTCAATACTAGCATAAGCTTATTAGTGCGTATTTAGATCTTAAAAGTTGATAATTTTGGTTAAAACAAGTTAGATATTAAGTAGTTAATCAGAATAGTAGCTTAAATCAGTGGCCTCTAGTTCAAAATTGCAAAACAGTCTCAATTAGGGGTGTTTGGCATAAGCTTATTCTGGGTGATAAATAGTTGCTACTGTTCATATACCACTTTAGAAACTTGAATCTTGCCTAAACTGGTTAAAATAAGCTGTTTGTAGGGTCATTTAAGCTAAATTGAAGTGTTTTAAGGTTTTGCATAAATAGGTGAAGTCATAAGGTTGGAACTGCTCATATAAGCTCTTATTTAGCCTGAGCTTGTGTGACCCTTACTTTTGGCATTTTTAGGTGCATATCAGTAGCTAAAGTGAGAGTTTAAGACTTGGTTGAAATTCACTAAGTTTTGAAGGCATTAAGGGCAAATACCCCCAACTGATGCATCAGAATAGTCCTCAGCAGCCTAGGTTGGGTTTCCACTTATATTTTTGATTTTTCATTTCTTCCTGTTAAGCCCATTTTAGCTGAAACTTGGTGATAATAGACTTTGGTAGTTAATCTTGTTGCTTCTTATTTTTATGAATTTTTAGGATAGCTTATTGATTGCTTTTGAGTAGCTTATTTTACCTGCAAATAGTACCTCAGTAAGCCCTCCTAGGACTGCATCAGTTGGCATCTTTTGCTTTTTGTGGATTCTTAAGTGCTTATTTGTCCTTGGAATTTGCTTATTCTGAGGTTATTGGATAACTAAGATTAGATTTTGGTTACATTAGCTTAATCAAGTTTCCCCCTAGCTTATCATAGCTTATTTGCCATCTTTTAAAAATTTT
Organism: Artemisia tridentata subsp. tridentata; assembly: GCA_021014915.2. Lineage (NCBI taxonomy): Eukaryota > Viridiplantae > Streptophyta > Magnoliopsida > Asterales > Asteraceae > Artemisia > Artemisia tridentata. The sequence goes on from CP139502.1 coordinate 241,806,010, forward strand.
CATTTTTCTTCTTTCCTAAAAAAGCTTACTGTGATGATAACATAAGCTGTTTCTCAGCTTTTTAGTGGTTTTTAAAATAGTTCTCTTTTCTAAAATAGCTTATTTATTAGTCCTTATTAGCGTTTTAAAAGAAAAAAAAAATAAAATAAAAAGAAAAAGTGACAAAACTGGGATTCGAACCCCAGTCTCCCAGCTCAACACACACACACCTCACCACTGCGCCCTTGGGATTTTTTCATCATAACTTCACATCATTTTCTATTTAACCTTCTTTTCTTTATTTGCTTATAAAAATTGTTTTGCTTATTATCAGCTTATTCCAATAAGTTGATTTCTTATTTTTCCTAGGCTTAGTTAACCTTGAAGTACTTTTCTTCAAAAATTCAGATTTTTCTCTTTTCATTTAAAATTTTTAATCATTTATTTTCTTTTATTTAGTTTTTAAATCATAAAAATTAAAATAAAAATCCAAAAAATATAATTCCTTTTTCTAAAATTTTCTTTTACTAATTAGAACTTAGGAAAATTAATTAGTTATCCCTAGGATTTATATTTCACTACTTTGATGTTTTAGGTTTTCCCGGTATTATCCCGTTTTTAGTTTTTCTTTGCGTATTTGGCCTTAGATACTTTAGACTAATATTTGCCTTAGTAGATTAATTGTTTCTAGTTAATATTTCTTTATTTTAGTTTAAAAACCAAAACCCCACTCTTTCACTATTCACTACACGATTCACGATCCCGAAACACGAAATTCCATTCATCCTTCATTCGGGACAACGAACCGGGGTTACACATATTTCCTTTGTGTATCCTTTTGGAATATATAATTGAAACGAATCAATTTTTGGCGCCGCTGCCGGGGAAGGTTGACGTGAATTCGTGATTCCGTTTTTCGATTCGTGTTTTGAAGACCCTTCTCCCGGGAAGTTATCGTTTTTCTTCGTAAATATTTTTCAAAAATATAAAATCCAAAAAAATTAAAAAACCACTAACACTTTTCTTAAAGTGTTAACAACACCAAAAAAATCGAAAAACAACAAAAAAATCTTGAAATCATTTGATTTCGGATTATCTTTTGATTACAACCTATACAAGTGGTTTAAGGAAGGTTTGACATTAAATTGACGAACCGAAAGAGGCGGTTTTTAATCAGCTTGCAAGCAGACATTTGCTTCTCCGCCACTCTGCGAGTAGTCTTAAGAGAAACGATATCGGTTGAGGGATCGGTACCAAAAATATTGTGTTTATTTTCCTTTAATATAAAAAATTCAAAAATATTTTCCTTTTCCAAATTCATTTTTCTTTTAAATTTATTTTTGGTGTATGCTCACCCGTTCCAAATCAAACTTAATTGATAAATCTTCTCTCTTACCGACTCGTCGTTCTCGTCGACGCAAAAGAGTAAACGTACCCGAGTTACGTCCTCAAGTTGATACTCCCATTACCGAAATGGTCGAGGATCAACGTACTATGCAAGAGTTACTCCAATGTCCCACCGTGAGATACGGAGATGCTATTGTTGTACCACCAATTATTAATACAAATTTTGAGCTTAAAACCGGTTTAATACAACTTGTCACGGGAAATCAATTTCATGGTTTTGAGAGGGAGGATCCCCACACACACATCCGATGGTTTAACCAGTTGACCTCCACACACTACCATAAGGATGTCCCTCATGACACTATTAAATTGATGTTATTCCCATTTTCTCTCGAGGGGGGTAGCCCGGATTTGGCTTGAAAAAGAACCCCCTCAATCGATCCATACTTGTGAAGATCTCGTCCATAAATTCGTGAATTATGTCTTTCCTCTGTCTAAAATGACTAATCTCAGGAATGAAATCACAAATTTCCAGCAACGTTTTGATGAGAACTTTGGTGAGGCATGGGAACGATTTAAGGATCTCCTACGTAAATGCCCACATCACGGTTTCTCGGAACTACATCAAATCGATACGTTCTACAATGCTTTAACTCAATCGGATCAAGATTCACTCAATGCAGCCGCCGGTGGCAATATCTTGAGTCGAATGCCGAGAGATATTTTGACGATTATCGAGAACAAATCCAAGGTTCCCACTTCTCGAAACAAATCGGTTGTTTCAAAAGTGAATACCAATGTCTCTAGCACGGATGATAGGCTCGACAAACTCACGGAATGTATCCAAACTCTTGTTCTCTCTAAACAAAAGAAACATTCTTCTCCACCCGCTCAAGTCAAAGCTGTACAAGAAAATTGTGTTATATGTGGTGGTCCCCATCCTTATTATGATTGTCAAGCTACCGACAGCCAAGTTTGCAATGCTACCGTAGCAGCTGCGAACTACAATCAAAATCAAGGATCTCGTCCTCAAGGTGAAGTTAACTACCGAGCTTGCAACCAAATGGGGCCACCCGGTTTCACAGCCGTTCAAAACAACCAAAATCGTTTTCATCAAACCAACCAAGGTTACAATCAAAACCAAAGTTACAACCAAAACCGTGGAAACAATTATCATGCTCAACCGCAACAAGTCTATCAATCTCCTCCTGCACAAGTTGCACCTTCTCCCGATTTCTAAAACTATATGAAGACAACCGATGCTAGCATACGAAACATGCAGACTCAAATTAATAACATGAGTGTTGAACTTCGGAAAGAGATTGATACGACGTTGACTCGACAAACAAACGAGCTTAAGAAAATGATGAGTGGTTTTTTACAAATGAATCAACCCTCAACCTCGGGTACATCGTCTCTTCCTAGCAACACAATTGCTAACCCGAGGGGTGATATGAAAGCAATCACCACCCGAAGTGGTGTATCATATGATGGACCCACGACTCTGACTACCTCTTCTTCTCTTCCTCCCAAGGTAGTTTCCCGTGAGACCGAGGCGACAAAGGACACGGAACTTCCTTCTAATAACGGAAGAACCGAAGACGTCCAACCTCCGGTTGTCCAACCGTCTAAACCAAAGATTGTTTTTGAGCCCGAAGAAGCTCCCGTCAAAACCAAACTTCCTTATCCTTCGAGATTGAATGATCAAAAGCTCCGCGAAAAAGCTTCAAATCAAATGGAGAAATTCTTTCAAATCTTTCAAGATTTGCATTTCGACATAAGCTTCGCGGATGCTTTACTTCTGATGCCTAAGTTTGCTTCCACCATCAAGGGTTTATTGAGCAACAAGGAAAAACTATTTGAATTAGCAAAAACTCCTCTGAATGAGAATTGCTCAGCGGTTCTCCTAAAAAAGCTTCCCGAAAAGCTTAGAGATCCCGGAAAATTCCTCATCCCATGTGATTTTCCGAGGATGGTTGAATGCTACGCCTTGGTCGATCTCGGTGCACGCATCAACCTAATGCCGCTTTTCGTCTGGGAAAAGCTTTCTCTTCCCGAACTCACCCCTACTTGCATGACCCTCGAGCTAGCGAACCGTTCTATAACTCGTCCGCTTGGAATAGCCGAGGATGTCTTTGTCAAGGTAGGGAAGTTCCATTTCCCCGTCGATTTTGTGGTTGTAGATTTTGATACTGACCCCCGGGTTCCTCTAATTCTCGGACGATCGTTCCTGAGAACCAGGCGTGCTTTGATTGACGTATATGGTGAAGAAATAACACTTCGGGTGGATAATGAGGCCGTGACTTTCATCCTTGACCGAACTTTCAAATACTCCTCCAACCACGATTCCATCTCGGTTAATCGAATTGATGTGATTGATGTTGCCTCGGAGGAGTATTCTCAAGAAGTTCTTGGATTTTCTGATAAATCCTTGAGTGGCAATCCCACTCCTTCTTCTCAACCAATTCTTTCCGACTCTTCCCCTTCCCTCACTCCATTTGAGGGAAGTGATTTCATCTTGGAAGAGATTGAGGCTTGTCTTAAGAATGAATCAGTTTCACCGAAAATTGATAATTCAGATTTTGACCCGGAGGGAGACATTCTTCTCCTTGAGAAGTTACTCAACAATGATCCTTCATCTTCTCTCCCTCCGGAAGAAATTCAAAAAGAAGAAATCAAAGAAGTAAAGCCGTCTACTGAGAATCCTCCGGAGCTCGAGCTCAATGATTTACCTCCTCATCTCGAATATGCTTTCTTAGAAGAAACCGACAAATATCCCGTCATCATTTCTAAAGACCTTAAAGATGAGGAGAAGACCCAGCTCTTAGACGTGCTTAAGAAGCATAAGAGTGCCATCGCTTGGCAGATCTCCGACATAAAGGGCATAGACCCTCGTTTTTGTACCCACAAGATCTTGCTCGAAGATAATTTCAAACCCGCTGTCCAACAACAAAGACGAGTTAACCCAAAAATCCATGATGTCATAAAAAAGGAAGTTCTTAAACTCCTCGACGTTGGGATGATTTATCCAATTTCTGATAGCTCATGGGTTAGCCCGGTCCACTGTGTGCCCAAAAAGGGTGGAATGACCGTTGTGATAAACGAAGAAAATGAGTTAATCCCCACACGTCTCGTCACCGGATGGAGAGTGTGTATCGATTAACGAAAACTGAATGATGCTACCCGTAAAGACCATTTCCCTCTACCGTTTATGGACCAAATGCTTGAGCGTTTGGCGGGAAATGAATTATATTGTTTTCTCAATGGCTTTTCTGGGTATTTTCAAATACCAATTTATCCCCAAGATCAGGAAAAGACCACCTTCACGTGCCCCTATGGAACATTTGCCTACCGCCGCATGCCTTTTGGCTTATGCAATGCCCCAGGCACGTTCCAAAGGTGCATGATGGCTATATTTCATGATATGATCAAGAAGACAATGGAAGTCTTTATGGATGATTTCTTGGTCTATGGAAATTCTTTCTCATCTTGCCTCTCCCATTTAGACAAAATGCTTGAACGGTGTGAAAACACCAATCTTGTTCTAAATTGGGAGAAGTGCCACTTCATGGTTAAAGAGGGCATTGTCCTCGGCCATAAGATTTCCAAATCCAGGATTGAGGTCGATCGAGCTAAATTCGATGTTATCGCTAAGCTACCTCATCCCACTACAGTTAAAGGAATCCGAAGTTTCCTTGGTCATGCCGGTTTCTACAGACGATTTATTCAAGACTTCTCTAAAATCGCCCGGCCTCTGACCCATCTTCTTGAAAAAGATGCTCCGTTCTTCTTCTCTCCCGAATGCATCAAAGCATTCGAGGTTCTTAAACAGAAACTGACTGAAGAACCAATATTGGTTTCCCCCGATTGGGACTTGCCCTTTGAGCTCATGTGTGATGCAAGTGATTATGCTATCGGGGCAGTCCTGGGGCAACGGAAAACCAAGTACTTTCAGCCGATACACTATGCTAGCAAGACAATGACCGATGCTCAATCTCACTATACTACTACCTAGAAAGAGTTGTTGGCTGTTGTCTACGCTTTTGAGAAATTTAGACCATATCTTGTCTTATCTAAAAGCATAGTGTATACAGACCATTCTGCTTTAAAGTATCTCCTAGCTAAGCAAGATGCTAAGCCGAGATTACTTCGGTGGATTCTTCTACTCCAAGAATTTGATATTATCATTCGTGATAAAAAAGGAGCAGAAAATCTAGCCGCTGATCACTTATACAGACTTGAAAATCCCCATCAAAGTGATCTCGAGAAAAAGGAAATCACCGAAACATTTCCTCTCGAGACATTTGGGAAGATATCTTTAAAAGATGATCCGAGTACCCCATGGTTTGCTGACTATGGAAATTACCATGCGGTGAATTTTGTGGTAAAAGGGATGTCGTCCCAGCAGAAAAAGAAATTTTTCAAAGATGTTAAAGATTATATTTGGGACGACCCCTACTTGTTCAGAATATGTGCCGACCAAGTGATTAGACGGTGTGTGCATGGCCAAGAAGCCGTTGAAATCCTCACGGCTTGCCATAATGGACCCACGGGGGGACATCATGGTGCCAGCTACACCACTAAAAAAATCTTTGATTTCGGTTTCTATTGGCCGACAATTTACCGCGATGCCCACGACTTGGTAAAGTCATGTGACTCTTGCCAACGTCAAGGAAAAATCTCGCAAAAAGACTAAATGCCTCAAAATGAAATTCAAGTCTGCGAGATCTTTGACGTGTGGGGCATCAATTTCATGGGGCCATTCCCGTCTTCACGAGGGAACAAATATATCCTCGTGGCCGTCGACTACTTGTCTAAATGGGTTGAAGCGAAAGCACTCCCCACTAATGACGCCCGAGTGGTTGTAAAATTCTTGAAAAATCTCTTCTCCCGATTCGGAACTCCTCGTGCTATAATCAGTGATCGCGGTACTCACTTTTGCAATGACCAATTTTCTAAAGTTATGCTCAAGTATGGTGTTACCCATCGTCTTTCTACCGCGTATCACCCGCAAACAAGCGGTCAAGTTGAGGTTTCGAATCGTGGATTGAAACGAATATTGGAAAGGACCATAGGCGAAAACCGTGCCTCTTGGTCGGACAAATTAGATGATGCACTATGGGCCTTCCGTATGGCTAATAAAACACCCATCGGGTACACTCCTTACAAGCTTGTGTATGGAAAGGCGTGTCATCTACCGATCGAGCTCGAGCACAAAGCTTATTGGGCCTTAAAACGTGCCAATTTTGACCTCAAGACCGCGGGTGATCACTGAAAGCTCCAAATAAATGAATTAAATGAGCTTAGGGATCAAGCCTACGAGAACTCTTTAATCTACAAAGAGAAAACAAAGAGGATTCATGACTCTAAAATTAAGAACCGCATTTTCAATGTTGGTGATCGAGTCCTCCTCTCCAATTCTCGATTAAAGATCTTCTCGAGCAAACTCAAAACCCGCTGGTCTGGGCCGTTCACCATTACCCAAGTTTTTCCATATGGAACCGTCGAGTTAGCTCAAAACGACGGTCCAAACTTTAAGGTGAACGGTCATAGGATCAAACACTATTTTGGGGGGGACATACCATCCATGGTTGTCCCGGATCTCCAAAATTTCCCCATGGATAACTAAATTCGGGGTCGAGTCAAGCTACGTGACTCGGTTATAAAAAACAAAGCGCTTCGTGGGAGGCACCCCATGCTTATCCTTCTATTTCTATCTATTTTCTAATAAGTGACGTGAGGAGGGCTACCTCTTCCATTTGTCGTGTTTCGTGGTTTTTTTGTGGGTGTGTCAAGGATTTTCCCCCCAATAATAAGGGCTCCGTGCTCTGGTTTGCTTCTCTCCAATCGAGTTT
>CP139502.1:242514174-242812323 GCA_021014915.2 Artemisia tridentata subsp. tridentata
GAAGTTTCATCCGTGTTAAGAATATGAATATTCAGCTGAAGACTCGGTCACCCCGAGTAATTATTAGTACATCATAGCTCGTAGGATTATTAGTAATATTATTAGTAGCTTAGTTATTATTAATAGTATTGTGGAGTGGGTCGGGTCTTTACCCTCTGTCAGCTCACTCTACAGCCCGCTAGGGGCATAATATATTGTAAGTATAAATACCCCTTCCCACACATGGGAAGGGTTGGAACTTCACATTATCTTAAGCTAATACACACATTGTTTCTCTCTCTAGAAGTTCCCATCTCTCTCTCTCTAGCTTCTTGTCCAATCGATCCATAACTAAGCCTCAAACTAGTGTTTCTTGCATTGTGAATACCCTACAATTGGTATCAAGAGCCATGGTTAGGTCCATGAGAGTTGGTATTCACGGATTTGTGTAGTTTTTGAGGTGTTTTGGTTCGATTTGATAAGTTACTAATATTTCATTTTGTGCTTTGTTTAGTGATTAGAAGTTGTTATACCTTGTACTTTCTAGCTTAAGAATAGTATTAGAGTGGTATTTGATGTTTGGATTCACAGATATAAGAACGGTGTGGTGATTTTGGGGCAATTCGTAGGTGTTTAGTGTTGTGTTCTTCGCAGCGGTTTGTGTCCTAGGGACATGTTCTTGGACTCGGTTTGTGTCAATTAGAAGTAACGGTTTGTCTTATTACTTGTTTAGGCAAAAAGACAAAAGGCAGTGAAAGCGACGTGCCTGGGAGTTTGTGTCTACTCGGTTTGTCCCTGCAGCGTGTACTCGATTTGTCCCTCCAGCGTGTACTCGGTTTGTGTAGACTCGGTTTGTCTCTGAAAAGTCTACTCGGTTTGTGTCTACTCGGTTTGTTTCTCCAGCGTGTACTCGGTTTGTGTACACTCGGTTTGTCTCTGAGGAAAGTACTCGGTTTGTGTAGACTCGGTTTGTCTCTAAAAAGTCTACTCGGTTTGTGTAGACTCGGTTTGACTCTAAGGAGTTTACTCGGTTTGTGTCTACTCGGTTTGTCTTTGCAGTGTGTACTCGGTTTGTATCCTCAAGAGTGCTATTTGTCTAGGCGGTTTGTATCTTGGTGATTTTAGAAATTCCCGCGAAAGATTCGATTTCTCGGTTAAATCACAAGATCTGTAAAATCCCATATTCACTATGACGACTAACTCAGACCCCCTCATTTCGGAGGTTCTCAAACTGTACGATGCTATCAAAGATCATGGGAACTATAATTTCACATCTCTAACAGAAACAAATGAGACTGATTCTGCTGGAACTGATGAGTCACACTCGCAGTTACACATGGATGAATACCTTCAGGTTATGCAGGTGGATAATGATAAGGAAAGCCAAGTAGCATGCTTCAGATCACTTCTATCACACATTAAGGCTTTGTTTGGTAAATCTGAATACGTGATGGGGTACAAACGGGCTTTCGCTTCACTCTTTGGTCAGGAAATTGGTGATTTCACAGTCAGGATGACATTATATCTGGATCAACTAGAACAAGAGCTGGTCAAGGAAGAATATTCTGAAAATAAATCCAGAGCAGCTCTCAATGTGATCAACAATCAACTCCAAGTGTTCATCAACTCTCAATACACTATGGATTATAATTATGACTGCCAAGTGACTAAAGAGTGCTTCGCTAAATATACTGGGTCAGAAGTTGAAATGTACAAAACGACACTGCTACTGCTGATGAGGGATGTCCATGGGTTCATTGAGGAAAAAGGTGAACAGGGTAGAAATGGAACAAAATCAGACAAGAAGGATGATTGTGTCAGCACAGGAAGTGACTTCACAAGATGTGAGAAGGAATCCTACGAACCTGATAATCACCAAGCACAGACTTCTGTGGTACATCTGTCTCATCTAGATAATACTGTTTCTAATGTACTTGTGCATGATAATTCGTCGAGTTCCTTGCCTACGACTGAGTCTTTCAAATCACCTGATATGATTGAAAAGAGGGTTTACAACAAACTTTTAAAAGTATTTTCAAAACTGCAAAAACATTGTGTTGATCTTGAAATTTCAATGCAACAATTAAAAGAAAAGTTCCAAATTAACCTTCCATCAAAAAATCCGGAATTACCTGACTTTCGGGAATTTTTTATGATAAATGAGTTGAAAGATCAGCTAGTGGCCAAGAACGCAACTATTAACATGTTAAGGACCAGACTAAGTGAATTGCAAGAAAAGGTCAATGATGATAATACCTCACATGACTCAAAAACTGTTGAGTTACAGGCTGAAAATGATCACTTTCAAGCACAAAACCTAAAGAAAAGTTTCTCATTAGCTTCTTGTAGGAATGACTTAAAGAAGTCGGCCAAGAACAGGGTGAATCCTAAGTCTGTCAAACCATCAGTCTTGGGAACACCTTATCCAAGGTGTGCTCCCCAAGTTGGTGAGACTAAGAGTTTGCCTAAATCAGTCACTTCACAACCTAGACATAAGGGAACATTAGCTAAGAGTCACTTTCAGGATAAGTCTCACATGACAGCAACAAAGGAAGTTAATGTTCATGTCATTGCATCCTCTACCTCGACTAACAATCACCATAGGCCTGTAAAATTAATGAAGCACCCTAGGAAGCCTAATAGATCTAGTGCTGAAAAACAAGAAATTTTCTCTCGTAAAAACACTAAGGTGCCTCAGAAACAGAGCATATTTAGAACGTGCCTAAGATGGTTGCCAACTGGTAGAATCTTTAAGCAAGTTGGTCGTCAGTGGGTACCTACTGACACGAAAAATGCCTCTAAGAATGTTTGCAAGAAATCACAGAGACAGGACCCCACAGTCACTAACCAATACATATGCAAACAAAATACTTATGATAGTGCAGGGAGACGGTTTCCGCGTGCAGCTACTCTCACAGAATGCATCATGAAGAAACTCAAGGTGTGGCTACCAAAGGGGAGATCAACTCCCAAAGAGGAGGCTAAGAAAACACACCTGTGATGTAAGGTGACAATGACTTTTGAACAACTCAGTTCAAAACTCGTACTGTTCTGAGGAAAAGATTCTCATGTATCCTTTTTCTTGTTGTGTATAGTTTCTCTTTGTTTATAGGTGCATGTGTATTGTGTATATAGTCATTTGTGATCTTGAATAAGGAGAGGCATGTCTTCTGGATATCGATAACATTTACGATCCTAGAAATGTCATTCAATAATGACACGGGGTTTTAAATGAAGCTCGAACAGAAGTTGTTCCTTATAAGTAAATCATGTCTCTAAGGTTTGCTATTACTTTAGATAGCAACCCGCGTTCCCAGGTGAAGACAGATTGTCACCATAATGACAACTATTCTTCAAGGTGATGTTCACCTGAGCATGGATTACTTTATATTCATGTTCATTCATATTTCTCACCAAGTGATAAATTGCTGCTCAATCAATCAATGTCTACACTTCTATACAGAAGGTTAGTCATTGATTGAGGGGGAGAGCTACAGCAATTTAAACTTGCCTATGAGCTCTCACAGTGCAATATCTGAATCTATTGCATCTGTCTGGGCTATCACTATGTATTTAGGAATTCTGTGTGTTATGTTTGAAAGCTGTGGATGCCTTTGAGTGTAAGAATTTTCTAGTGACAGGATAGTCAGAGACCTAATGTGCCTTTCAACTAAATAGAGAGAGTTAAGAGTTGGTATGAGTTAAGAGTTGGTATTTAAACTTGTTACCTAGGCGGTTTGTCAAGTCAACAAAGACAGGGACCAGAAGTGTCATATGGTTAAAGTGGAATGTTAGGCGTAGATATTTAAACTTGTTACCTAGGCGGTTTGTCAAGTCAACAAAGACAGGGACCAGAAGTGTCATTTGGTTAAAGTGGAATGTTAGGTGTAGATATTTAAGGATCAAAATTCATACGGTTTGTCCTAATCACTCTCTCTCCTCCTTATCAAACCGAACCCATTTTTTTTTCTTCTTACCTAAACCCACGATCTCTAGCTTTATCCATCCATCGAGCTTCCTCCTAGGTAATTAACGATCCTCTCTCTTATCAGTAGACTAGTTCTCGTATCAGTCCTAGATTCTTATCATTTCATTTGGTTTTTCTAGGTTGATTCATAAGACGCGTCAATCGATACTAGGTTTGTCTATTGTTACTTGCTTTTGATTGATGGGATTCTGATCTATGTGTGTAATAACTGATATCATATGCTTTTATTGCTTCATCTTTTATGATATGATTCGGATTGTTGTGATTTATCGAACGAAGATTGACTCCAAAAAGTCAAAATTGTTCTTGTGGCTAAGTGTAGTTCGTATAATTTTCGATTGGCATGTCTCTAGGGTTGAGCGCATTAATCTTTGCTAACAAGTTGAGGAATCGGTTCTGTTAAGTAGTTAGCTATTGTATGTTTGAATGCGCTATGTCGATTGATTGGTGGTTCGGTTTAGAGTGAGGTTAGGTTAAGACAAGTTTGATTGAATTTAAGCTCTCGCATTGTTCCTTGTATATACATACAGTCTTCAAATTATGTGTGCTTAACCTATTTCGTATGGTCATGTTCAACGATGTGGGTTGTATGTTCTAGGTCGAGTATTTGCAATGCGTTGTATGTAAACTCTGTATGAATTTATTGATATGTTTGAGAAGTGATTAGGCATTTCAAGTGTTGTTGCTTTCAAATATTATCAAGGGTGTATGTTTAGATGGTATGATCTTCGATGCGGTTTGTCTGTATGGTTATGTGGCTGCTTGTATGTGTTCCATGGACTCGGTTTGTCTGTTTACTCACTGACTCGGTTTGTCTGTTTGCTCACTAATGCGGTTTTTCTGTTTGCTCACGAACTCGGTTTGTCTATGTGCTCACGAACTCGGTTTGTCTATGTGCTCACGAACTCGGTTTGTCTATGTGCTCACGAACTCGGTTTGTCTATGTGCTCTCGAACTCGGTTTGTCTATGTGCTTACGAACTCGGTTTGTCTATGTGCTCACGAACTCGGTTTGTCTATGTGCTCACGAACTCGGTTTGTCTATGTGTTCACGAACTCGGTTTGTCTATGTGACTCGACTGTTGTCTATGTCTCACGACTCGGTTTGTCTAAACGCTCACAAACTCGGTTTGTTTAAATGCTCACAAAGTCGGTTTGTCTAAATGCTCATGAACTCGGTTTGTCTGAATGATCACGAATGGGGTTTGTTTATGTGGTCATGGATGCTGTGTGTATACTTAGTCATGTATGGTCATGAATGCGGTTTGTGTACATATTCACGATCTCGATCTGTCTATGTGCTTGATAAACTCAGTTTGTCTATATGCTCACATGTATACATTTAAGCTGTGCAGTTGATACTTTAGTATGTGCTTGATGTATGATGCATATTTGGTCTCTCATAATTGAGTGCTACTTGATTTACTGTAGTCTCTTGCAATGTTCACATGGGCTATGTGCTAACCTTGAGGATTGATTCCCGTCTAACTTGTATTGGCATACTGTCTTTCTGTGAATGTATGTGTGTAGATACAATGACTGATACTGAGATCCCCACTTCCTCTGAGCCAAACCCCGAGGTCTCAACACCTGTTCGCACAGATGAACAAATCCTTCCAAAGAACAAATGGATCCCTATTGGAAGGAGCAACTGTTATATCGATGTGACAAGACCTCAACCCAATCCTATTTACAAGATATCTGTTGATATCTTAAAGGAAACTTCTTTCTTCAGAGCATTCACAGCATGTGCAACCGTTCCTTCCATATACATACAGCAGTTCTGGAATACGATTCAACTCAACAAAGACACTGGAAATTACCATTGTCAGTTAGATGAACAATGGTATGAGCTGACCAAAGACACCATCAGAAAGGCTCTTCAGATCTCACCTGTTGTCATTGATAAACCCTTTGCTCAACCTCCTACATCCGAGGCTCTTGTCCACTTCATTAATGATCTGGGTTATCCCTCAACCATCCTCAAGGTGTCAACAATAGTCATGAGTGAAATGTATCAACCATGGAGAACACTCGTCACCATCCTCAACCTATGTCTTACTGGGAAGACTTCTGCTTTTGAAAAACCAAGGGCTCCAGTGCTTCAAATTCTATGGGGAATTGTTAAACGTTCCAACATAGATTTCGCTGAAAGGATCTGGGAAGAATTCATTCACTCCATTCACACCTTCCTAGAAGCAAAGTAAAACTGGAGTCTAATTTGGCCAACAGGAAGAAAGTTAGAAAGATATTAATTCCTAGCATCAGATTCACAAAAATGATAATCCACCACCTCTACTCTCATTACAAGTTCCATCCCAGAACTAATTCTCCTCTCCATTTGTCCTCTAAAGAATTTGTTCTGGGAAATCTCAAGTGGGCTGCTAAAGGGGCCGATCAAGAAGTCTTTGGAAAGCTTATTCCTGAGCCTCTTATTTCAGATAACATTCGTCAAGCCTCCTATTATAAGGAATATCTGAGCAAAGTAGAGGGATATCAAAAGTCTCTCTCTGAGAAGGTAAGAAGTGAAGCCGAAACCCTTGAACCAGAAACCCAGAAATCCATCAAACAAACCCAATCTAAATCAAAATCAAAGAAAAGAAAGGATGCACCCACAGAAGTTGAGGGATCTAAGAAAAATAAGAAGATCAAAAGGAAGGGATCAATCAAGAAGTTGAAATCTAAGAAAATCAAGACAAAAGGTCGAGATGATGATGAAGAGATGGTGATACCTGAACTAGGACTAAGAGATGAAGAAGATCCGGTTCTACAACAAGCCTTGGAGCTGAGTGCTAAAGAACACGCTGAATCAACAAGGAGTGCTACGAAAGGAGTTGTCCTTAGAGAACCTGTTGTTGAGAGCAGTAAACCATTACCTGAAGTAGAGGGCAAAGGTAAAGGAGTAGCTACAGTGGTACAAGCTGCTAAGACTCTTCTTACCATATCATCTCCGGCATCCAAGACAACAACACGATTTGTGCTCAGGAAACGTGATCAGGGATCATCTAGAGCACTTGATCTTTCTGAAGGACATCAAGAAGAATCACCAAGCTTAGAAGTTGCTCAAGATTCCAGTGATACAGAAAGCGATGAACATTTGTACAAGGAGAAGAAGGTGGAGATGAAGATCACACATACAGAAATAAAGGATCCACAAGATCAAAGTGAGAGTCAAGATGAGGAAGTTCATAAGGAAGCTGAGTCTGATAACATCATTAAGGAAAAGAAGGTGGAGATGAAGGTCACACATACTGAAATTAAGGACCCACAAGATCAAGGTGAGAGTCAAGATGAGAAAGTTCATAAAGAAGCTGAGTCTGATAACATCATTAAGGAAACTCATGATCAGATAACAACAACCACTACAGAACCTCCACAAGAAATACAACATGAAGAATTCGTGGCTTCTACATACCCGGGGGTTCATGAGAATCTGAAGATGAAAGAGGATGAGCAATCTCACCTGAATGAACCAACAGGGTCTACTGGCACTCTATCTTCTCTGAAGAACCTTGATACCGACTTCAACTATGGTGATCAATTCATCCTGGATAAAGCCAACGAAAACACCACAGAGACTAACATACCACATGATGATAAGGAAGTGGAGTCAATGGTGTCTGTACCAATTAAACAAGACATGTCTGGTATTAGACCTATGACAATTCCTGTGTCCACAACAGCAACTATCATAGTAGATCCCTCACCAGAAGCAACACCAGCGACACCCATCCCTCCAGAACTACCATCTAATTTAGCATCACAACTAACTGCCGCCACAAAGCTCATTGATGACATGTCACGGAAGATGAATAATTATGAGCAGAGACTACTTAATGTGGAAAAGCTTAATATAGATCAAAAGGTGGCTCAAGCTGTGAATGATCAGGTAGAGGAAGCGGTCAGATGGGCAATGGAAGCTCCTATGAAGACACGATTCAGAGATCTTCCTACTACTGATATGAAATCAATCCTCTATGACCGAATGTTTGAATGTGGTCAGTATCAAGGCCACGAAGATCATCAACGGCTTTATGAAGCCTTGGAAAAATCGATGAGTCGTGATAATCAGGATTTCCTCATGGCTGAGCTTGAAGAACAACGGAAGAAGAAGAAAAGAAGACAAGACAAACCCTGTACACCTCCTGATTCTCCACCACATCCACCTCCACCTCCTCCACCTGATGGTGGCTCTGGTGCTACAAGGTTTTCAGGAGCTTCAGGATCTATCCAAGCTCAACCTCATCATCATCCCACTGTGTCTTCTGGTGGAAAAGACCAATCCAATACTTCGTCTGCCCCAAGCAAGTCTAAGGGAGTTACAAAGGCTGGACACTTGCGTGGACAACTGTTGACACCCAACCTAAGTCCTCATTCTCACCAACTCCTGAGGACTTTGTCATGAATGAGGAATCAGAAGTGGAAGATCTGACCTCTCAGAATGATGAAGATGAAGTCTCAGCTAATGCTAATATCCCAACAGTTGACCCTAATCAAAAATGGTGGTTGGAATTCTTACGCACAGACAAACCTGATGACTCAGAATCCTCGAGAAAGCGACCCACCAGGGAAGATATGGAATCTTGGATGAAACCTGTATCTGAAGAAGATCGAGAACCAATTCCTGAACCTAATTGGTCTATACCATCATCAGACAAAAGCGTTCCTGTAAACAATTGGGCAGCTACTATTGCTTCGCAACACAACTCTCCTTCAGAGAACTCATTGCTGGCAAAGACTAATGACATGGGGGCATTTATTAATTGGTTCTGTAAAAAGAAAGGCATCACAAATCTCACTCCCCAAGACTTGGAAGGTCCTGCATATGAAATCGTCAAAGTGTTTCATCCTGATGTGCATCATCTTCAATACCAAATGGAAGAATGTCATAGAC
This sequence comes from Artemisia tridentata subsp. tridentata, assembly GCA_021014915.2. Taxonomy (NCBI): domain Eukaryota; kingdom Viridiplantae; phylum Streptophyta; class Magnoliopsida; order Asterales; family Asteraceae; genus Artemisia; species Artemisia tridentata. The sequence continues at coordinate 242,523,035 of CP139502.1, forward strand.
TATTTACTGATCAAGTTGATGACCGGATCCTTTCCTACGACGTCAACCGACCTCTTCCCTTTGATGGTCCACCAGGTCAAAAGAACATTCAAGCAGATCTCTTCTTTAACAACGATCTGAATTATCTCCGGTTCGGGAATAATGGTGATCGTCAGGCATTATCCATTTCCAAGATGAAGGCGGCTCACTACCCTGACGTTGGGCTAGAACAAATGGTGCCTGATCAGGTATGGTCAGATGAAGAATACAAGTTTGAACTTACTGCTTCTTATGGGGTCACACATTGGTGTTCCACAAGAAACGATTTTACATTGAACGGCACGCAGGAGAGGGTAGTCGTCAGGGTATACGCTCACATCTAAGAATCTTAAGTGTTATCAAAGTTGATATTCACCCAATGTATGGGTATGAGTATCTTAAAAGGATAGTGCTTCGTCGTGCTGATCAGAAGGAGTATATCATTTCTGAAAGCGACTTCAAATATCTATCTCCGAGTGACTTCGAGGATCTCTTCCTTCTGAATCTTCAAGGGCACCTGAATCATCTTCCACCTCGCGACAAGAAGGCGCTTGCTGCTGCTGTTAACTTATGGATCCGGGGTCTTGTCATCAGGCAAAGGGTGAGTGATTTTCAACTAGGGATAGAGAGCTATCAGACCAAACTCAATCTCACTAGGCCAAATTGGGAACGTAAGGGTCTCGAGTACATTCACGACTTTAAAGTCATCGAATCTCCAAGAGCAGTCAAGTTCACTGACCAACATGGGACTCCCATGATGATGCAACTCAGTGAGATTCATAAATTCAGCGATGGTACCCTGAGAATGATCGATGAAGCACTGGATTTCAGGATTAAAGACTTCAAGATAAATCCTCACAACCCACAATTGAAGACTCAGTTCTGGACTGATCTGGATGTACAAAGGAGCAAAGAGTTTATGAGAGCCATAGAGCGTAGACTGAAAACAAGAAGAATCTTTCGCAACCTGGAAAGCTTCGTTGGGGGTAGAGTTCGTGAAGGAGATTACAGATTGATGGAAAGAACGACATGAGCTGATTCACTCCATAAGTGGTCTTTGTAGTGATATTATTCTTTTGTTGGGCACTTGTAATTTTACAATGTAATTTCCTCTAATCTTGTAATACTCTATGTGTGATCTGTGCATATTGACAAGTAATCCTCTCTCGTGGTTTAAGGGGGAGCGTAGTATGCTCCTAAATCAGAATACATTTTAACCTGACCACATTTTCTCCCAAATTTTTCTAAACTTATTTAAATCACTTGGGATCACAAATCTCAAATGGTTTGAAATTTTTGATCGGGGGAGAGAATGTGATTTAAATAGGAAATTCTGATAAAATGTGATGATTTGGATGTTAATGTAAGCTCCCCCGTATGTGCTAAACCATTTTGCATATCAAGGCACATATTGAGGGGGAGCAAAATATTTTGGTCATAAACGCAAGCTCTTCCACATGTGCGAAAATCTTTCTTAACATCGATGCACATATTGAGGGGGAGCAAATGTTTTTAACAAAACAAAGGATTTGGCATCTTATGTGAGCAAGGCTCAGACTTCACCAATGAATTGATGTAACCTATACTGTCATTGATCGAAAGGACATATCCTGGCCGGGTAATAATTTCAAGCTGGTCTAACCAGTGATGTAAGCGTGTCTCGAAAAGGATGTGTCTGAGTAGAGTGTACCGTTTCGAGAAACTTTCTGTGAACTTGACCAGGACGGGTAATAATTTCAAGCTGGTCTAACTAGTGATGTAAGCATGTCTCGAATCGGTCATGTTCACTGAAAGTTGATCAATTCAAAAAATGCGAGCTCTTCCTAACATGTGTAAATTTATAAAACAATCATTAGAGCACATGTTGAGGGGGAGCATTTGAAAAATATAAAACTCTCAAGTGTTTGCAAAAATGTGTTTCAGAATCATGAACACTTTGAGAGATTTTTCAAAGATTTGGTTTGGCAATCGTGGATGAATACCAAAGACCGACCATTTTAATTAATGTATGGAGTTATAAGGATGGTTAGGTTAGGCTCAAGTTCCCACGATCCCGCCAGAGCCGGAGGGATCTACCCAGGGACAATCCACTAGTTAGTGTAGAAGTCCTTAGGTATGATTAAAAAGGAGAAAAGTAAATGAGGGAAGAGTGCCGACTGAGATGGAGCTAACACTGGAACAAACCCAACAAGGTGTTAGTTATGAAGTCTCAGTAAGCACTGAAGGGGTTGAAGAATGAAAAAGAATTGTAAAGAGAAAGGGTGAAAAGAAATAGCCCTCCTTACAACTTAGGCAGAAACCGGGTCAATACATATGCTGTCAGAATCACTTAGTTGATTGCTGGCATTGAAGACAAAGTATCATGGACCCAGTGATACGCTGCACAACCCTCCTCAACCACTCAAGGTCCCTCAAAGGACTCTTGTTTCAATTGTCATGGAGTTCAATACATTCCTATCATCTCTCTCACTCCGAGTTAGATGATATTGAAAAGGTGGCAGTTCTCTCCAGCCTCCGCTCACTAAATCAAATCGCACTATCGAGTCTAGAGCCACGAGATGCATAATAAGATCTCATAGGGACACGAATTATTTCTACACTGGTTGTTCAACATTAAGGACACCAGTTGTAATCTCATGAGTCCTACGCAGATCTTAGCAATCTGCCAGAACATTTATGAGAGAATTTACTTATGTAATACTCAATGATTGAATGGAAATTCCTGCCAGGGTCAACATCAAGCAGCCCTGAAAGCAGGTCACTTCGGTAATTCCTCGTGGATTACGCTTAGTGGTCACGGCGGTTTCAACCGGTCTACAGTCGTGGAGTGATCTCCAGCGACTCACCTAATCGTTGATTTACTACGGTAAAATCTTAAAAAGCCCTCTGTGGGTTTTCGATTAGGAACGGTCTTGGTAAGGATTAGAGAGAGTCTTCACACTATGCTGTTGACTATCTCGAAGTCCAAATTTGTTAGTACCGGTCGAATTATTGCTAACTGTCGTATGCAGGAATATCTGGCGGTTGTTGCTGTGGAACGATGTAGCTGGTTGCTGTTGTAGCTGGTTGCAGAAAAGATGCCAATCCATCACCACATGTTCACACCACATCATCATCAAAGAAGTCATGATCACCCTAAAAGACCTTCAACACAGCTTCTGCTAACTCTGATGCTGAAGATCATGACTCCATATCGTGTGAGCATGTCGGCTCTAAGTATATTTCATCACATGGAGTCTTACTACAGAAAGATGACTTGGAGACTCAAGTGGGATGATACTTTCAAAGATTACTCAAAGTTCATCCAAGACAAAAGAGAAGTCATCTTCAGATCACTGATGTTTGCACAACAATCTATGACATTGAAGATTCAATGATTACGAGCTATGATGTCAAGATCCAAGGAAGAAGTGCTGAAATTCAGAACATTACTTCTGGGGTGACCTCCCTTAGGGGGAGATTGTTAGGAATATGAATATTCAGCTGAAGACTCGGTCACCCCGAGTAATTATTAGTACATCATAGCTCGTAGGATTATTAGTAATATTATTAGTAGCTTAGTTATTATTAATAGTATTGTGGAGTGGGTCGGGTCTTTACCCTCTGTCAGCTCACTCTACAGCCCGCTAGGGGCAGAATATATTGTAAGTATAAATACCCCTTCCCACACATGGGAAGGGTTGGAACTTCACATTATCTTAAGCTAATACACACATTGTTTCTCTCTCTAGAAGTTCCCATCTCTCTCTCTCTAGCTTCTTGTCCAATCGATCCATAACTAAGCCTCAAACTAGTGTTTCTTGCATTGTGAATACCCTACAATCCGTAATGCCCTTGCTTCGTTTTGATCCTCCGGCCATATACCTTCTTCCAGACACCGGATGATGGGTGTCATCCAGTTATCCTCTTCTTCTTCTACAATTTCCCCTATGTGCTTTTCTTCGGTTGAAGGCTTTTCCAACACTTCTACAAGAATCTCTTTGGTTAGATGATTAAAAGCTACCGAGGCTAATTTGCTTAGCACATCTGCCTTTTGATTTTGCGCCCTTGGTATGTTGTGAATTTTGAATTTTTTGAAGCTGCCAATGTACTCTTTTGCCTTTGCCAAGTATTGTATCATACTTTCCTTGGCTGCCGTGAAGTCTCCATTTATCTGACTTGCTACCAGTTTAGAGTCTACCCTAACCTCCAGTGCTTCCACATTCATCTTTCTGGCGAGCCGCAAACCGGCGAGAAGTGCCTCATATTTTGCCTCGTTATTGGTGCTTTTAAAATTTAGACGGAGAGCATATTTGTGTTCGGTTTGACAGTGCCCGATTAACACAAGACCCACTCCGGACCCTTTCTTGTTAGATGCCCCGTCCGTGTACAATAACCATTCTTCTGGATCGGAGATGTCATTGACTTCTTTCACCGGCTTCATTACATGTGCTTCTTTCGCTCCAACAGGAATTTCCGAGATGAAATCCTCTAGAACTTGTCCCTTTACCGCGTTCCTCGGTACATAAGTTATATTGTAAGCTCCTAACTCTACGGCAAACTTGGCTAGCCTTCCGGATGCTTCTGGCTTATTCAAAATTTGCTTTATCGGTTGATCCATTATGACTTGGATAGGGTGAGCTTCGAAATATATTCTCAACCTTCGGGACATTTGCAACAGAGATAACGCTAGCTTTTCAACCGAAGCATAATTTCTCTCAGCCTCTTGTAACGTCCGGCTCACATAGTGAACAGGAAATTGCTTTCCACCTCTTTCGGTTAACAGATTCGCGCTGATAGCATCCTTCGATGCTGCGAGATACACATATAAAACTTCTTTCGCCTTAGGTGTAGACAAGGATGGGAGATCTAGTATTAGCTTCTTGAGGGATTGAAATGCCTCCTCAGCTTCCTTGGTCCACTTGTATTCCTCCTTATTTTCCTTGGTAATATTTTTCAACGTCTCAAAGAATGGTAAGGATCTCTCGGCAGACCTTGACAAAAATCTATTGAGGGCTGCCAACTTGCCACTTAGACTTTGCATTTCCTTCAGAGTCGCTAGGGATTTCATTTGTGTAATCACCTTTGTCTTATTTGGATTTGCCCTTATGCCTTCGGAAGTCATCATGTAACCTAAGAATTTCCCCTCTTCAACACCGAAAGAGCATTTCTTCGGGTTTAACTTCATGTTAATTTTCTGTAGGTTATAGAAGGTTTCAGCAATGTCTGCTAACATCTCTTTTTCTCCCTTGCTTTTGATTACCATATCATCCACATAAGCCTCCAGATTTCTTCCGATTTTACTTTGGAAGGCCGAATCAATGAGTCGCTGGTAAGTAGCTCCGGCTATTTTCAGGCCGAACGGCATTTTTGTGTAACAATAAGTCCCCTGCTTTGTATAAAATGCCATCTTCTTCTGCCATCTGGACTTGATGGTAACCTTTATACGCATCCAAGAAACACTTGTATCTGAACCCCACCACCGACTCAATCTTCCAGTCAATTTCCGGCAGCGGATAATAGTCTTTCGGACAAGAGGAGTTTAAATTCTTGAAGTCGATGCACATGCGCCAACTTTCATCACACTTCTTTACCAGCACAGGGTTGGAGATCCAAGTGGGGTAACGAACCGGCCTGACAATTCCGGCCTTCAGCCATTCATCCACTTCCTTCCGTACCGCCTGATTTTTTTCTGCGGATAAGTTACGTTTCTTTTGAGCTACCGGTGTGTCTGAAATGTTAACATTCAGATGATGTCTGATCAGACGTCGTGGCACTCCGGTCATATCCGAAGGCTGCCATGCGAACACATCCTTATTTTTTCTCAATAGTTCAACCAGATACTTCCGGCATTCCCTGGAAAACCCTGTTCCTATCGTGACCAACTGTTGGGGATACGCAGGATTCAAAAAGATTTCCTTCGTTCTATCTGCTTCGGGATTGACAATTTCTGCCCCCTGCGGTACATCTACCATTTATTTTTCCTCTAGCCTCCTGCACTCTAGTACCATAGCCGATCGTGCCGCCAGAGTTGGCACCCCCTTCGGTGTGGGAAACTTAATCATAGAATGAATTATTGAAGGGATGGCCCTTAGTTCCTTCAACCCGGTTCGTCCCAATATCACATTGTAAGGTGATGGAGATTGTACCACACAGAATTTCATAGTTGTTCTTCGGATCAAACCGTGGTCGCCGAAACATACTTCTAGTTCAATTTTACCCAACGGCCTACTTGTTTCCCCAAAGAAACCTACAAGAGAGGTGCTTGTCTCCTTGAGCCTGGCTTTTATGTTCGAACTGAGGTTACTGAAGTAGTGTTCGTACATTACGTTCACAAAGGATCTGTTAAAGATCGTTTAGCCCATCTTGGAACAATAACAATGATACATACGCAGCGGATAAACACAAAATAATCATTATTATTGAATAAGGTTGTTCTTCGCCATCATCTCTACCACTAACAAACTTACAAACCCTAGGCGTCTACACTAAGACTTGACGCCTAGAACACACACACACACTATTTCCTGGAGTTACATCTCTAACTCCCGTACTAAATAAACTACGCCCCCATCTCTTTATAAACTAGAGATTAGGGTTAAAAATGACCTAACTTTCACAGGAAGATATCTAATATATTATAATAAGTCCCTATAGTTTTGTAATCATCAAATCATAATTCCCAACAATCTTCCCCTATTTGATGTTACAAAACTATCTCTTCAAATCTTCCTTCAGGTCTTCATGAACATGTCACCACATATAATAAGCTGCAAACTAATCTTCTTCCCCTTTTTGTAATCATCGAATAGGGGTCTTCAATACAACTTGAATCGAATCTCTTCCCCTTAAGTGGTGCATGTAGATGATAAGTATATGATCAATAAGCTTCCCCTTAAAAGTATACTAATCATCTCGTGAATCTCGGACTTTAATTGACCTGAAATAGATCCTTATCTGATTTAGTGCGAACAAGACATGTTTATTACACCTCAGTTATGGATTGTCGTCCCGGACGTTCATCATCCATAACCGCTCATTTGATCCCAGATCAAACCCTATAATAATGCATGTGGTCCCGGACCTTCCACGAAATCATTACGTTAGGTACTAAACAGCTCATAAACACCAAACCAAATAAAAATAACCAAGCCATAAGCAGCACATCGTCCAAGATCAAAGACTGTTCCAGCAGTACAAACGAAATCCAAGAACCGTATTAACCAAAAACGCAGCAGTATTAACCAAAACCATGAGCAGAATTAATTAAGTCTGGTGACCAGACTTAACTTCCGAGAGCAGACTTAATCACCAACCAGACTTAATTCGCCACAGACCAGAATTAACTGGACACCAGAATTAATCATAACCACCGCTTCCAACAACCAGAATTATTCAACATCAGTAGCATCGAACCAATCAACCAAGCGACAAAATCCCATGTGCAGCTAGTGACCCACTGAATTAATTACTCAATACACATCACCAATTCAATTTAAACGCTAGTGAGTTGTATTTCCAACGATCTGATGTGTACCAACCCACGTGAAGATATGCAACGAATTGATAAACAATTTCACTGATCACACCGACAACCATTAATTGAAGTACGAGAATAATTTATTGCAGTCACACCACCATTTTATTTATGCAATTGACGACAAGATCTCAACCCAATTAATAAATATTTGATCAGTACGAGGTTTAAGTCAGTCCCACATACACTTTCCATCGACCAGTTTAAATCAACACATGCGACAAATCGAGAAGTGGTACGATCAACACAAAAGAAAATAACGATTACCTCGTAAGACCATTGACCAGATCTGCTCTTTTTCTTTCAATGAATCTGCTCCAAAACTGCTTTTCATTGACAACAAAAACCTTTTAGATCCTTGATATCGAGAGCAACCCTCTCTGATACCAATTGTTAAAGATCGTTTAGCCCATCTAGGAACAATAACAATGATACATACGCAGCGGATAAACACAAAATAATCATTATTATTGAATAAGGTTGTTCTTCGCCATCATCTCTACCACTAACAAACTTACTGATGCGTCGTTTTGCGACCTTACAACAGGTTTTACCTCTCGAGGGATCTCAAGAGGCTTGCAATCCCCACCAGGCAGTGTACCTGACCAATGTAGTATAGTGAAGTGGCAAGTACCGGGGGATTGATCGTTCTTTAGGGGAATAGTGTCATTAGGATTGAAAAACTACTCTAATAGGTCTAAGGGTGAGGGAAGATTCTTTTTTGTATTTTTTTATATTTTTTATAAAAGCAAGTAAAATCTCGGGTTTGAAGGAGTGGGTGGAATTAGTTGCTAGTCAACTAACCCAAATAACTACAAATGCAAATAAAATAAAATAACTGAAATTGAAAACGTTGTGTAACTTATATGGGGAGAAATGTGTTTACTTAGATTTCCTTACTCCCTAACTATCTTTTACCGGTTGATTAGTGTGTATTAATTGCGTGGATGACGGGTGTATTCCTTAATACCAATCGTGGGGTGGCGTACGTACTTCCCCAACTCTACAAGCTCCTACTTCACTCCTATGTCGAGCCGGCTAAAAAGCTCCTAATATGGGATCACTAGAATTCGCTCATACATTAAATACAACCATAAAAACCTAGTACGCATTGGTTCATGTTTCTTAAGACGTTCAAGCAAGTTACCGTATAGGAGGTTAGCCAGTTTTCTTAAGCCTAACATCGATAAACAATCATCCAATACAATTAATAACACACTAACAACTAATAATCAATAGTTAGGTTTCATTAGATCTAAGTAAACACAAGATAAATCTAGCCTAGCATGTTAATCAAAAGACAAGAACAAGATATAATCAAACAACACATAGACATATTGATTGATTAAGTGATTACTTATCTTCAATTAAACATGGGAGATCCAAGGGTATGAAAACCCTTAAAAATGGCAGAAATTCATCTTAGGGTTTCTCCTCACAAAGTTGCACACTAATGACAAAAAATTGCAAAACTATATATAGAACTTAGTAGCTGACGGCGTCACGTTATAGATCTTGACGCCGTCACCTCGCCGTGGCTAGGGTTCCCGGATGGTCTTCCTGACGCCGTCCCTCTTTAATCCTCCAAAATCCGCTCTGGCCTATCAAGGCTTGACGACCTTCTTGACGCCGTCTCCCTTTAATCTTCCAAAATTTCTCTGGCTTATCAAGGGCTGACGGCGTCACAATAGAGCTTGACGCCGTCACAGGTACTTTCCAGCATATTTTTGAGACTTTGTCGTTTTCTTCACTTTTATGCTCCAAAAACGTCCAAAATGCTTCCTTTTCCATATTTCTTCTCCAAAGTACCTAAAATGACAAAAGGAACGATTTAGGGCAATATTTGATCAAATAAATACGATTTAGGGCTTAAATGACCCCCTAAAAGCGGTACACTTTTTGCTTCATCAAATACCCTTACACTTGAGATTTGCCTGTCCTCAAGCAAATGCGCTTTTATTCTAATCAAAATACAAGTTAGGGGTCATTTAATGCTAATATAAAAGTAATTACAACAAATAGTCGTTCCACTTTAATCATAATAAGCACGGAGATTACAAACTAGCACCTCACAAGTAGTGTTTAGATACTCACATCTCTCAGGTGTCATAAAAGTATATCTCATAAATGAAAACGGATAATATCTCTCATTACCTGTCATAGCAAATAGATTACCATAGGCTTGGGAAAGGATCAAAAACCTCCTCCACTAGGCGTAAGCACCTAAGATAAACTATCAAAGAGGGCTTTTAAACGGGTTATAACGTTAGGTGTAGGGATATGATAAACACGGATTTGTTGGATAAGGGATATTTTACTGGTGGCGAGTTAAAGATCTTGATTAATTACATGTACAATATGGCGTTTCTAAGCCAAGACTAGACTCGACTTAAGCTAAAAACAAAATAACAAAAACATAAAATAAACATAAAATGAAACGGGATGGTAGTCCGTATGTTTTTTCTACTTTTCTTTTTCTCAATTTTTTTTCTTCCCATACACTCTTGCCCTACCATCCAAAATAATACATCATAGGGGCGTTGCATTCCCCTTACACTTGAACTTTTACATAACTTTACAAATAACTATTCTAATGACTCGAATTAAGATAATCGAAACACTTGGAGTACTTTTAAAATATTTAGCACATATGGGGGTAATAATGTTGTTCTTCCCCATTACTCCATTACACTAGTACTTTACCCATGAGTCCCAATCATCCCAAAACAATATGTACAAGGATATGACTCGACTTAGCAACCATGTAATCAATTAGATAATTAACTTGGGTTTTAAACAAATGTTGTCACAATAATGCACTTAAAGGTGAGTGCACACAAGGTAGGCTAAGGCGATTTGGGTGTACATTTAAGTGGGGTGTAAACAAATTCTTCCTTTAAGTAAAATGCTTAAAGGTCGAAACGAAAAGATAGGCTCTGAGGGGTGTACTAGGGGTATCGTGTACCAAAAATGGGTACAACGCAAAGGGTGTGGGAGAATTATTTGACCAATTTAGCCAATGTAATTATAACAAAAACACAGGTGTAAAACAATGGGTTAATCCTAATGCCTCTTATCATGTAGTAAATCTAACTACACGAATGTAGTCTCACTTGTGGCCTCGGAATGGTCCTAACGTAAGTTCTAGAATCTAAGTGCTACCGGTACACACATCATAGCATAAATGCTTTTCCTACCAATTCTAGGGGCGAACCTCACATATTTGGGGGTGGAAAATTTTTTTAGTGGTACGGTTTTTGTGCTAGTCATATAACTCCTATCCATGAGACGCTCATTAAGATCAAAGTTTCACTCCTAAATGTTGTAAAACTTTTTAAATTTGGCACTAAAATTGCCCTAACAGGTATTTATCTCAGTTTTATTACACATCTACCATCAAACAAACAAAAATCAAGCGTAATAACATTCTCTAAAGTATCGTACTTTACCCCCCCTTACACTTAAGATGAACATTGTCCCCAATGTTCAAATAACAAGATGTAAAAGTAACAAGGTAAAAGAATGAAATCAAATACTCCCCTGATTCGTTCGGTAGATAAAGAGGTAACATGGTTAGATCTTCTACCAAGAGAATGTAGAAGCTTCAAGACTAAAGCATCGCCAAAAGCTTGATTCCACAAATATCTCCTTGTCCAAAATAACCTGTTAAACCTGAGAAAACAAACACGAAAACCTGCATAACATCGGCGGGATAAATTCTATATAAGGATATAATGCTTGTGGAATGATAATTTTGCAGATTCCTGGAGTTTATAAGTTAGAGATTTAATAAAAACTTTTTATGAAAACAAAACTTTTAAAAATTTCAGAAAATTAAAACCTGACGCCGTCAGGTTGTAAGGCTTGACGCCATCAGAAATGATCTGACAGAATTCTCATGTTAAGTTTCCGGAAAATTTTTGGAAAAACCTATACCTTACTTCCTGAAAATCCTGCAAAATATCATTATGACTCGATACAAGCATTTGACTCAAACAATTACTAATATGTATGTTAATTTAATATTATTACGATTCATGTTCATTTGTTCTAATAAACCGATTTGGATTTCCCTTACACTTATCTTTTGCAAAATACCTTTATATGTAGTTAAGACGAAGTTAAAAACAAGATAAAGCATTTTCACAATTTAGTTTTGAACATGAATCAATAATAATAAAAATTAAACACACATACGGAAGCAAATAAAATCAAACAAACAAATAAATAAACACACAAAGCAAATAAAGCTTGGGTTGCCTCCCAAGAAGCGCTTTTCTTTATTAACGAGTCTTGTAGCTAGACTCAAAGTCCCCGTACATTACGTGATTCCATCATTGGTCACGGTTCCTAGGCCATTCTCATTTCCGGTTTTATATTCCGGTCCTAATTTCAAACAATCCTTGTAGAAACCGGATATCCTTTCCATAACATAGTCTACTCCTTTATTTCTATCCTCATCATTCCTATAGTAGACCGCTTGCTTAAGCTCCTTCTCAACATTTGACAAGTGTTGGAATTGCTCTATCTTATATGGTATTTGGTAGTTTACCTCATCGGTCTCATCCTTAAATCTAACTATCCCTAAGGAAGGTTCATAAGTCATTCTAGAGACCTCAACAAATGGTTTTCCAAAAACTACTTGAGTTAAGGATGCATCGACTATTGGGCGGATATCTTCTACAATTACAAAGTCGGTGACATAGGTGAAGTTTCTTACATAAACCGGTAATCCCTTAACTTTTCCCGTGAAGTTACTCATCCAACCTTTATCAGGGAACATCCTATACCCAAGTTGATTTTTCATTATTAAGTTGTAATGGGCTCTAGTCATGATGTTTATGGGCGATCTAAGGTCGATGTAAGCTTTCCACACATGCAAATGTCCGATGTTGCATGGTATGTTGAGATTAGAAGGATCGCCTATTTTTATAATTGGTCTACCTATGAAGTATGGTGTCTCGAGGTCATCGAATAAGTCTGTATGATATGCGCGCTCTTCCTTAGTGGGTAGCCTATTGAAGTAGTCCTCATCATCATCTACTTCTTCAATCTCACTTTTCCTAACTTCTTTATCAACCTTGACTTTCTTAACCTCATCCTCAGGTTCACTATTATCCTCATTCCTATCAATTGGTTTGATAGTGACAATGTTGACGAAGTGGACGTGTTTGGATGAAGAGGGGTCTTTTACTTGGGGTCCGCTATTTGTGTTCCTAGCGTCCTTATGTGGAGGTGATAGCACTTGGTTATTGAGGGCTTTCAATAAGTTGTCAATTTTATTGGTCATCTCCGTTTGTTGTTGATTGAATTCGGATTCAAACTTGGCTAAACGAGCTTCTTGAGATGCCATAAATTGGGACATCAATCCTTCAAAGTTATTGGTACTACCATTGCTGAAAGGATTGTTGTTGAAAGTACGGTTCGAGTTGGAACCGCTTGATTGGAAACGATTAGGTGGGTTGGAAGAATTGGTTTGTTGTGCGTTTTGGTTTTGTTTCCACCTAAGGTTTGGGTGATTTTTCCATGAGGGGTTGTATGAATCACCGTAGGGGTTTGGCTCGGGTTTGAAAGTGTACCACTTGTCTCCCGCTCCGTCGGTACGCGAGGATGCGTAGTCCGCAAAAGCTTGTTCGGGGAGTTCCATGCAATCACGAGTGTCGTGGGGACCACTACATAATTCACATGAAAAAGTGATTTTGTTCACTTGGCTTGAAGGTTTAGGAGCCTCGTAGGATTTCATAAGAAACTTGACTTGGTCTTCAAGTTCTATGATCCTACGGTCGGAAGTGCTTGAATTGTTCGAAGGCAAAGATATTGCCTTGACCGTTTTATTCAAATCACGGGGATCACTCCAACTTTCGTTGTCATAAAGAGCAAGATCTTCTAGGAGAGCCCATGATTGTTCCGCACTTAGATCACGTAGCTTACCACCGGCCGATTGGTCAATGGTTTGCCTCGTGGAGAGATTGATATGGTCATAGAAGATTTGGACTTGGAGCCAAAGTTCTATGCCATGGTGAGGGACTTTTTGGAGTAAGTCCTTGAATCGAGTCCATGCCTCGTAGAGGGTTTCGCCTTGACGTTGTTGGAATATCAAGATATCATTCCTTAGCTTGGTAGTTCTTCCTGGTAGGAAAAACTGAGCGAGGAAATGAGTGGTGAGATCATCCCAAGAGGTGATGGATCCTGCGGGTAGACGCTCTAGCCATTGACTAGCTTGGTCCCGCAGAGAGAATTGAAAGAGAGGCAGTCGGGTCGTCTCTCGAGTGGCAACATCAAGGTCTATGGAATCAACAATTTTAAGAAAGTCCTTGAGATGTTGATTAGGATCTTCGAAACGAAGTCCATGGAATGCGCATCCGCTTTGCACCAACCGGATGGTGTCGGATCGCAAGGGAGTGACATTGGCTCCTTGAGTGAGCTCAATGGTGTTTCGATAGCCATGGTGGCTAGGACGAGAGTAGTCTCCTAAGGTACGGGCTCTAGGAGGTGGGTGTTGTTGTGGTGGTGGGTTGTTGGGATCAAGGATATTACCACCTTCCATGATGTCGGATGGTAATGGTTACGAACAAAGAAACGAAGAAAAAAGATAGACTAAAGAAAACCTAGAAAAATAAAATAAAAATCTCACTAGAAAGGAATCTAGTGAGTAGACCTAATAAAATAAAAATTCAACCTAAACAATAACTATTCCCCGGCAGCGGCGCCAAAAACTTGATGCGTGGTTTTGCGACCTTACAACAGGTTTTACCTCTCGAGGGATCTCAAGAGGCTTGCAATCCCCACCAGGCAGTGTACCTGACCGATGTAGTATAGTGAAGTGGCAAGTACCGGGGGATTGATCGTTCTTTAGGGGAATAGTGTCGTTAGGATTGAAAAACTACTCTAATAGGTCTAAGGGTGAGGGAAGATTCTTTTTTGTATTTTTTTATATTTTTTATAAAAGCAAGTAAAATCTCGGGTTTGAAGGAGTGGGCGGAATTAGTTGCTAGTCAACTAACCCAAATAACTACAAATGCAAATAAAATAAAATAACTGAAATTGAAAAGGTTTTGTAACTTATATGGGGAGAAATGTGTTTACTTAGATTTCCTTACTCCCTAACTATCTTTTACCGGTTGATTAGTGTGTATTAATTGCGTGGATGACGGGTGTATTCCTTAATACCAATCGTGGGGTGGCGTACGTACTTCCCCAACTCTACAAGCTCCTACTTCACTCCTATGTCGAGCCGGCTAAGAAGCTCCAAACATGGGATCACTAGAATTCGCTCATGCATTAAATACAACCATAAAAACCTAGTACGCATTGGTTCATGTTTCTTAAGACATTCAAGCAAGTTACCGTATAGGAGGTTAGCCAGTTTTCTTAAGCCTAACATCAATAAACAATCATCCAATACAATTAATAACACACTAACAACTAATAATCAATAGTTAGGTTTCATTAGATCTAAGCAAACACAAGATAAATCTAGCCTAGCATGTTAATCAAAAGACAAGAACAAGATATAGTCAAACAACACATAGACATATTGATTGATTAAGTGATTACTTATCTTCAATTAAACATTGGAGATCCAAGGGTATGAAAACCCTTAAAAATGGCAGAAATTCGTCTTAGGGTTTCTCCTCACAAAGTTGCACACTAATGACAAAAAATTGCAAAACTATATATAGAACTTAGTGGCTGACGGCGTCACGTTATAGATCTTGACGCCGTCACCTCGCCGTGGCTAGGATTCCTGAATGGTCTTCCTGACGCCGTCCCTCTTTAATCCTCCAAAATCCGCTCTGGCCTATCAAGGCTTGACGACCTTCTTGACGCCGTCCCCCTTTAATCTTCCAAAATTTCTCTGGCTTATCAAGGGCTGACGGCGTCACAATAGAGCTTGACGCCGTCACAGGTACTTTCTAGCATATTTTTGAGACTTTGTCGTTTTCTTCACTTTTATGCTCCAAAAACGTCCAAAATGCTTCCTTTTCCAGATTTCTTCTCCAAAGTACCTAAAATGATAAAAGGAACGATTTAGGGCAATATTTGATCAAATAAATACGATTTAGGGCTTAAATGACCCCCTAAAAGCGGTACACTTTTCGCTTCATCACTTACAAACCCTAGGCATCTACACTAGGACTTGACGCCTAGAACACATACACACACTATTTCCTGGAGTTACATCTCTAAAACCCGTACTAAATAAACTACGCCCCCATCTCTTTATAAACTAGAGATTTGGGTTACAAATGACCTAACTTTTACAAGAAGATATCTAATATATTATAATAAGTCCCTATAGTTTTGTAATCATCAAATCATAATTCCCAACAATCTTCCCCTATTTGATGTTACAAAACTATCTCTTCAAATCTTCCTTCAGGTCTTCATGAACATGTCACCGCATATAATTGAGAGTCAGATCCTTAATAAAGCTAAGTCAGGCCTAGGATATAAGTCAGTTCCACCTCCCTATAGAGGAATTCCAACACCCCCAGGTGTAGACTTAGAACACACAGGACTCCCTGAATTTCAATTACCTGTGCTTAACTATGGTCCTCAACCCAAGAAGGATGTAGTTTATAAACCTGTGTTTGAAAGTGCAAGTGATAAATCACTATCTGAGGACAAGGTGTCTTCTGATAGGTCCTCAGCTAAGGACTCAGATGCTCCAACCATTGAGGAATGGACTTCTGATGATGAGGATGATCAGGCTGTGGTTAAGCCTGTTAGTGCTAAAGTGGAGGAACCAAAAGTTCCAAAGATGGTTAAACCTGAGACTGTTAGGCCTAGATCAAATGCCAAACCTTTTAGACCAACAGTTAGGTATGCAGAAATGTATAGAACCACAAACAAGCCAAGAGGTAACCAAAGGAATTGGAATGACCTAAAATCTCACCAATTAGGGGAGGATTTTGTCTGCTATAGGAAAGCTTGTTACTCTTGTGGTAGCTTTGACCATCTTGCAGATTATTGTGATAAATGGGTATCTGGATATACAAATCATAGGTTGAGCATAGCAAGACCTCAATCTTTTCTTAGGAATGATAGAATGATACCTAGATCAGTTCTTTTAAGGTCTGGACCTAAAGCAGTTCAAACTGCAGCAGTTCAGGCTGTCAGACCTATGAGAACAATTCACCCAAGGCCAACAGTTCAAGGTGCAAAAATGTTTTCCAAATCAGCACCAAAAACTGTTAATAGACCCTTTCATCACAAAGTAGTTGTAAAAAATCAAGTTTGGAAACCTAAGGTAACAACTACCAAGCCAGCAGTTCCAACTGCTAGCAGGGTAATTGGTACTGGTATGAATAAAAACACTGCTAAGGGAAACTTGGGTAATAGAGTGAATGCATCAGCATGTTGGGTATGGAGACCTATTAAACCCAATGGTGCTAAGAATGTTTTGAAAAGAATGAATTATGTTGATGCTAGAGGAAAGCCTAAGTCTGTTTTGGCTTGGGTTCCACAAGGAAATTAATTTTTCTTTGTAATGTGCATTGTTAGTCATATGCTTTTATATTGTGAGACAAGTTCTTTGTATCTTGTTTCTTTGTTTTTGGACTAACAATTGCAGGATTGGAGAGAAAACACCAAGGGATTATGAATGCTTGATGTTTTGGACTAAATGGTGTTCTGGAGATTAGTATGTGATCTTTGCATACAACAAATGGTAATTGGTTCACCATGTCTTATCCACATAAGAACCAACTAGTCCAAAGCAAACAGTTTCTGGTAAAGACTAATCAAATCCGTTGATGGTTGACAATTTACCAAAAATTGTATGGTTATCAGCTCACCATATCTAAGTGTGAAGACTTGGCTAGTCCAAAGCAAACGGCTATTGGTAAAGACATATCAAATCCGTTGATAGCTGATAGTTTGCTAAAAACTATGTTTGAGCCATGGTATTTTTAAAATTTATTTCAAAAGTTCGTATGGCTCAACAAAAATTTTCCAACAGTTGGTACGGTTAGTACAACTTTAGGATGGCTCAACTAGCCATTGTAAAAATCTTTCAGTAATTAATTTTCTAGCCGTTGGGGTAAAACCGTTATTCTTAAGATACTTATAGGGATTTTTATAGACGATAATTATCTTTTTACCATAAATTCATTTATTCTCTTTCTAAAGATAATTTCTCGTATACGCATATTTCGCAAAACCTTAAACAGTACCTATAAACCCCAAGCGACTACATAAAACCATAATTCCAATTTACAAGATCATTGTATTGCTATAATCTTTCATTTTTCATCATTAAGAATGGCTGGATTGGAATTTGTTAAGCGTCACAACCAGGTTGCGTTTTTAGAGAAAACAGAGAAAGGAGATGGGCCGAAGTTTTATGAGATTGTGGATTTTCTCAACCACTCTCACATAAGGTATGCTCTAACCGTTTCTCCTACTCTTTATGTCTCGCACATCACACAGTTCTGGAAGAATTCATCTGTCTTGACAAGTGATGACGGAGACTTAGAAATTCATTCTGAAGTAGATGGCGTTAAGTTTGTTGTTACCGAGTCTATACTTAGGAAACATCTTAAATTAAATGACTCAGATGGTATCCACACTATGCCTAATACTGAAATTTGGGAAGAACTTTCTAAAATGGGGTATGATACATCTGAAAACAAATTGACTTATCAAAAAGGATGTTTTTCACCTCAATGGAGATTTTTGATACATACTCTTTTATGTTGTTTAAGTCCTAAAAAGACTGCTTGGGAGCAGTTTAGTAGCAATATTGCTATTGCTCTCATTTGCTTGTCTACAAATAGAGTTTTTAACTTTTCAAAATATATTTTTGAGAGTATGGCATCAAATGTTGACAGTAAAACAAAGTTTCTAATGTATCCAAGATTTGTTCAAACTCTTTTGAATAAAAAGAAATATTTGCTTACAACACCAACAGAAACTTTTGCTACGCCTAGCCTTCAATCAAAGGTTTTTCAAAATATGGCTATAGCTAGTAGGCTTTTTCAAGGGGAACCAGTTCCATTGTTTCCTCAAATGCTTCAAACTGAGTTGGGTAAAGGTTCAGCAGTTCCAACTGATCCCCATCACACATCCACTCAAGAACTTGAAACAACCCAACCACCACCCATCACTTATAGGAGAAGGTCTAAACCTAGTCTAACTAGGGTTGTGACTAGATCCTTGCCCAAAGATTCACCTCTCCTAGCAGGTAACACAACTAGAAGTGATGAGGGTAGCTCTTCACAAACTGAATTGATGGAAATATGTACCAAGTTAATTGACAGAGTAAAGACCTTGGAGGAGGAGCTTAAGAAGAGCAATGAAGAGCTGAAATCTCATAAAGAAATGTTTTCCAAAGTCTACACCAAGCTAACAAAAAGGGTGAAGAAGCTTGAAGATCAGTTAAAGAAGAAAAGGGCAAAAGTGATATTGGATGATGATTCTTCTGATGATGATGGTTCAGATGGTTCAGAAGGAGATGATAAAAATTCTTCCAAACAGGGGAGGAAATTTGGTAAAGATAAGGATAGATCAGGTTCTCAGGGGAGGCATGATAAAGGTTCAGAACAAGATAAAGGTTTTGATATTGGTTCAGGTTCTGGTTATGTTCAAGAAGAAACAACTGAGACACATCAAGCAGTTCCAAATGTTGAAGCAGCTCAGACTGCTGAGACAGAGCATGAAACAGTTCAAACTGCTGAGACAGAGCATCAAGCAGTTCCAACTGATGAAACTTCTGCTGAGCAAGTTTATGAAAGTAGAAGAGCAGATAAAGGGAAGAAGCCAATGACATCTGAAGAAGTTGCTGCTGCTCAAGAACTTGAAAGGCTTAAGAGATTAAAACCAAAAACTCAAGAACAGATAGATCATGATGCAGAAGTTGCAAGGCAAATGATAGAAGAAGATTTGGCTAAAGAAGAAGCTAAACAAGCTCAGATTGCTCAAGATGCGGAATTTGCAAGAAAAATGGCTGCTGATGATGTACGAAACATAGCTGAATTTATGGAAAGAACAAGATCAAAAGAAGTAAATCAAGAGGAGTTCAATGAACAGCTACAATATTTGTTAGATTCTGATGTGATTGTAAGAGCTCAAGCTTCAATGGTTCTTAAAGATAAACAGATGAATGAAGAAGAAAAGACAGAGGAGCTTAAAGAATTCATACTAAAAAAGAATGGAGTAGCAACATGGGAAGATCTGATTCAGAGGATAAGAGAAAGGCAGAAGTCAGGATACAAGATAAAGTTGCCAACAAAGAAGGAACAAGTTGAGTCTATAAAGCATTATTTGAAGAACTCAGCAAATTACACCATGAATGACTTCAAGGGAAAATCTTATGCCATAATTGAAAGGGAATTCTATGAAACTTATGCTATTCTGAATACTCCAAGAAGAGGTTTCAAAATAGGTAAGAAGAGAGAATCAGAAACTATGGAATCAGAAGTTGCAAAGAAACAAAAGTCTGAAGAAGAAGGGTTAACAAATGAGAAGATCAGAAGTATGATGATGATTGTTCCAGAATCATCTTATATTAAACCTTTACAAGTAAAACATCCAATCATTGACTGGGAAGTGTTCAATGATGGAAGAATGAAAGGATGGAAGATAATCAGACTTGGAAATATTTCTGAAAGGTACAAGTTGTTTGAAGATTTACTCAAAGGCTTTGACAGAGAAGATCTTAATCAACTATGGAGCTTAGTGAAAGAGAGATTCAGAGATAAAGATCCTATTGAAGATAAAGATAAAGAACTATGGGTTCAATTGAAGAGAATTTATGAACCAGATGGTGGAGAGTCAATATGGAGATTTCAAGCACAAGTCATGGACATCACTTGGAAGTTATTTGGAACATGTGGAGTACATAGAGTGTCTACCAAGGATGGAATAGAGATCTATATACTGGTTGAAAAAGATTATCCACTCAGACCAGGTGTTTTGACAATGATGGTATATGTTAGACTAGAAGCTAATGAAGAATCTGAGATGGCTGATATGTTGGTGACAAAGATATTCAACCTTGCAGAAGAAGTGAAAGCTAGATCTAAGAGATTTGCTTGATAGGTGTTTGAAAGAATTTTCAGCACTAAGAAGAAGAAGCTTAATTTGAAGAAACTTAGTGATTTGGATAGAAATCATAAGTTTAGGGGAGGATTGTTAGGAAATTAAGCTTTAGCAGTTAGAACTGTTGAAGATAGCAGTTAAGACTGTTGAAGATGGAGGTTAGTACTGCTGAAGAGTTTTGAAGACATAAGCAGTTAGGACTGCTGAGTGAGGAAGTTAGTACTATTTATGATTTATGTAATAGATAATTATGGAAAATATATTGTGTATATCTTATACGTTTTAGAATGATAGTTATCTTGTAAAGGAATCCTTGGTCTATAAAAGGATTGCCTAGGTTAAGGTTTATATACACGATACGATACAGAGATATAGAAGTACGAATTACTTGATAGAGATTCAAGGTTGTAAACCCTAGTGATAGGAGATCACTCGTATTATTATTCTAATAATATTGAATCGTTGAAGTTCTTTATTCTGTGTTCATTCATTGTTTCATTCAAATCATACAAAGCATAAACACATAAAGTCTTCTAAGTGCTAGCTAGTAAATTCCGCGTGCTAGACTACGTATAATTCTTAGTATCACATCTAACACAAGGAGTGTGTGTAGATCCGGTCAGGATCCCTCACCAACATATATCCTTCGGACCAAATACCCTTCAACGTCACCTTCAATAATGAGTGGTTCCTCTGACAGATCACCCGTCACGACGGGGGGAAAAATTATCAGAACATTCATCCACTCTTCATCATATCCCCCGTGCTTTCTCTTTCTACTCCCTGGCCAACTCCTTATCATGTTGATTACTTTGGCCTTCTCGGTATCATTTCTTTTTGGTTGGTCCCTACCTCTCCCAGCGTCCCGCTGTCTAAAGTCTTTCAAAAGGTGGTCTAGCTTTCCGGACTCCAATGCAATCTCGAGCTGCTTCTTTAACTGAAAGCAGTCGTTAGTGTGATTCCCTTTCTCTCTGTGGTAATCACAGAATTTATCCATATTTTCCTTTCGCGGTCTACCTCCGGTCGGGGGAGAGGTGGGTAGATTTAGATGGTGCTCAGTAGCCAGAATCTCCCTAGGAGGTTTTATCAACGACCATAGACCAGGGCGATGGTTACCCTGTCTAGGGGGTCGTTTCGGCGGTAATCTGTGAGAGGGTAGTCATTGCGGTTATAGTTGTTCCTGGGAGCAACGTAAGGGTGGTACACATTCTTTTGGCGGTGATCGTTTCGGCGCTCCCCTCTTGGTTTATCAATCTTGGAGCTCTGGCTCCCTTTTCTGTTTGAATCAAAGTCCTCGCCCTTTGGAAACTCCGTACTACGATATGCTTCCTCCGACCTTATGAAATTGTCTACCCTAGTAAACATTTCCGAAACCGTGCATGGCACCCTATCGGAAAACTTCTTGGCCAGGGCCGGACGTTTGTGTGCACTCATGAAGGCGGAGATTCTCATGATTTATGAAACACCGCTGATGTAGCTAACCTCATCCGTCCATCTTTCTTTAAAATCCAGAAGGGATTCATGAGCTCGCCGGATGATTTTCGTAATCTCCGTCGGGTCTTTTGTACACTTCTTCCGGAGAGCAAACCTTGTCGAGAATTGCTCCCTCAACTCGTTCCAGCTATCAATACTTCCTGGTTCGAACCGTTCAAACCATCCTCCTGCTGCTTCGTCCAAAGTTTGTTGAAACATGCGACACCAAACTGGTATCGGCCATTCCCCCTGGTTGGCTGCTCCCATAAATCTGGTGAGGTGATCGTTCAAATCCGTTGACCCGTTATAGAATTTCATGTTCAGCGGCCTTGTGTGGTTAAGACCAGAGAACTCCATAATGCGGCGACAAAATAGTGACCTCGACACCTCCTTAAAAGGTTTATGAAGGTCATCCTCCTTCCCCTCGTCTACTTTTTCTTTTCCCAGACTCGTATTTCCTTTGTCTTCAAACTCGAGCAGCATTGGCCGGAGCGTGTTTCCGCCTTGCGCGTTATGCTTCTTAATCAGATCCGTCAGTGACGCCACTTGGTTCAAGATCAAATCTTGGAGACTGGGAGAATCCTCGGCCGAGTGGTCACTTCCATGATGGTTGTTGTTTTGCTCGTCTTCTCCATCCTCGGGATGTGGGGTTCGAAAAGTGGGACCAGCCATTCTAAAGCTTTGGTAGATTGAATAGCGGGTCCCACGGATGGCGTCAATTTGTTGAAGTAAAACCTTGTAGGTGGGTCCAACTTCAGTGTAAGATCCTTTGGAAGCCTTCCTCCGAAAAACATGCACGTTAGACTCACCTTGGGTTTTATCCCAAGGCCAACCTCCGGCGTGAGAGTAAGTATATAGTTGTATGAGAGGTGGAACAGTAAATATGAGTAAATGCTATGTGTAAAAATTAGTTGTGAATCATAAATGAGGTGTGGGTATTTATACTACCCACACCTACCTGTTACCTATTTTCCTTGGAACTAAGCGAGCCACCCTAGGCCTAGCCTAGTGGGTAGGTTTCGAATAACGTGGGGAACACAATCCCTGGAAATCTGGGATGGCAGCGTTGGCGGCGGTTGATGGGATTGCTCAGTGTAAACGGCGGTGGTCCTATCAGTAGGCATGTCCGGAGGTGAGCTGATAGTCCGGACGAAATATGACGTCCATACACGTAGGCATGGTCCGGACGAAGCATGACGTCCGGACACATACGCTAACAGTGTGCGTTAAGGTGTGTTAAAGTTTGACATTTTGGTGTGTTAAGGTGTGTTAACCATACCGTGGAAGTGAGTTAAGGTGTGTTAAGTTAAGGTGAGTTAACCCCTTAACGTGCGTTAAGGTGTGTACTTTTTTGTTAGTTAAGGTGTGTTAACCATACCGCCCATGTGAGTTAAGGTGAGTTATGATAAGGGGTGTTTTCTTTGAGTTAAGGTTAAAGCTGATGTGGCAATGTGTTAAAGTTTAACACGAGTTAACCATACCGAGTGCTCTAGCAATATCTTCGAATGTTACTTAACCATACAACTTCATCAACTATATCCTAACGAAGTTCAATTCCACACTTCTCAGTCGTCTAACACACTACATTCCGTCATCATTTCAGTTAAGTTCATTCATCATATTCATACATTCACATACAAACTACCAAACAATCACACAACTAATAATACTTTTGATTATTAGAAAATCAAACCAACTTCATCAACTACAACACCGTAAAGAATCTGTCGCATCACCACTTCCTTCTTCGCCAAAAGAATTTGTAGCATCATCACTTCTTTTGGTGGTTTCAGTTACGTGTTGATTCGAAAGTAGATCTGGTGGTTTCAGATGTTGTTTAGGTTGTTTAGTTTTTTTATTATTTTTTATTTTTTTTGGTCAATTAAACTGGTGAATATATCTTATAAACAACAATACACAACATTTAAAAGGTTGAAAGGACATGCCCAAAAAACATTAGAAAGCTTAAACATAACATAGACATTGTTGATACAAATAATGTCTAAAAACGTTATTAGTATTTTTCGACATCTCTACGTTTTGATAATAACAAAATGTAAAAACGTCTTACATCAAAATTAACGAAAACAAGTTTTTAGTCGTAATATTCCATTTATACGGAAATCACTAAAGGTATGAACAACAAATCTAAAACTTGACAAATGATCAAAAGATTATATTTTGCTCTAAACTTCACATTTTTAATGTGACAAAACATTTAAAAAAAATACATTTTACAAATCATTTTTGAATTAAAAAGAAATGTTTTAATTGGAAAAATATGTTTCAAAATCCCAACAACTATTTTCCCCCCAAAACAGCTCCAAACATTCACAAATAAACCTTCCCCACTAAAAACAAAGAAATGAGCATTTTTGTCCCCGACGATACCACTAAAGTACTGACGGTACCGTTAAATTTAACGTTACCTTGGGAACTTTAGTGGTACCGTCCACAGTATAACGGCTATTTTTTTCTTGCCTATAAATACCAGTCCATTTCACAGTTTTTATTCACCTCTCTTGACACATAACTTTCTGAGTTAAATCCATACTTTCTAAACACCTTTCTTTGATCATTTAGTTAGTTAGTTTTTGTTTAAGAGTGATTCAATCATCCTACCAAGTGATCACCTTCATTCCTCTACTAGTGCAAGAGAAGAACACATTGTATCAAGAATATACGAAGTGTTGTAGTAGTAGTATAGTGTACTTGTAACATTTGTTACATGTTGTATCTTGATATACATCAAGTAGTCTTGAGTCTTGTTTAGTTAGCTTATGTGGATCATTGTGATCGTGTAGAGGGCGTGGAGATCTCGTGTTGATAGTGTGTAGATTGTAAAGAGAGTGTGTAGATCGAGTGGATCGAGAGAAGATCGTGAGGATCTTATAGATTCTGTGTGTGAGGATCAAGTAGATCGTGAGTGAGATTGTTACTAGCTAGATTAGTACTCGACATTTAGCTTAGTGTCGGAAAGTGATAAGCGACGTTGTATGGTTTTCTCCGCCTGAAGGGAGATTGTTGACATAGTGCTTAGAACTCTCGAGTTGGGTACTCGAGGAGTGGAGTAGGGCGAAGAGGAGCTTCGTTACCGAACCACTATAAATCTCTTGTCTCAGTTTGATCTTTCCATCTTTTATCTTTTATCTTGCAATTTATATTTTGGTAGTTGTAGTTTATTTAGTATAGTGTTCATATTGTGATTGATTGATCTCACAAAAATTCGAATCTAAAGTTTTCATAAGTAAAAGTTTTAAATCAAGAATAAAAACGGTAAAACTATTCAACCCCCCCTTCTAGTTTTCCACAATTGGTACCAGAGCCATGCCAATCAAGATTTTTAAAATATATTTTATTTTAAAAATTGAATCGATCAATGGATTTCGACAAATATCAAGAAGGACAATCTTTGCAAAGACCACAACTTTCGAGTGATGACCGATGGCATTGATACACCGATGGCATGACTCTAGGGCAGGAGAGTGATGACCCGTCCCGTCCCTGATTTTATCTGTTATGTAGGAGGAGATTCTGGCCTACTGGGGCGCATGGATGCATCCTAGTTCTGATCTGATTTCTGTTATCTGTTATTATGTTATCTGTTATATATATCTCTGGTGATTGATGGTGTGTGCGATACACGTCTTTCACATTATCTGGGAGCTGATCACTCCAATTGATACATGAGGTCACCCCTCATATTATCTGTTACTTGAGAGGCATCCCCTCTGGATTATTATATGATTACTCTGTTATGATATTATCTGTTATCTCTGGGCTCGTGATGGATTTCTGTATTTCCCTAAACCTGGTTTGTACATTATCCCTTTCTCATTTCTTTTCTTTCACCCTTATTCCTTTCCTATTCTTTCACTTTAATTCAGTATCTGTATAATCTGTATTTCGGATTTGTTCTGTATTGTTATCTGTTATTGTTTCTGTCATCTATATATCTGTTCACTGAGCTCTCGTAGCTCAGCCGCATTTCTTTTCCTGCGGCAGGTTTTAGTAGAAAGCTGGGAATGAGTGAGAGTGTACCTCTGGACTTAGAAGGCTTGGTAGCTATTCTGGATTAGATTTGGATGGAAGATATTATGTTTTAGAATTAGTTTTGAAAGTTTTCGTTGTAACCTTGTAGATTCAGTATTTCATTTGTAAACCTTTGAGATTTTTGTATTACTGTAGGTGTATGCTCTGTTTTGATCTGATATGAATCCATTGTTGTGATATCTTTACCCTTGTCGGGTTGGGGTGTTACATAAATACTTTTAAGAAATGTGCCTAGTGTGTGCCTATATGCAAAAAATGTGGAGGTGCGGTAATCTTGAACTAAGAATAAAATTAATGAGATTACCCAAACGCTCCTAACTTTACTTTTTCTCAATCAAATATGCCAAAAAATACATATTAATTATGTATTTTGCTTATATTCGAGAGTTCATGTATGCATGAGAAAACATTTTTATATTGTATTAACAATGCACGAAAACATTTCATGATGATCCTAGTTACGTGAAATTTTTCGAAAACGGAATTGGGGTGTTTGGCTAGTTCAAAAATTTTAATGCAAAGTTCCATGGAAGTGTAAAATCATAATCTTATCAATTCCATGTTTAGTTTTGATTATCCTAATCATGATTTCATCAAAAATTATTAATGTAATTCGAATTTTAATAAAAATTCGACTATAATTCTTGGTGAAAAATTTGACTAAGTGTTTATGCAAATCCTATGTTTAGGGGAATCACAATAGTTATACATTTTCTAATCATAGTCCTAATTGCATGAAAACTAAATCAAAAAGAAAAATCCCCAATTCAAATTTTGTGCAAAATCAAACCCTAGACTCAAAATTGAAGAAAATTAAGATTAATTAACTTACAATTGATCCTATGGATGATGTAGTAATTGATATTCTTGTATTAAAAGGCCTCAATTTTGATTTTGGATGGTGAAATTTGATTTTGGGTTGGGTTCGGTTTTGACAGCAAGTGCAGAAAGGAGTGTTTGGTTTGAATGTGCAAATAGTGGGAAAAATTAAAGAAGAATCGGCTATGTCAGGTGCACGAAACCACGGTACCACTAAATTTAGTGGTGCCATGCCCACTTTATTGGTGTCGTGACCAGCTGGGACAGAAATGTGTCTCGTTTTGATTTTTGATGAACAAATCTCGCTGATTTATTGAGACTTTTAGACACGATAAAAGAACTTAAATCTAATAAATTCTTTAAGGAATAAATCCAACGAGATTTGACACGCGATGATTGACAATCATTGATGACTTCAATATTTCCAAGGAAATATTTAAATAGTCATTAGACGTTACTCGAGGGACGTTTTGAACACATGTAAATTATGACATTTACGGAATATGTTCCATCATTCCTAGACCTAAACATAGATAGTTGAAGGGTTCTCATTTGAGAGGTTTGGTTAATATGCCGACGATGTTGTCTTGCGACGGAACTTTTTCGATAGAGATGTTTCCTTTTTGAACGTTGTTGCGAATGAGGTGATGATGAATTTCGATGTGTTTTGTACGGGAGTGTTGCACGGGGTTTTTGCTCAAGTCAATAGCTCCTTTATTGTCGCACATAATCGGGATGTCGTAGTCAATTAGAACTTGTTTCATCCATAGTGCTTGTTGACATGCCTTTCCAGTGCTTACGTATTCGGCTGCGGTCATGGAGATAGCAAGATCCGTTTGTTTCTTGGAGAACCAAGAAGTTAGATAACAGCCTATGAAGGTACAAACGCCACTCATGCTTTTTTGATCCACATAATCTCCCGCATGATCATAGTAGGCATAGACGATAGTTTCTACACTGGTCCCCTTGGGATAATATAATCCCAAGTTCATAGTGCCTTTAATTTATCAGAATATACGCTTAACCGCTTTAAGGTGAAAGGTTTTGGGATCCTATTTGAAGCGAGCACAAAGGTAGAAACTAAACATGATATCGGGCATACTTGCCGTTAGGTATAATAAACTACCTATCATGCCCCTATACTTAGTGTTGTCCACGAACTCAACTTCTTCATCCTTCGTGAGTTTCGTATCTGAGGACATGGGCGTTTTCATTGGTTTAGACTCTTCTAATCTAAATTTCTTAAGCATTTCTTTAATATATTTAGATTGATTAAAGAAGATATCATCTTCCATTTGTTTTATTTGTAGACCAATGAAGAAATTTAATTCACCCATTATGCTCATCTCAAACTCGTCATGCATGATTTTCGCAAAATCATCGCATAATCCATGACAAGTTAAACCGAATATAATGTCGTCGACATATATTTGAACAATGATGAGATGTGAATTTCGTTTCTTCGTGAAAAGTGTATTATCTACCATCCCCATGGTATACTCATGTTTAAGCAAGAAAGCCTTTTATCTATCATACAAAGCTTTAGGAGCTTATTTGAGGCCATAGAGTGCTTTCTTGAGTTTATAAACATAATTTGGTTTTTCGAAATCAATGAATCCCGGAGGTTGTGCAACGTATACCTCCTCGTTGATAAAACCATTTAAGAATGCACTTTTCACGTCCTTTTGATATAACTTAAAATCTAATTCGCAAGTATAGGCAAGGAGTATTCTAATAGACTCTAATCTAGCTACGGGTGCATAAGTTTCATCGTAGTCTATTTCTTCTTCTTGATTGTAGCCTTGTGCTAGTAACCTAGACTTATTCCTAGACACAGCGCCATTTTCATCAAGTTTGTTCCTAAATACCCACTTAGTTCCTATGATGGGTTGATTCTTAGGTGGAGGTACTAAATCCCAAACTTGATTTGCAGTGAATTGATTTAATTCTTCTTGCATGGCAACTACCCAACTTTCATCCTTTATCGCTTCACCGACATTCTTAGGTTCTACGGCAGATATAAAACAAAAGAAATTACTTTTGTTTTGTGCTTGTGACCTAAGGGTTCTTTGGTTGAGGTTTCCTATGACATTTTCTATCGGATGGTTCTTGGATTCCTTAATGTTGACAATTTCGTCAACTCCGACAATTTCATCCTCAATGTCATTTTATAAGTTTTTCTTGCCACTAACCTTAATGACTTCTTCTTCATCTAAGTCATCATCTACCAAGTGTGATGTCTTATTTGGGGGAGGACTTTCATCGAATGTCACGTTAAGTTATTCTTTGACTTTTATTATTTCCTTATATAGGACAACATAGGCTTTACTATTTTGGGAGTATCATAGGAAAACACCTTCGTATGACTTTGGGTCAAACTTGGTGAGATAATCTTTTGTGTTTAAAATGAAGCATTTGCTTCCAAACACACTAAAATAGTCTAGCGTAGGTTTCCTACCTCTCAAGATTTCGTATGGTGTTTTTCCTAATATTGGTCTAATTAAAATTCTATTAAGTATATAAGTTGAGGTGTCTACGGCATTACACCAAAACTTTTGTGGCATAGATTGTTCATTCAACATCGTTCTACTCATTTCTCCAAATTGCACTTCATTATCAAATTCCTGACCGTGATCCATCCTATTAGAGACTATTGTACCACCTAGTTGATTTTGGACTTTCTTACTAAAGATTTCGAATTCCTCAAAAGTTTGTGTCTTATTCTTAAGAAATCTAGTCCAAGTATACCCAGAATAGTCGTCTACAATTACTAAGGTGTAGTAATTTCCTCCGTAACTCCGTACGGCGGATGGACCGAATTAGTCCATGTGAAGGAGTTCTAGGCATCTAGAGGTCGAGACCATGTTCTTTGCTTTGTGACTAGAATGAGCTTGTTTTCCAATTTTACAAGCCTCACAAAAGTGTTTATCAAACTTAAGCTTAGGTAAATTTCTAACTAGATCCTTAGAAGCTAAAGATTGTATTAAATGCATATTAGCGTGACTAGTCTCCTATGCCATAGAGTGAAATTCTCATCTATGGTTGCTAGACAAATTTTGTCCTGAGGCTTATCTCCCATATTCATTACGAATAAGCCATTCTTCCTAACTCCTTTACCTATGGTCTTGCCATCCTTAGTAATCTCACTACCCTCTTCGGAAAATACTACTCTACACTTATTGTCAACCATTTGACTAATACTAAGCAAGTTAAATCCTAAGTTATCTACATGCTCAATATAACGACCTAAAAATTCGAGATGACTTTTATTTTACGATCCGAATATAATCTACTATCGAAAACTATACGATATGATTAAAAATTAAACTAAGAATTTAATTAACCTAACTTATTAAATAAAACACAACCTGTATGTGCATATCACACGTATGAATATATAAAGGGACCAATTCACACTTAATTTTGTGAACACTCATTATATATGGCAAGTATAATCATACCTTTTAATCCTCCATATATCACGTATAAATCAACAAGAATTTCGGCATATCATATCTCAATTTCCCCATTGATAAACAACTACTTCCATAATTATAATCCCTCAAACGTTTTCCTTTTAATACGTGTAAATCCTATCCTGCTTCCACTTTGATACGAACACACAAACAATAATTCACACAGCAATAAAATTAAAAACACAAGAGATTCATCATCCATTTTGCTATCAAGAAACAAAGAAAGAAAAGGAGGTGAAGCTTGGTACGATCGGGATAGTCCTCTGGTTATTGTGGTTGACTCATGGGCTGTTGTCATTGTTCTTTTTTAATTATGTTCGTCCCCTTATCATGTTCCAAAGGTAACCCTAATTCGTTATCATGTTTTCTTGAATCGACTCTAGTGTAGGATCATTCTTGCATGGCCTGTTGTCTCGTTAACTATATGTGAAACGCAAAAAAAATATGGCTCTCAATTTGTTTCTATTTATGTCGTATATTAACATGAAACCGTGTATTGAATAATGGTTGAACGTATGAGTTTATACGCAAGGTTTTGGGCTGTTATGTGTCGCGAAATAAAGATGAAACGTATGGGCATATGTATGTCGTGTAATCTGTTTTAAAGCGTATAAACCAAACCCTAGAATACTTTGTAACGCGGAGTAACATGCAGCCCCTATATGTCGACCCTAATGTCTTTTCTATGTCGTGGACTTATCAGCTTTTGGTCAACCTAAAAATAATATAAACGCACCCTAATCGACCTATGTTTTGGCTACTTAATGAAATAAACAAGAAACCTAAGTAATAAAGAAGGAGACATGAGTAATTATTTCGTGATGAAGGGTTGGATTAGGCGTAATTATATATTAATGTGTTTCGTTATATTGATGGGTGTACGTGCATCGAAAGTTGTGTGTGTCGTAAGGGTTATTAAACAAAAGTAAAATGTGTATATGTGTGTGTGTTATCATCAAGGGCTGGAAACATGTGTGCGAATATGTGTTAAAATACAGGTTATGGGAAATATAGAGGTCTCGGGTGTGTTTGGTATGAGTAGCATATGATATAAGGGTCTTAAACGGGTATTCGAACGAAACAGTTTTGAAGGCTGAATATGTGAACACTATAGCTTGAGTTACATAAGTGTATAATATTGTTTCTTTACTTGTAAAACTAGTTTAATGTCCTAATTAAGTTTTCCAATTGGTTTGGAGTGAATTGGAGTCGTACTGGTCATGTTTATGAATTTACGGGATCATGTGTCAAACCTGAGTTTTGGGAAATTGAAAATCAGTCGGTATTTATGAATTTTAATTTTCAAACCACAAGGAATTGGGAGCTCTCCTTTTACAAGAGTGATATTTAGTTTATGTGTAACTTGCTGGAATTTTTATGGATTTTTTTGAAGGGTCTCAATGGGTAAATGAAAGGCAAACTTTCTGTGTGTATCTGCAGTTAACCTTCTAATCAGGTCTGGGAAAGATAATTTTTAAACAGTACTTATGATGAGTAATAAAATTTATAAATTTTTTTGAAAGTACTTAACTGATATGAGAATCGCTGAGAATTAATTCAGAGTTTTTGGAGCTAAATTGGTAGGCCTTAAAAATCATAAGAATATGGACCAGATTCACTAATATGTCCTAACTAAGTGATATATGAATTGGAAGTGCTAAAATCCCTAAGTTTGGTTAACTATGAATGAGACACTAACTTACTAATTATGGAAAGTTATTAATTTAGGAAAGTTACTAATTATGGAAAGTTACTAATTATGGAAAGTTACTAAATATGAAAGGTTACTAAAAATGAAAAGTTTCTAAAAATAGAAAGAAACCCTAAATTTGGAATCTGAATAACTATAAGCTGTAAACTTGTAAAATGAGCTTATAAGTAATATGTGATCATTAATTTGTATAGGTTATGTGAAGAAGGAGTAACTTCCGATCTTTGTGATATGGTTTCATTTGCGGTTTAAGGTACAGATATTCTATCCCTTTTCAATAGGGATTTCTCATGACTTCTTGATCTTTGACTTTGATTTGTTTGCTATGTTATGATCCATTTGCAATGATCCGTCTGATATGATTCCATTTGATATGATCCATATTTGGTTACTATTCGTTTGATTATTCGTTTCATGCTATATTCTATTTATATAGCTATTATCTGAGCTGTATTTATCCCTTATCATTATATTGCATGTGTTATGCCTATTTATGTTGCCCATATTTGTAGCCAGTCATGGGGAATCCATGATCGTGCCATTGATGCACCAATGGTAATGACGCTATCAGTGGAGGCGGGTTTTTGTCCAATGCGTTCCCATTTGATTATATTGCTATATATAGCGCACCTGGCCCGTGTATATTGTATGTATGTTTAGTCTAGAACTGGCATATGTATATCTATTTTGAAGGGAGCATATGGATGCATCCTAGGTATTTTTTCAGTTATGATTTGATATATGATTGTGAATGGACTTGTGTGTGTGCAATACACCCCATTTCACTATTTGATACATCGAGCTAGCTACTCCATGTATAATTTGTTATATGATTTGTTGGGCATTCCCTTGATATTGATATCCACTTTATGTTCATCATTATACTTTGATTTCTTTCGCATGTTCCATATTTTGTCTGACATCTTGTTTAGCAGGTTCTCTTGGATTCATTCGCTTATTCATTTTGTATACACTTATTACCTTTCATTTGTTTATATATGTTCACTAGGATTTTTAAGCTCAGCCGCATTTCTTTTCTTGCGGCAGGTTTAGGTTGGAAGCTGGTGATTGAGTGAAGTGTGCATAGAAGCTCTTAGTGGACAACCCTGGCGATAGACCCCCTTTGCATATGGATTAGAATTTAGATTTATCTTCCATTTAGGTTTGTACTCTAGTTTGATAGTCATTATTATTTAGACTTATTATGTCCTTAGTTTCATTTTGAACTTTTGTAACCTTAGTATTTATAAAAGTCTTTCGCTTGCGTTTATGTTCTGATTGACACCATAATGTTACACTTAGGCCTTTTCGGGTTGGGGTGTTACAATTATGGTATCAGAGCTTAGGCTTCGACCTGTAGTACTTTAAGTTATGACCTGTGAAAGATTTTGCCCTTAGGTTTGCACTATAGGAGCTTATGAAACAACCTTTGAGAATTTGCCTTAGGATTTCCACTCTGAAGAAACTTAAGTTATGACCGGTGAGGATTGGGTAGACTATAAGACATTTGTTTAAGAATCATTGCTCCCGCATCACTATGATTCGTGCCTTACTTTTAGTTAAGCCCTTTTAAGATCACTCTTTCCGGAGATTAGAAACTTATTATTTTGCACAACCTAAGATTAGTCACTAAGTAAGTTCTGAATGCGTTGAGAATTTTATGGTAATGCCTGACACTATATAAGCCTTATTTTCTGATTCCAACCTTAGCCTCTTATTCATTTGTTAATCATTTAGATGCCTCTTCGATCATTATGAGGATTCTTATGACCGTGATGTGTTTGACACATTCTGTGACTTCTCTTGCTTTTAATAAGCATATTTGAGTCTCCCTACACTATCAGATTTTACCTTACCCATTTTTATTCCTATAAGAAATCTTGTGGTGATTAACCACGAGTATGGGAATGTTTCCCTCACTTCTGAATGATAAGATTCACTCTGCTGATCTGTCTTTCTCTAGAATGTTAATTTTGATGTTATTCTGGTATATGGATTTGTTGACTAGGCATTGAGATGCTAACAAGGGTCATATTAGATTTGTCGTCTTTGGCTATTGAGAAACTCAAAATTCTGTACCATGGTTCCCAACCTGGTAAACAATTATGATCATCTTTGCTTTGAAAACTCATACGTTAATCCCTCGCGGTTGTGAAGATATTTTGTTTGATGAAAATCGCCTTGAGAGTTATTCGGTTGTTTGAAATGTTCGCGATGTATTCCTTAAGGAACTACCAAGATTACCATCTGAATGTGAATTTGTTTTGATCTGGTTATGAGAATTTGCTTAGTCACGACTCGAGGTAGAATGTGATTGCAATAAAGGCATGTGTATATGATGCAAGTATTATGACGCCTGGCCAACGTGATAATAGTTACATCATATAACTTGAACTTATTGGAATCATAGGATGGCTTGAGCAGTGCCTGAGATCAGTAAGTTGTTTGATTCAGAAACCCTATCCGTATAAGAGCAACGTTTTGCCTAATTCTGAAACTTCGTGTTTTATGTCATTAGTTAAATGGAAGGACCAGATTTAGAAAGTGGTTTTACCCGTCTGAGTGTGTATCGGTGGTGTACTCCAGTTTTATTCGTAAGGAAGAGTGATGATAGTATGAGGTTATGTATTGATTTCCGAAAGCTGAATCGTAGTACAGTTTGAATCATCCTCCGTTACTTTGAATCGACGATTTGATTAATCAACTTCAGGGTGTGAAGTTTTCTCAATGATTGAGTTTGAATTCGATTATTTTCAGTTACGTTTAAAGGAGCGAGATATTCCTAGAATTGCTTTCCGTATTCGTTTTGATCTCTATGAGTATTGTGATGCCAATTATATTGGCCACGGCTTCGATTGTTCTTATAGACTTGTTGAATCGTTTCTTTCATGAATATTTGGACAATTTGTCATAGTATGACATATTGGCATATTCAGAGATGAAAGAGAAACACGGAAATCATCTTCGTATTTTGTGTTGAGATTTCTACGTCAGAAGAAGCTATATGTTATATTCTCGAAGAGCAAATTTTGGTTGGGATGAAGAATGAGAGGAGAATTTTGAGAAGCTGAAAAGAGATTTGTTTCTACTCAAAAAGGAGACTTAACTACGTCCTTATGCAACACGGGAAGATTGTTGGTTATGCATCAGTACAGCTAGAACCATAGGAAGTGAACTATCCGACGCATGACTTGGGAGAGATTGGTGACGGGCATAAAGAAGCTCAGGAGCAAGACGGTGGAATCCGATCTATGTTAGAAGATTTGAAGGAAGCGGTTTTGACTGAAGCACACAGATCTATCTACTCTATTCATCTTAGTTGTACTAATATGTATAGAGTCTTGAAGCAGAAATTTTTGATGGAATGGTATGAATATGGTTGTGACTGCCTTGGTGGAGAAGTGTTTAGCGTGACAATAGGTTATGATTCAGCATCAGCATATAAGTTGTTTTCCTTAATTTTGAATGTTCGTATATGGATGCGGGATTAAACTTTTAGGAAACTTTGTAACGGGATTTTCGCGCATATTTTGAAAGGACAAACTAAATTGAGTTGTAGTAGATCATTTGACTAGGTCGGCTCACTTGGAAGATTGGCAGGGATTTTTTTCAGCAAAAGATTATTCAAGCTACATGGCGCACCTGCAATGATCATGTCAGAGATTTGCGTTTTTACTTCACATTCCTAGGAAGAGCCACTGAAGGCTTGAGGAACCAGACTCAAGTTTAGTAATGCTTTCCACCTCTAGACTGATGGATAAGCAGAACAACCATTCGAGCTTGGAAGATGTGTTGAGCAGAAAATTTGACAAGCGTTAGTTCTGGTTGTGTTTGCTCACTAAGATAGATGGCATGCAAGTGACAAGAGTTTTCCCTTTTGGTGTTTTGTATGAACAAAGATGAAGAACCCCTTTTAGTTAAATTAGGTCGAGGAGCTGTTTATTGAAGGTCCGGAGTTGATTACAGTGATTAATGGGTTAGTTATCATTGTGGAAGGGAAATTTTGAACTTTAGACCGGGAATTTTTTTTTGTTTCATATGATGTTTCTGTACGGAAGAGTTAGACGTTTGGCATATAAGGGATTAAGATTTAGATTCGGGATACGTTATACCTTAGATTCGTTCTTATCCGTACGATTATTCTACCTATTCCGTTATACCTTCTGATACGTTTTGATATTCAGATATGTGCTTAATTGATCATCAGTACGAATATGTTACCCACCTCATTATGAAGCTCTTGATACGTTTGATGATTCGGTATGTGCTTCTCTGGTTATTAGTAAGTTCCTTAGTACGTTCAGAGTCTAGAGAGAATTGATGAAGTTTTATCGTTTAGCACTACCTCTGTATTTGCCTAGTGTGTATATGTACTTCATGTATCTCTTTGTGAGATTACAACTGTCATCTGCTACGTACTTGGTTCATATTCGTTGGATCAGAATTGTTATGATTTGTGTTCTGTGGAGAGCCTGGGGCTATCCTAGTTTGTCGGGATCGAGTCATGAGAAATAAAACTATTCCGTTTGTGAAGATTCTTTTGGAAGAACCTCTCCGAGCGTGAGGCTAGTTATTGTCATTTCTTTTCGTGATTGATACGTCTCCGTCTAACTTTTGCGACTTCAAATTTGAAGGACGAAAATTTTCTTTTAAGAGGGGAAGAATTATAGCGACCTAAAAATTCGAGAGGACTTTTATTTTACGATCTGAATATAACCTACTATCGAAAACTATACGATATGATTAAAAATTAAACTAAGAATTTAATTAACCTAACCTAATAAATAAAACACAATCTGTATGTGCATATCACACGTATGAAGATTTAAAGGGACCAATTCATACTTAATTTTATGAACACTCATTATATACGGCAAGTATAATCACACCTTTTAATCCTCCACATATCACGTATAAATCAACAGGAATTTTGGTATATCATATCTCAATTTCCCCATTGATACACAACTACTTCCATAATTATAATCCCTCAAACGTTTTCCTTTTAATACGTGTAAATCCTATCCTGCTTCCACTTTGATACGAACACAAAAACGATAATTCACACAACAACAAAATTAAAAACACAAGTGATCCATCATTCGTTTTGCTGTCAAGAAATAAAGAAAGAAAAGGAGGTGAAGCTTGGTACAATCGGGATAGTCCTTTGGTTATTGTGGTTGATTCATGGGCTGTTTTCATTGTTCTTTTTGAATTATGTTCGTCCCCTTATCATGTTCGAAAGGTAACCCTAATTCGTTATCATGTTTTTTTGAATCGACTCTAGTGTAGGATCATTCTTGCATGGCCTGTTGTCTCGTTAACTATATGTAAAACTCAAAAAAATATGGCTCTCAATCTGTTTCTATTTATGCCGTATATTAACATGAAACCGTGTATTGAATAATGGTTGAACGTATGAGTTTATACGCAAGGTTTTGGGCTGTTATGTGTCGCGAAATAAAGATGAAACGTATGGGCATATGTATGTCGTGTAATCTGTTTTAAAGCCTATAAACTGAACCCTAGAATACTTTGTAATGCGGAGTAACATGCAGCCCCTATATGTCAACCCTCATGTCTTTTCTATGTCGTGGACTTATCAGCTTTTGGTCAACCTAAAAACAATATAAACGCACCCTAATCGACCTATGTTTTGGCTACCTAATGAAATAAACAAGAAACCTAAGTAATAAAGAAGGAGACATGAGTAATTATTTCGTGAAGAAGGGTTGGATTAGGCATAATTATATATGAATGTGTTTCATTATATTGATGGGTGTATGTGCATCGAAAGTTGTGTGTGTCGTGAGGGTTATTAAACAAAAGTAAAGCGTGTATATGTGTGTGTGCTATCATCAAGGGTTGGAAACATGTGTGTGAATATTTGTTAAAGTAATGTTAAAATATAGGTTGTGGGAAATATAGAGGTCTCGGGTGTGTTTGGTATGAGTAGCAAATGATATAAGGGTCTTAAACGGGTTTTTGAACAAAACAGTTTTGAAGGCTGAATATGTGAACACTATAGCTTGAGTTACATAAGTGTATAATACTGGTTCTTTACTTGTAAAACTAGTTTAATATCCTAATTAAGTTTTCCAATTGGTTTGGAGTGAATTGGAGTCGTATTGGTCATGTTTATGAATTTATGGGATCATGTGTCAAACCTGAGTTTTGGGAACTTGAAAATTAGTCGGTGTTTATGAATTTTAATTTTCAAACCACAAGGAATTGGGAGCTCTCCTTTTACAAGAGTGATATATAGGTTATGTGGGACTTTCTGAAATTTTTATGGATTTTGCTGAAGTGTCTCAATGGGTAAATGAAAGGCAAACTTTTTGTGTGTATCTGTAGTTAACCTTCTGATCAGGTCTGGGAAAGATGATTTTTAAATAGTACTTGTGATGGGTAATAAAATTTATAAAAATTCGAGAAAGTACTAAACTGATATGGGAATCATTGAGAATTAATTAAGAGTTTTTGGAGCTTAATTGGCAGGCCTTAAAAATCATAAGAATATGGTCTAGATTCACTAATATGTCCTAACTAAGTGATATATGAATTGGAAGTGCTAAAATCCCTAAGTTTGGTTAATTATGAATGAGATACTAACTTACTAATTATGGAAAGTTACAAATTTAGGAAAGTTACTAATTATGGAAAGTTACTAAATATGGAAGGTTACTAAAAATGGAAAGTAACAACAGAAAGAAACCCTAAATATGGAATCTGAATAACTATAACCTGTAAACTTGTAAAATGAGCTTATAAGTAATATGTGATCATTAATTGGTATAGGTTCTATGAAGAAGGAGTAACTTCCGATCTTTGTGATATGGTTTCATTTGCGGTTTAAGGTA
This sequence comes from Artemisia tridentata subsp. tridentata, assembly GCA_021014915.2. Classification (NCBI taxonomy): domain Eukaryota; kingdom Viridiplantae; phylum Streptophyta; class Magnoliopsida; order Asterales; family Asteraceae; genus Artemisia; species Artemisia tridentata. Next base: position 242,562,005 of record CP139502.1, read on the forward strand.
CAGATATTCTATCCCTTTTCAGTAGGGATTTCTCATGACTTCTTGATCTTTGACTTTGATTTGTTTGATATGTTATGATCCATTTGCAATGATCCGTCTGATATGATTCCGTTTGATATGATCCATATTTGGTTACTATTCGTTTGATTATTCATTTCATGCTATATTCTATTTATATAGCTATTATCTGAGTTGTATTTATCTCTTATCATTATATTGCATGTGTTATGCCTATTTAGGTTACCCATATTTGTAGCCAGTCATGGGGAGTCCATGACTGCGCCATTGATGCATTAATGGTAATGACGCAGTCAGTGGAGTCGGGTTTTTGTCCACTGCATTCCCATTTAATTATATTGCTATATATAGCGCACCTGGCCCATGTATATTGTATGTATGTTTAGTCTAGAACTGGCATATGTATATCTGTTTTGAAGGGAGCGTAAGGATGCATCCTAGGTATTTGTTCAGTTATGATTTGATATATGATTGTGAATGGACTTGTGTGTGTGCAATACACCCCATTTCACTATTTGGTACATCGAGCTAGCTACTCCATGTATAATTTTTTATATGATTTGTTGGGCATTCCCTTGATATTGATATCCACTTTATGTTCATCATTATGCTTTGATTTCTTTTGCATGTTCCATATTCTGTTTGACATCTTGTTTAGCAGGTTCTCTTGGATTCATTCGCTTATTCATTTCGTATACACTTATTACCTTTCATTTGTTTATATCTGTTCACCAGGCTTTTTAAGCTCAGCCGCATTTCTTTTCCTGCGGCAGGTTTAGGTTGGAAGCTGGGGATTGAGTGAAGTGTGCATAGAAGCTCTTAGTGGACAACCCTGGCGATAGACCCCCTTTGCATATGGATTAGACTTTTGAGTTATCTTCCATTTAGATTTGTACTGTAGTTTGATAGTCATTATTATTTAGACTTATTATGTCCTTAGTTTCATTTTGAACTTTTGTAACCTTAGTATTTATAAAAGTCTTTCGCTTGCGTTTATGTTCTGATTGACACCATAATGTTACACTTAGGCCTTTTTCGGGTTGGGGTGTTACACTCAACATTTCTAATAGTGAGGGAGTTATGAGAGATCGTACCTTTGCCTATGATGTTGCCTTTTAATTTACTACCAAATGTGACGTTACCTCCATTGTACGCTTTGTATAATCAGATTAGACTTTGATTTCCCGTCATATGATTTGTGCATCCACTATCCTTGATCCATTCGTCAGGCTCCAAGTCAATTCCCAAGCATATCTATTGAGTAAGACAAAAACTCAAATATCCGGTCCCCAATATCTCATGGATCCAAAGTTGTTAGTGTTAAACATCCCATGCATTTGTTGCATTTGGTTTGGATGTTGGAACGGAGGACAAATTTCCCATGGCAAATAACTTCGTTGTTGAAAGTTATTCCAAGTTACGGGATAGTTACTTTGATAACTTTTCCGTCTAAAGTTACTTCTCGGTTGAGGTGTTCTTGATTGAGGTTTAGGAATATTTGTTCTCTTGAGTGGAGGAGATTTTGATCTAGGTTCCGGTTTTACAAAATCATGTTCGGGTTTTGACAAAGGTTTGTAGAAGCGTTTAACTTCATTTTTACTAGGAACTAGTATTTTAACATTATTAATTACTAAATGACTTGGTTTAGGACTTAAGCTATTTTTCATAATTGAAGCTGTTCTGACTTTCTCAGCAGACGGTACCACGGTACCACTAAATTTAGTGGTGTCGTTCCCTCCTTTAGTGGTACCGTCCACTGTTCCTTCTGAATTTTTAGATTTTACAAATTTTACTTGTTTAGTTTCACTTGTTGATGCTTCATTTGGGTCAAAACCTAAGCCCGTTCCGGCATGTTCACTATACCTAATATTTTCTAACATATCATTAAGTGCTTTTTTTCCTTTTTCAAACTTTGTGATTTTAATAGCATTTTCCTTGAGTTTTTCATTCTCAACTCTAAGACATATGCATGACTTACATCCAATGTCTATTTCTTTTTTTTTCTCAAGCTTCTTGACTTGGTCTTTTAGTTCTAAAATTTCCGTTTCGAATTTATGCAAAGTTCATTTTAGTATCTTGTTTCTAGTTATTTTTTTAGAACTTACTTCACATAATTTATTATATTCATCATATAGTATGTTATCATCTATCGAAGAATTATCATCACTATAATAAAAGGAATCGGAATGTAGCTCATTTGGAGTGTGAGCCATAAGACATGTTTTGTCATTGGACTTTTCCTCTTCTTCTTCACCGCTATCGCTCCAAGAACCTCCTACGAACGCTCTTTGGTTATGGTTCTCGGTGGTTTAGGACATTCTCCGATGAGATGATTTGGATCTCTGCATCTAAAGCATTTCCTATCGCTTTTACCTTTCTTGTCATCCCGATTCTTTTGGAATGACTTCTTTTCATCTCTAGGTTGTCTTACAAATCTACCTCTTCTCCTAAAGAACTTCTTAAAATCTCTAACCGCTAAGGCGTACTCTTCTTCTTCACTATCGGAAGCCGAGCTCTCCTCATCACCAGACTCCTTCTTGGCTTTCAACGCTAGAGACCTTACTTTCTCTCCTTTGCTTTAACTATATCGGAGTCTTTCTTAATTATCATTTCATGAACTTTCAAGTTTCCTATTAGTTCATCAAGTGATAATGTCGCCAAGTTTTTAGACTCTTCAATGGCGGTGACCTTTGCTCTGTAGCACCCTAAGAAACTTCCTAACATAATTCTTGCTAGAGTAACCTTCATCAAGAGCTTTAACACTAGTAATAATAGTATTAAATCTAACAAAAGCATTATCTATAGTTTCATCTTCCGGAATAGAAAATTGTTCATATTGTTGCACAAGAAGATCAATCTTGTTTTCTTTGACTTGACTATTACTTTGATGAGTGAGTAACAAAGTTTTTCAAATTTCTTTTGCCGTATTACACATAAAAATTCGTTCAAATTCCTTTTCCGGCAAAGCATTGTAAATCATCATTTTAGCCTCATTATTTTTTGGCTAGTTTTCTTTTAAGATTATCACTTTGTTTATTATAAGGAACTATTTCATCCCTTTTCATTTCCGAATTCTTTTCAATCGGTTGAAAGTCCCCCTAGGTAATAACATGCCAAAGATCAATATCGGTTGATTTCACAACCATGCAAAACTTCGATCAATGGATTTTTTATATCCTTGTACTAAGGGGTTATATGCTTTGAGTAAGAAAAATATTCGAGTAACCACTTTTTTCTTCGAGTAAGGATTTAAGTCTTCGAGGAAGATACCTTCGAGTAAGAAACCGTTGAGTAAGAAACCTTCGAGTAAGAAACTTTCGAGTAAGAAACCTTCAAGTAAGAACCTTCGAGTAAGCAATTCTTCGTGTTAGAATCTTCGAGTAAGGACAAAACTTCAAACGGCCATAACTTTTGAACCGTAACTCCGTTTTCAGCCCATAACCTATCAAAACTACCTTAAGAACGAGGAGAAGGACACTTTGAATCATCGAGAGTTTATTCAACGCAACCTTCGAGGTACAAATTTACTCTGAAAAGAAGTTATCGACGTTTTTAAGTTTTTAGACCAAATTTTCCCTACAACAACTTACCTTAACCAACAACAAACACAACTCCTACATCGTTGAACCGATCAAAGATCAACTTTATCACACATACCTTCTTCAATGGCAACATAGCAAGACATTTGTAGGGTATTCACAATACAAGAATCACTAGTTTGAGGCTTGTTTGGATCGACTAGAAGAGAACTTAGAGTGAGAAAGTGGGAGCCTTTTAGAGAGAGAAAGTAACTTGTAATCTATTAGCTTGAAAGGTCCAACCCTTCCCATGGGTGGGAAGGGAGTATATATAGTCTTACATAATATGTCCCTAGTGGACTGTGGAGCGAGCTGACAGAGGGTAAAGACCCGACCCACTCCACAATACTAATTAATAACTAAACTACTAATAATATTACTGATAATCCTACGAGCTATGATGATCTAATAAGTACTTGGGGTGACCGAGTCTTCAACTGAATATTCATATTCCTAACAATCTCCCCCTAAGGGAGGTCACCCCAGAAGCAATGTTCTGAATTTCAGCACTTCTTCCTTGAATCTTGACATCATAGCTCGTAATCCATGATTCTACAATATCATAGATCATTGTGCAGCAGCAAATCTTAAGATGACTTTTTCTTTTGTCTTGGATGATCTTTGTTGATTCTTTGGAGTTATCATCCCACTTGAGTCTCCAAGTCATCTTTCAGTAGTAAATCTCCATGTGATGAAGTATGCTTAGAGTCGACATGCTCACACGATATGGAGTCATGATCTTCAGCATCAGAGTTAGCAGAAGCTGTGTTGAAGGTCTTTTAGGGTGATCATGACTTCTTTGATGATGATGTGGTGTGAACATGTGGTGATGGATTGGCATCTTTTCTGCAACCAGCTACAACAGCAACCAGCTACAGCGTTCCACAGCAACAACCGCCAGATATTCCTGCATACGACAGTTAGCAATAAAACGTCCGGTACTTACAGGTTCGGACTTCGAGATTGTTAACAGCATAGTGTGAAAACTCTCTCTAATCCTTACCAAGACCGTTCCTAATCGAAAACCCACAGAGGGATTTTTAAGATCGAACCGTAGCACATCAACGATTAGGTGAGTCGCTGGAGATCACTCCACGACTGTAGACCGTTAGAAACTGTCGTGACCACTAAGCGTAATTCATAAAGAATTACCGAAGTGACCTGCTTTCAGGGCTGCTTGATGTTGACCCTGGCAGGAATTTCCATTCAATCATTGAAAATTACATTTGTAAATTCCCTCATGAATGTTCTGGCAGATTGCTAAGATCTGCGTAGGACTCATAAGTTTACAACTGGTGTCCTTAATGTTGAACAACCAGTGTAGAAATAATTCGTGTCCCTATGAGATCTTATTATGCATCTCGTGGCTCTAGACTCTATAGTGCGTTTTGATTTAGTGAGCGGAGGCTGGAGAGGACTGCCACCTTTTCAATATCATCTAACTCGGAGTGAGAGAGACGATAGGAATGTATTGAACTCCGTGACAATTGAAACAAGAATCCTTTGAGGGACCTTGAGTGGCTAGGGAGGGTTGTGCAGCGTATCACTGGGTCCATGATACTTTGTCTTCAATGCCAGCAATCAACTAAGTGATTCTGACAGCATATGTATTGACCCGGTTTCTGCCTAAGTTGTAAGGAGGGCTATTTCTTTTCACCCTTTATCTTTACAATTCTTTTTCATTCTTCAACCCCTTCAGTGCTTACCGAGACTTCATAACTAGCACCTTGTTGGGTTTGTTCCAGTACTAGCTCCATCTCAGTCGGCACTTTTCCCTTATCCACTTTTCTCCTTTTTAATCATGCCTAAGGACTTCTACACTAACTAGTGGATTATCCCTGGGTAGATCCCTCCGGCTCTGGCGGGATCATGGGAACTTGAACCTAACCTAACCATCCTTATAACTCCATGCGTTAATTAAAAATGGTCGGTCTTTGATATTCATCCATGATTGCCAAACCAAATCCTTGAAAAATCTCTCAAAGTGTTCATGATTTTGAAACACATTTTTGCAAACACTTGAGAGTTTTATATTTTTCAAATGCTCCCCCTCAACATGTGCTCGAGTGATAGTTTTATAAATTTGCACATGTTAGGTAGAGCTTGCACTTTTTGAATTGATCCACTTTCAGTGAACATGACCGATTCGAGACACGCTTACATCACTGGTTAGACCAGCTTGAAATTATTACCCGTCCTGGTCAAGTCCATAGAAAGTTTCTCGAAACGGTACACTCTACTCAGATACATCTTTTTCGAGACACGCTTACATCACTGGTTAGACCAGCTTGAAATTATTACCCGGCCAAGACGTATCCTTTCGATTGATGACAATTCAAGTTTCGTCAATTATTTGGTGAAGTCTGAGCCTTGCTCACACAAGATGCCAAAATCCTTTGTTTTGTAAAACCATTTGCTCCCCCTCAATATGTGCATCGATATACGAAAGATTTTAGCACATATGGAAGAGCTTGCTTTTATGACCAAAACGTTTTGCTCCCCCTCAATATGTGCCTTGATGTGCAAAATGGTTTAGCACATACGGGAGAGCCTACATTAACTTCCAAATCATCACATTTTATCAGAATTTCCTATTTAAATCACATTCTCTCCCCCGATCAAAAATTTCAAACCATTTGAGATTTGTGATCCCAATTGATTTAAATACATTTAGAAAAATTTGGGAGAAAAATTGTGGTCAGGTTAAAATGTATTCTGATTTTGAAGCATACTATGCTTCCCTTGAAACACCAAGAGAGTGTCACTGCTGATGTTGCACAAATTTGGCAAGGTGTCGGAAATTTGAAAAATTTAAATCAATTAACTACCTTGTGTAACATCAAGACTCTCTTGAAGAATCAAACAAGATAAAGAGGCTGATGTAAAGAAGACTTCTCTTCTTATACACGAAATGACGCACTGAAACGTACATCAAGACGGGAGAACATGGATATCAAGTAATCCATGCCCAGGTGAACATCACCCGGTTGGAGGAACAACTATCCTTTTGGCGACATGCTTTCCCCAGTGTATAGTGCGGGTTGCAGTATGAAGTAACTGCAAGCCATTAAGACATGTTTTAACTGATTAGTATAACTTCTGCTCGAGCTTCATTTAAGAATCCGTGCCATTGTTGAATGACATTTCTAGATACGTAAATGTTATCGATAAACAGAAGACATGCCTAGGTAGAACTATTTTTGGTATTTTCTGATTTTTCGATTTTTTATGGTTTTTATAGGTTTTATATTTTTGTATTTTTCTTTTTGATTTAAGATATGTACAACTATGTACAAGGATATAAGAAGACAATCCTTTACTCCTCCTTTTCTTCCTGAAGACACTTGAGGGTTTCAGGAGTCATGCTTTTCATGCCAAGGCGTGGGAGAATAAACTGAAACCTTTCTCTTGGGAGGGCCTTGGTGAAGATGTCAGCTAACTGAAACTCTGTCCTCACGAAGTATAGTTCCACAATTCCTTTTTCCACCTGTTCCCTGATGAAGTGATGCCTGATGTCGATGTGTTTTGACCTGGAGTGCTGAACATTGTTACAACAAAGAGCAATGGTGCTTTTGTTGTCACAATATAGGGGAATTTTGTTGTATGAGAATCCATAGTCCGAAAGCTGTGATTGCATCCAAAGGATTTGTGCACAACATGCAGACATAGCAATGTACTCAGCTTCAGTAGATGATATGGAAGTACTCATCTGCTTCTTAGAAGACCAACTAACCAACTTTTCCCCTAAAAATTGAGCTCCTCCTGAAGTACTTCGACGAGTGTCTTGACATCCCGCATGATCTGCATCTGCGTAAGCCGTTAACTCCATTGCAGTGTCCTTAGGATACCAAAGACCCATATGAACCGTGCCTTGAAGATACCGGAAGATCCGTTTTACTGCTTCAATATGCTTCTTGGTTGGTCTGGATTGATACCGAGCACACATACACACAGCAAACAGAAGATCTGGTCTGCTAGCCGTGATGTACATCAAAGATCCAATCATGCTTCGATATTGCGTTATATCCACTGGAATCCCTGAAGGATCTTCATCCAGCTTCGTTCTATCAACCATGGGAGTGTCAACAGGTTCACTTGAATGAAATCCAAACTTTTTCAAGATCTCATTGGCGTATTTGGATTGATTAATGAATATGCCACCGGGACTTTGAGAGACTTGTAATCCTAAGAAGAATGACATTTGTCCCATCATAGACATTTGGAACTTGGAATTCATCTCTTTTGAAAAACTATCACATTCACTAGGATCTGTTGAAGCAAAGATGATATCATCTACATATATCTGAACTAGTAGTAGATGGTTTCTTGACTTCCTGGTGAATAGTGTAGGATCAACAACACCTTTGGAGAATCCGTTCACTAGGAGGAACTTGGACAATGTATCGTACCATGCCCTTGGCGCCTGTTTTAACCCATAAAGAGCCTTCTTCAAGCGGTAAACATGAGTAGGATGTTCAGTATCCACGAATCCTTCTGGTTGACTCACATAAACTTCTTCCTTTAAGTCGCCATTCAAGAATGCCGTTTTGACATCCATTTGGTAGACTATCATATTTCGGCTAGCAGCATTTGCCAGGAAGATTCTTATAGCTTCAATTCTAGCAACCGGAGCAAACGATTCTTCAAAATCAATGCCCTCTTCTTGTCTGAACCCTTTAGCAACTAGCCGTGCCTTGTTCTTTAATACATCACCATACTCATCAAGCTTCACTTTGAAGATCCACTTTAAAGCAATGATCATTGCAAGCTCTGGAGGAGGCACTAATTCCCATACTTCAAGTCGATCAAATTCATGGATTTCATCCTGCATAGCCTGGAACCAGCAATCTTTAGTCATTGCTTCTTTGGCATCTTTTGGTTCGACTTTGGACAGTACGGAATTGAAGAAACACCATAGTGCATCAGTGGCTAGTTGATTTCGTGTGGATACTGGACGTGAAGGATTGCCTATGATGTTGTCGATTGGATGATTACTGGTCCATTTCCTGAGATGGTCGTGAGGTTGTGGGTTATGAACAGACGTAGCAGTGCTGTGTCCTTCAAGTGAAGATGTGTCTGATGAATGTTCAGGAGCAAATATGTTTTCAAAAGGAGCCTCATCAATAGGAGCAAAAGGATTAACTTCCAAAGAATGATTATCTGAAGATTCTTGCATTACTGGAGAAGATTGAGCGTTTGATGATGAAGGCGATTGACTGGCAGCTGGAGCATTGTGACTGACTGTTACTGAATCTGTAGGGCCTTCTGAACCTTGTGGGGCTTGAGCCTCGGTCATAGGAAGTATAGCAGGTTCACTCGGGATGGTTCCATTCGTTGGCTCAAAGTATTCATCAAACATAGGATCGAATAACTTCTTCAACTCCTCACAAGTAGGTGGCACATAAGAATCTGCAGGCGTGGAATTCTGTACAAGTCCTGAACTAATGGGTCCAGGAGACAAAAGGTTAAGATCGGGTCCAGAACTAATCTGTCCTGAAGCGGGTTGCTCACTCAGCTCATCGAACGTAACGTGAATGGTTTCCATGATTTTACGGGTTCTCTTGTTGTAGATTCGATACCCTTTACTGTCTGGTGCGTATCCAACAAAAATACCTACATCTGCTTTAGCTCTTAACTTTCCCAAATCTTGACTATCGTTGGTAGGGTAGCAAAGTGCACCAAACACACGGAGAAAGGAAAGATCTGGTTTCTTGTTATGAATTAAATCGAAGGGAGTCTTCTCATGAACTGGATGAATTAGGGATCGGTTTTGAGTGTAACATGCTGTTGCAATAGCCTCTGCCCAGAGAAACATCGGTGTCTTTGAAAATATAAGCATAGTTCTTGCAGCCTCTACCAGAGTACGGTTCCTTCGTTCAACCACTCCGTTCTGTTGAGGAGTGCGAGGGATACTTTTCTGATGCGTGATGCCAATACTTTCATAGAAATTACGGAGTTGTTGGTTAACAAACTCCGTACCATTATCAGTGCGGATGATTCTGACAGTTTTATCGAGCCTTACTTGCAGCTGTTTTATCAGTTTAATGATAACCTCTGGAGTTTCGTCCTTGGTTCTCAAAAACTTCACCCATGTGAACCGAGAATAATCATCTACTATCACCAGAAAGTACTTCTTTCCATTTATGGTTTGTATTCTCATTGGTCCACACAAATCCATGTGGAGGGTATGAAGAACTTCCAAGTTGGTGTTGATGGTTTTAGGCTTGTGGGTTTGTTTCTTGCTTTTACCCAGTTGGCATGCAGAGCAGAGATGATCTTTCTCATATTTCAGTCTGGGCATTCCTCTAACAAGATCTTTACGGGAAAGATTATTTATGGTACCGAAGTTCAAGTGGTTCAAACGACGATGCCACAACCATGATTTTGTTTTAGAGGCTTTAGAGAGCAAGCATATGGGAGAGGACTTCAACATTTCTTCAATCGATATGGTGTATAGATTGGTGCCCCGACTGCCCTTAAGGAGATCTATACCATCCAATTCTCTGACGAAACATGTATGCTTTCTGAAGGCCACTTCCAGATCTGAATCACAAAATTGACCCACAGAAAATAGATTGTGCCCTAGTCCTTCCACATAATATACCCTTGAGATTACACTGTCACCAAACACATAATCTCCATATCCCATAATAGCACCAAAGTGGTCGTTCCCAAATCTAACTGTCCCGATAAACTTTTTCACGAAGTTCTTGAGCCACGAGCGATCCCCAGTCATATGTTTTGAGCAGCCTGAGTCCAAATACCACAGGACGATTTGTACGACCTGCATTTGAAACCCGACAACAATGGATAACTGAAAAATGTGGATCCCCAAGTGCAATTGGGGTCCCTTTGGTCAGCACACACATATTCAGGAACCACAGATTTCACAGATGCTACTGTCTTTACTGAGGAGACAGAACTAGAGGTAGGACATGACCTAGATGGAAGGCATTGTGACTCTAAAGACAGGATTCTACCAGTTGGTCTCCATTCCTTATTCTTCACAATTTTATGCATATTCATTTTAGGTAATGGTCTCTGTTTCCCTAAATTGAATTTCCTTCCAGTGGGTCTCCATTCCTTAACTTTCACAATTTTATGCTTATTCATTTTAGGTAACGTGTTCTGTCTTCCTAAATTGAATTTCCTTCCAGTGGGTCTCCATTGATAGCCTACGCTAGCAAATGTTTTTCCTGTAGCTTTCCAAGCTTTCTTGCATGTTTCAGTTATTCTACCATTCTTAACATGGAGTGATGCAGAAGACATCAAGAATGACACAACACAATCATCATGATTAGCAGAAATTAAACAATTGTCGCATGTTTTACAGACAGCATTAGAATTCGAATTAATTACAGTACTTTTGATACTAGAATCAACACGATTCATCCTACTCATTGCAAACTTATTGTTCCTAGGTTGGGCTTCTACATTCTTCAAGTGATCATTCTTAGTTGGCGCAGTCCTATCTTTTCTTGCATTTTCTCTAGACCTTGACTCGCTAGCTTGGGTGTCACTTTTAACTCCTGTAGAAGCATCGAATGAAACATTAGTTCGTTTTTCTGTCACATGCCTTCCAGATAATGATGTGTTGGGTTCTGATGTTTTTGGTGGTAGATTAAAGGCTACATGCTTGTTCTCAACCGTAGAAGATGATGCAACAAATCTATCTCTATGTCTGCTAAACTTAGGAGTTGAGCCTATGGCATATTCTAAGTTTTCCTGAATCCTTTTCGTGAGTTTACAGGCATAGTCAATGATGCGTGGGTTTTGCAACCTTACAACAGGTTTTACCTCTCGAGGGATCTCAAGAGGCTTACAACCCCACCAGGCAGTGTACCTGACCGATGTAGTATAGTGTAGTGGTAAGTACGGGGGATTGATCGTTCTCCACAGGGAATAGTGTTCGTTAGGTGTGAAAGGCTACTCTAATTAGGTCTAAGGGTTGAGGAAGATTCTTTTTATGTTTTTATAATTTTATGAAAGCAAGTAAAATCTCGGGTTTTGAAGGAGTGGGCGGAATTAGTTGCTAGTCAACTAACCCAAATTACTACAAATGCAAATAAAATAAAATAACAAAAATGAAAAGTGGTGAGAAACTTATGTGTAGAGAAATGTGTTTACTTAGATTTCCTTACTCCCTAACTATCTTTTACCGGTTAATTAGTGTGTATTAGTCGCGTGGATGACGGGTGTATTCCTTAATACCATTCGTGGGGTGGCGTACTTACTTCCCCAAACTCTACAAGCTCCTACTTCACTCCTATGTCGAGCCGGCTAGGAAGCTCCTAACATGGGATCACTAGAATTCGCTTGTGCATTAAATACAACCATAAAAACCTTTAGTACGCGTTTGGTTCATGTTTCTTAAGACGTTCAAGCAAGTTACCGAATAGGAAGTTAGCCAGTTTTCTTAAGCCTAACATAGATAAACAATCATCCAATACAACTAATAACACACTAACAACCAATAATCAATAGCTAGGTTTCATTAGATCTAAGCAAACACAAGATAAAATTAGCCTAACATGTTAAACAAAAGACAAGCATAAGATAGAATCAAACAACACATAGACATATTGAATGATTAATTGATAACTTATCTTTCAATGAAACATGGAAGATCTCAAGGCAAGAAGCCCTGAAAAAGTAGCTAAAATCGTCTTAGGGTTTTATCCCAAAATTCCACACACTAAGCTCTCCTTAATGACAAAAAATTAGAAAACTATATATAGACTTTGACATCTGACGGCGTCACCTTATGGATTGTGACGCCGTCACCTCGCCGCTTTTAGGGTTCCCGGATGACCATCTTGACGCCGTCCCTCTTTAGCTCTACCAAAATCCATTCTGGCTTATCAAGGCTTGACGCCGTCGGATCAAGAATGTGACGCCGTCCCCTTATGATTTAAGCCGTGACGCCCTTGATTTAGTTAAAGCGTGACGCCGTCAGAATTCTCATGCAAACTCACTGGCCCGTCATGAGTAAATTTCACATCCAACTTTTCTTGCCAAGGCATGACGCCGTCCCATGTTAATTGTGACGCCGTCAAGAGTAACTTTTAGCCGATTCTTGAGACTTTGCCGTTTTCTTCACTTTAATGCTCCAAAAACGTCCAAAATGCCTCCTTTTCCAGATTTCTCCTTAAAAGTACCTAAAATGACAAAAGGAACGATTTAGGGCAATATTTGATCAAATAAATACGATTTAAGGCTTAAATGACCCCTTAAAAGCGGTACACTTTTCGCCTCATCAAATACCCTTACACTTGAGATTTGCTTGTCCTCAAGCAAATGCGCTTTTATTCTAATCAAAATACAAGTTAGGGGTCATTTAATGCAAACATAAAAGTAATTACAACAAATAATCGTTCCACTTCAATCATAATAAGCACGGAGATTATATACTAGCACCTCACAAGTAGTGTTTAGATACTCACATCTCTCAAGTGTCATCAAAATAAATCTCATAAATGAAAACGGAAAATATCTCTCACTACCTGTCATAGCAAATAGATTACCATAGGCTTGGGAAAGGATCGAAAACCTCCGCCACTAGGCGTAAGCACCTAAGATAAACTATCAAAGAGGGCTTTTAAATGGGTTATAACGTTAGGTGTAGGGAAAAGGAAAACACGGTTTTGTTGGATACGGGATATTTTACTGGTGGCGAGTTAAAGATCTTGATCAATTACATGTACTATACAATGTTGCTAAGCCAAGACTAGACTCGATCTTAAGCTAGAAACAAATTAACATAAACATAAAATAAACATAAAATAAAACGGGATGGTAGTCCGTATGTTTTTTCTATTTTTCTTTTTCTCATTTTTTTGTATTTTTCTTGATTTTTTCGATTTTTTTTTTTTTTTTTTTTTTTTTTTTTTTTTTTTTTTTTTTTTTTTTGCATACACTTTTACCCTACCATCCAAAATAATACATCATAGGGGCGTTGCATCCCCTTACACTTGAACTTTTACATAACTTTACAAATACTAATCTAATGACTCGAATTAAGATAATTGAAAAACTTGGAGTACTTTTAAAACATTTAGCACATATGGGGGTAATAAATGATGTTCTTCCCCATTACTCCATTACACTAGTACTTTACCCATGAGTCCCAATCGTCCCAAAAAAATATGTACAAGGATATGACTCGACTTAGCAACCATGTAATCAACTAGATAATTAACTTGGGTTTAAACAAATGTTGTAACAATAATGCACTAAAAATGAGTGCATACAAGGTAGGCTAAGGCGATTTGGGTGTACATTTTAGTGGGGTGTAACAAATTCTTCCTTTAAGTAAAATGCTTAAAGGTCGAAACGAAAAGATAGGCTCTGAGGGGTGTACTAGGGGTATCGTGTACTAAAAATGAGTACAACGCAAAGGGTGTGGGAGAATTACTTGACCAATGTAGCCAATGTAATTATAACAAAAACACAGGTGTAAAACAATGGGTTAATCCTAATGCCTCTTATCATGTAGTAAATCTAACTACACGAATGTAGTCTCACTTGTGGCCTCGGAATGGTCCTAACGCAAGTTCTAGAATCTAAGTGCTACCGGTACACACATCATAGCATAAATGCTTTTCCTACCAATTCTAGGGCGAACCTCACATATTTGGGGGTGGAAAATTTTTTAGTTGTACGGTTTTTGTGCTAGTCATATAACTCCTATCCATGAGACGCTTATTAGGATCAAAGTTTCACTCCTATATGTTGTAAAAAATTTTAAATTTGGCACTAAAATTACCTTAACAAGTATTTCTCTCAGTTTTATTACACATCTACTATTAAACAAACAAAAATCAAGCGCAATTGTATTCTCTAAAATCGTACTTTTACCCTCCCCTTACACTTAAGATGAACATTGTCCCCAATGTTCAAATAACAAGATGTAAAAGAATAAAGTAAAAGAATGAAATCAAATACTCCCCTGATTCGCTCGTTGGATAATGAAATTACACGGTTAAATCTTCCTCCAAAGAGAATGTTGAAGCTCCATGACTAATGCATCGCCATAAGCTTGATTCAAAACATTTCCTTGTCCAAAATAACCTGTTGAACCTGAGAAAACAAACACGAAAACCTGCATAACATCGGCGGGATAAAATCTATATATAAGGATATAATGCTTGTGGAATGATAACTTTGCAGATTCCTGGAGATTATAAGTTGGAGATTTTAATAAAAACTTTTTATGAAAACAAAATTTTCAAAATTTTCTGGAAATTAAATCTGACGCCGTCAGGTTATAACCCCTGACGCCGTCAGAAATGACCTGACAAAAATTTTCATTTTAAGTTTCTGGAAAATTTCTGGAAAAACCTTTACCTTACTTCCTGGAAATCCTGCAAAACATCATTATGACTCGATACAAGCATTTGACTCAAACAAATACGAATATGTATGTTAATTTAATATTATTACGATTCATGTTCATTTGTGTTCTAATAAACCGATTTAGATTTCCCTTACACTTATCTTTTGCAAAATACCTTTATATGTAGTTAAGACGAAGTTAAAAACAACATAAAGCATTTTCACAAATTACTTTTGAACATGAATCAATAATGATAAAAATTAAACACACATACGGAAACAAATAAAAACAAACAAACAAATAAATAAACACACAAAGCAAATAAAACAAATAAAGCTTGGGTTGCCTCCCAAGAAGCGCTTTTCTTTATTAACGAGTCTTGTAGCTAGACTCAAAGTCACGTACATTACGTGACTCCATCATCGGTCACGGTTCCTAGGCCATCCTCCTTCGATCCTCTATCAGAATCACTTTCATAGTAAAGGTATTTCGGGTCCACGTGATCAAAAGGATTGTTTCGGTATTTAGAGCTAAGTTCCTTATCGTGCTTAAAGAATCCGCTTGACAGGTCAAAAGTGTCCTTACATCCCCTTCTCACATCATCATCACATAACACGAGTTGTGAACTTAACCTATCGAGCCCTTTATAATCATTCTCCATGAATTCTCTCATCTTGTAAGGCGTTTGGTATGAGATTTCCCTAATCCCATCGGTGAAAGTCATGATCCCATTGAGCTCGTCCACAACCAAGCTTGTGGCCTGGCAAAAAGGTGCCCCAAAAACAACTTGTGATAACCTGGGATCGATGTACTCTTCGATATTATCGACGATTGCGAAGCTCATAGTGAATGTCATATTTCCTACAAACACCTGTACATCATCATCTATGCCGATGTCGTCCTTCCCTTTATGAATCATCCCCCATCTGCAAATGTTGTTATAATGAAACAAGGACATCACATTTTTGGGTAAACCTGTGTCAATGTAGACATTATAAAAATGCTTGTGACCAATCATGCAAGGTATTTTGAGATTATTTGGATCATGTCGCTTAATTCGGACAGGCCTTCTACCGTGTAACCCCCATGTGTTGCTACTTGCTGATGGTTGATACTCATACACTTCTTCACAGCCATCCCGAAAAATCACTTTCCTGACACCATCGGTAAATAATGCACTCCTATCATCCTCATCGAGTATCACTCCCGTTGCTTTTATGAATGGTTTGCCTAGAACAAGGCCAGTTAAGGATGGGCTGATGATAGAGTTCATGTTATTAATTACAATTAACTCGATATGAAAGAGGAACTTTTCTATCACAATTGGTGCCTTCCTTATTATCCCGATGATATTAGACCCTTCATATTTGACTTGTTCAGTGAAGGCTTCATTATATAGAGAAAGGGATATTGCGCTTATAGAAGAGTTGGGGTTTATGTAGGCATCTTTTATAAACTTTTTCCTAGTGGTGCAAGAAATCTTAAAGACCCTAGGAGCGCCATCCTCTATTCTCTCTCCGAATCCCATAGGCGACCTTGCTGTGCCCCTCTCAAGTTCCTCTACCAGGGGGCGGTCTAGCAGTCCTGCGAGCCCATGAGGCATTTTGGATTTCTCTTCCGAGCCCTCCTCATCACTCACCTCTATTGTACTCGAGTTCTTTGGTGAGTCTAGATAGTCGTCGGGTGCCTCGGGTTTCTTTTCGGGAACTTCACCCTCCATTTCATTGTCCACATTCTTGGCTGTTTGTTGGTCCAAATTTGGTTTAGGAACAGGTATTGTTGTAATGGTGTTCACGAAGTGGAGAGGTTTCGAAGGGGTATGAGTATCTCCTGTTTTTTTTTCGTTTTGTGATATGTATTTGAAGAGTTTACTAGGGTGCTTGATTTTTACAGGAGGGGGTGTTTGGTGGGTCACCGTAACAGATTTGATCTCATTAACTCGTGCCAACTCACAAGTTGACCTGCCAGCAAGGCGATCATTGATAACCTTTAACAGGTTATCAACCCTGTTGTTCGTATCAACTTGCTGTTGTCTGAATTGATTCTCAAGTTTGGAGAGCTGTGTTTCTTGAGAGAGAATGAACTTTTGCAGTGATTCCTCGCGATTTTGTTGTTTATGCGTGTGTCGCTGAGGATAATGTTCAGACCAGGTGAGCGGGGTAGAGTCATTGAATGATACGCTACGAGTTTGGTTCCAACTAAAATTTGGCTTATTCTTCCATGCTTCATACCCATCTTCGGAATTTTTGGGCCCATAATTAGTGGCGAGCCACTTATCTCCCGCCTTATCGATTCGCGAGGATGCGAATTCTTTGAAAGCCTGTTTGGGAAGTTCCATGCAATCATGAGTGTCGTGGGGACCACTACATAACTCACATGAAGAAGTGATTTTGTTCACTTGGCTTGAAGGTTTAGGAGCCTCGTAGGATTTCATGAGAAACTTGACTTGGTCTTCAAGTTCTATGATCCTACGGTCGGAAGTGCTTGAATTGTTCAAGGGCAAAGATATTGCCTTGACCGTTTTATTCAAATCACGGGGATCACTCCAACTTTCGTTGTCATATAGAGCAAGATCCTCTAGGAGAGCCCATGATTGTTCCGCACTTAGATCACGTAGCTTGCCACCGGCCGATTGGTCAATGGTTTGCCTCGTGGAGAGATTGATATGGTCATAGAAGATTTGGACTTGGAGCCAAAGTTCTATGCCATGGTGAGGGACTTTTTGGAGTAAGTCTTTGAATCGAGTCCATGCCTCGTAGAGAGTTTCGCCTTGACGTTGTTGGAACATCAAGATATCATTCCTTAGCTTGGTAGTTCTTCCCGGTGGGAAAAACTGAGCAAGGAAACGAGTGGTGAGATCATCCCAAGAGGTAATGGATCCTGCGGGTTGACGTTCTAGCCACTGACTAGCTTGGTCCCGCAGAGAGAATTGGAAGAGACGCAATCGGGTCGTCTCTCGAGTGGCAACATCAAGGTCTATAGAATCAACGATTTTAAGAAAGTCCTTGAGATGTTGATTAGGATCTTCAGAACGAAGTCCATGGAATGCGCATCCGCTTTGCACCAACCGGATGGTGTCGGATCGCAAGGGTGTGATATTGGCTCCTTGTGTGAGCTCAATGGTGTTTCGATAGCCGTGGTGGCTAGGACGGGAATACTCTCCTAAAGTACGGGCTCTAGGAGGTGGTGGGGGTTTGGGTTGTTGTGGTGGTGGGTTGTGTGGGTTAAGGATATTACCATCTTCCATGATGTCGGACGGTAATGGTTACGAACAAAGACACGAAGAAAATAGATAGACTAAAGAAAACCTAGAAAAATAAAATAAAAATCTCACTAGAAAGGAATCTAGTGAGTAGACCTAATAGAAATAAAAATTCAACCTAAACAATAACTATTCCCCGGCAGCGGCGCCAAAAACTTGATTGCGCGGGTTTTGCAACCTTACAACAGGTTTTACCTCTCGAGGGATCTCAAGAGGCTTACAACCCCACCAGGCAGTGTACCTGACCGATGTAGTATAGTGTAGTGGTAAGTACGGGGGATTGATCGTTCTCCACAGGGAATAGTGTTCGTTAGGTGTGAAAGGCTACTCTAATTAGGTCTAAGGGTTGAGGAAGATTCTTTTTATGTTTTTATAATTTTATGAAAGCAAGTAAAATCTCGGGTTTTGAAGGAGTGGGCGGAATTAGTTGCTAGTCAACTAACCCAAATTACTACAAATGCAAATAAAATAAAATAACAAAAATGAAAAGTGGTGAGAAACTTATGTGTAGAGAAATGTGTTTACTTAGATTTCCTTACTCCCTAACTATCTTTTACCGGTTAATTAGTGTGTATTAGTCGCGTGGATGACGGGTGTATTCCTTAATACCATTCGTGGGGTGGCGTACTTACTTCCCCAAACTCTACAAGCTCCTACTTCACTCCTATGTCGAGCCGGCTAGGAAGCTCCTAACATGGGATCACTAGAATTCGCTTGTGCATTAAATACAACCATAAAAACCTTTAGTACGCGTTTGGTTCATGTTTCTTAAGACGTTCAAGCAAGTTACCGAATAGGAAGTTAGCCAGTTTTCTTAAGCCTAACATAGATAAACAATCATCCAATACAACTAATAACACACTAACAACCAATAATCAATAGCTAGGTTTCATTAGATCTAAGCAAACACAAGATAAAATTAGCCTAACATGTTAAACAAAAGACAAGCATAAGATAGAATCAAACAACACATAGACATATTGAATGATTAATTGATAACTTATCTTTCAATGAAACATGGAAGATCTCAAGGCAAGAAGCCCTGAAAAAGTAGCTAAAATCGTCTTAGGGTTTTATCCCAAAATTCCACACACTAAGCTCTCCTTAATGACAAAAAATTAGAAAACTATATATAGACTTTGACATCTGACGGCGTCACCTTATGGATTGTGACGCCGTCACCTCGCCGCTTTTAGGGTTCCCGGATGACCATCTTGACGCCGTCCCTCTTTAGCTCTACCAAAATCCATTCTGGCTTATCAAGGCTTGACGCCGTCGGATCAAGAATGTGACGCCGTCCCCTTATGATTTAAGCCGTGACGCCCTTGATTTAGTTAAAGCGTGACGCCGTCAGAATTCTCATGCAAACTCACTGGCCCGTCATGAGTAAATTTCACATCCAACTTTTCTTGCCAAGGCATGACGCCGTCCCATGTTAATTGTGACGCCGTCAAGAGTAACTTTTAGCCGATTCTTGAGACTTTGCCGTTTTCTTCACTTTAATGCTCCAAAAACGTCCAAAATGCCTCCTTTTCCAGATTTCTCCTTAAAAGTACCTAAAATGACAAAAGGAACGATTTAGGGCAATATTTGATCAAATAAATACGATTTAAGGCTTAAATGACCCCTTAAAAGCGGTACACTTTTCGCCTCATCAGTCAACTGCCTTATCAAGTGGCTTATCAGTCCTATCCTCTTCAACTACCTCACGAAGTGTGTCAAGGCCCTCTCTAAGATGATCGAGATATGTTTGATGGGCAAGGCTGTTATTTCTAAGCTTAAACGGAATATGCCCAACATCAACATCATACTTTTTACTATCAGTAGCCTTTGGTGCATCACAATTACAGGTGGTGCATGGCATTTTACCTTTCACCCGAACCTTCAGATTCTCAATTTCATTTGTCAAAGAGGTTATTTGATCATTGTGATTCCTTCTTGTAACTTTAATAGAGTCATATAACTCTTTGAAATGTTGTTTAACCTTTGAATTTTCTTCTCGAAAACACTCATTTTCATAATGTAACTTATTTATGGTGTTTTGATATTGAAAATTCTGAGAATCTGAAGACGAAGGTTTATTGGTGCCATACACTTCACACTTGTTGGATTTCAATTGGGCAATTTGGGCCCTCAGCAGTCGAATCGTGTTCGTGTGAGCTTGAATTGTCTCATCTCGTTTGCTTAATTCAAAATAAGTATCAAATTCAGGAGCATCCAAGGATGTCTTGTCATTTGATATTTTATGTTTTTCATTCAAATGTTGATATTTCAATTGCAAATTGAGAAGTTCAACTTCCAATTTTGAAAAACGTTTAACCATATTATCATGGTCATCTTTTTGAATTTTTTCAAGCAATTTTAAATTCTCCCCCTCAAGCTCAACAACACGATTCTGGGTGACATTCAACGCAATAGCATACTCATTAAATTGACAAGCAGAGAATGCATAATCAGTGACAGTGTAAAATACATCTTGTGCAATACACTTAGCAATCAAGTTGTCATTAGTAATGAGTATGTTTTTTCTTTCAATCTCTCGACTCTTAAGTACTATTGCATGTTCATTCACCTCATTTTCCATATCTTTAAACACTACTTCCATTTCTTTTATTTCGACTTTAAGGGCAGTGTGCAACCCTTCAAAGTGTTCTTTAAGTAGCTTAAAGAATGGCATGACCTCAGTTAAGTAACACCTTTTTGCATGTTCAAAACACCTTTCCCCCTCAGTAATGCCGGTTGGTGTGATTCTCTTCTTACATGTTTTATCAAAATCAGCAAATAATTGCCAAAGCACATATAAGCTAATAGAGGTTTTGCTTTCAGTGGGAAGAGACAAAGGCACCAGATTCCTAGGTGTATTGGGAGGATACACCGTTATGGACGCAACTTTTCTAATGAGGGGGTGTTGGCCTTAAGTTTATCTACCTTAAGTTTCTCATTATCTTGTTTCCAAAATATCTGTTCAGGTGTTAACTTCTTTTGAGGAGCAAACACAGTCAAACGATTTTCCTCATAATAATCATGGGGTTTGATTATTATTCGTCTGGCTATGCACTCGGGATCCTTCATTTTCTCAATCATTTTTTCCCTCGTTTTATCACTTATCTCATCCTCTTCATCAGTGTAGATATGCTCAGGTTGGTCATGAATAGGCATAAGCATTACATTACCATCATATAGGGCTGGTTGAAGTACTTTCATGTCCCTAAGGATGGTTGACTTAGGTTCACCTATCATGATTTTACTATGCTTATCACACAACTTTCTGTGCTTATGGATCATTTGAGCAGTTTGTATGGTTTGATTTTGTGTGTACAACTTATCTTCAAGCTTATTTTTTAACGTCTTGAGTCTAGAGAAATCATTTAAAAGAGTTGTTTCTTTTTGTTTGAATTCTTGCTTAAGTGTATCAACACACTTTTGTGCTTCCTGTTTCTGTTTGACAGACTGTTCTAGCTGACTTTTCAAAGAACTCAACTCTAATTTTAATGTTTCTTCTCTTACTCTAGACTCTTTAATAAGTGTACTCATTTGACCTTCTAATTTCTGCTCTCGTTCATTAAGCTCAAACTTAGCACGCTGTTCATACAAAGCCACTTGTTCTTTATAGATGTTTAGTTTCGTGATCAAGTTATCATCAGGGACAGGCAATATGTTCTCATGGCACTCGTATGCATTATCTATATTATCCGCATTATCTAAGGCACCTACATTCCTCCTAGCACAGACATCATTATTGACAAAAGATTCACCATTTGGTACATCAGGCGAGTTGTCGTGATTCAAGTACTGTTCATATGAAATAATATTGCTATTTTCCATGTCAACATTACTTGAGTCAGAAACATTTGCCTGATGTACTTCTTCGGGATTCTTTTGTCCCTCGACAATATTATATGTGTCATAAATTTTTAGTACCTCAGATATAACGGATGCATTAGAATGACCAGCTTGACGGGGAGATGAGACCATGGAAGACAAGTTAGCCATGAAGATTGTTTGAGCCGTAGGTTCATCATCTACATCAGAGTCATATGCATCACAGTCATCTGCCTTGAAGATGTTAGGATCATTAAGTGCTAGATCCTGAACAGGTTTCTCATCCACATCTTCATCAAAAGTATTTCCTCCATCTCCTGCCAAGAACAATAGCTCTTCCTCATCCAATACTGCTCCATTCTCTTGAGCTTGCATTAACAGCATCTTGTCTTTGAAGTAATCTGAATTCTGAGGACGTTTAGGTTGATTGCAGTTTCTAGCAATGTGTCCAAGCCCCCACAATTATAACACTTGATCTGTTTCCCTTGCCCCTGATTGGCATTCCCTGCTCTATTCTGCACATATCCTCGACCCATGTTCCTGCCAGCTCTCCCTTGCACATTCTGAACCACAATTTTCCCATCCTCCACCATTGCTAGATTGCGTGGGTTAGATGAATTCCTTAACTGATTGTTGGTCTGAGGGAGTGATGCTTGAAACTGTTGAACCAGTAATGAAACTTGATTGGTGAGATTGTCAATCATTTTGTTGGTCTGGGAGTACCTTGAGTCAAGTTGAGAGCTCATAGCAGGTACTTGTGAGTGAAGTTGATGAAAGCTTGGGTTGGATGATGATTGGATTGTCGGTTGAACATTTGTCATGAAAGCCAGTGGATCATTTGTAGTTGAAGGACTTAACTTTTCTCTCAGCACTCGATCATAAACAGCATGCTTCTCATGTTGTTGCAGGTATGCATATAGTTGTTCATAGTTGGTATCCCTTAAACCTTTGTTGAGTTTGACTGCAGTCACAAATCTGTCCCATTCAGGAGTCATATTGTTCACAAACTTTGAGTTAAGTTGGATATTGGGCATAGTCATTTTGATCATCCTCATATCATTCACCAACTTATGAAATCTCACATAGTAGTTTGTGACATTCTCTCCTGGGTTCATTTTGAAATGCTCAAACTCATCATACAGCTGTGACTCACGATCTTCCTTTGTGAGTTCTGACCCTGCTAACAACATCTTAACGTTGTCCCACACAGCTTTGGCTTCAGTGTTGAAATTGATGAGCTTGTATACATCCTTTGGAAGACCTTGAATAACAATGTTGGAGGCTCTAATATCGGCATCATACCTCTTCTTTTCTTCTTCATTAAGATCATTGTAGTTTCTAGGTCTGTCGATGCCCCAAGTTACAGTTCCATCTTCACCAGTTGTAACAACGTCTCTGGTGGTACCCATCTGATAAGGTCCTTCGTCAATTGACTTAAGAATGTTAACACCATTATCTTTTCCCAAGCAATAAAGTCTAATTCGTTGTGCCCAAGACTCATAATCCGTCCTATCTAGCATAGGTGGACGAGTGTCAGATCCTGCTGCTTGAATATCATCTGATGATGTACTTGATGTGGTAGCCATAGTAACTACGGGATTTTACTGATCTTGTGATTTAACCGAGAAATCGAATCTTTCGCGGGAATTTCTAAAATCACCAAGACACAAACCGCCTAGACAAACCGCGTAGACACAAACCGCGTATGCGCCTAAGAGACAAACCGAGTTCACACAGGAGATACAAACCGCGTTGACACAAACCGCGTATGTGCCTAAGAGACAAACCGAGTTCACACTAGATATACAAACCGCGTTGACACAAACCGCGTATGCACCTAAGGGACAAACCGAGTTCAAACTGGAGATACAAACCGCGTTGACACAAACCGCGTATGCGCCAAAGAGACAAACCGAGTTCACACTAGAGATACAAACCGCGTTGACACAAACCGCGTATGCACTTAAGAGACAAACCGAGTTCACACTGGATATACAAACCGCGTACGCACCGTAGAGACAAACCGCGTTGGCACAAACTACCAAACCTGTCACTTTCAATGCAGTTTGTCCTTTTGCCTAAACTAGTAAAAAGACAAACCGCGTACCCGATGTAACACAAACCGCATTCAAGATCGACCAAACTACACAAACCGCATTCAAGAACACTTGAAAGAAAAAGCACTCGAATCACTTGAAAACACCACACCAACCTTAAATCTGTGAATCCAAGCACTAAATACAACTCTTATACTATTCCTAAGCTAGAAAGTACAAGTTATAACAACTTTAAATCACTAAACAAAGCACAAAATTAAATAACAAGTCGAACCAAAAACCTTAACAAATATCTTAACAAATCGAACCAAAAACGTCACAAACTACACAAATCCGTGAATACCAACTCTCATGGACCTAACCATGGCTCTTGATACCAATTGTAGGGTATTCACAATACAAGAATCACTAGTTTGAGGCTTGTTTGGATCGACTAGAAGAGAACTTAGAGTGAGAAAGTGGGAGCCTTTTAGAGAGAGAAAGTAACTTGTAATCTATTAGCTTGAAAGGTCCAACCCTTCCCATGGGTGGGAAGGGAGTATATATAGTCTTACATAATATGTCCCTAGTGGACTGTGGAGCGAGCTGACAGAGGGTAAAGACCCGACCCACTCCACAATACTAATTAATAACTAAACTACTAATAATATTACTGATAATCCTACGAGCTATGATGATCTAATAAGTACTTGGGGTGACCGAGTCTTCAACTGAATATTCATATTCCTAACAACATTCATACAGCCGGTGCTGAAAACCGTCCTCACATGCTGTCAAAGGGTGGATACTCACAGTGGCCTAGTCTTAAAATGCAGCTTGCTATTCATGACTCTATTTCAGGTTTATCCACAGTGGTAACCAGGCTTAAAACGCAGCTTGCTATTCAGGTTTTCATTAGGACGCGAGAATCTAGAAACTCACATACACGGTACACCTCTTTTTTCTGCTTACACACGGGTTGATAATCATTTTGAATCCTTTCCTCTTTCGACTCAGAAGAATGTAATCAAGACTTCTTGAATGCAGCCAACCTAAAACGATCCTACAAGCTCATGGAATTGGTCTAAAAATTTCAGTTGAGGTTTATCTATTAACGTGTGGTTATAACTTCGTTTTCATCGATAGATTCTTAATAAAAGCTCATAAACACAGTTTTTTGCTTTATGACCTTATTACCTTTTCCAACTTTATATAGTCAACTACTTAGATAAGCGACCGCATAACCCTTTGGAAAGTTGTGGCTGGAAATTAATGACCGCCAACTTGATACAATAACAATGAGACAATCGGTCTTATATTGTGATAATTGTTTGTTGTTTTGCTTTCTTATGTTAGTACTAACGTAGATAACTAATATTTCTATTTTCCTTTTGATGTTGGGTGTACAGAAACGCTGCATTTAGCGGCTCTCGAACAATTGCCGTGTGTGGAAATTGCCAGTCTGTTGTTCCAGCTGCCACATAGTCGTGCAAGAGTCACTGTCGGTGTGCAGCACCACTTTGTTTAGCCACTCGGTCTTTCCTAGCAAGTACTTTCAGCAACATGAAAGTATATGTCGCGTACTCCAACCATTTAGTATTCCAGTTTCAATTGCACCTTTTTAGAGTCAACAAGTTACAAGTTTCAATTGCACCTTTTTAGAGTCAACAAGTTACAAGTTTCATTTGCACCTCTGAAATTGTTTCAAAATATGAAAATGCTCTTGTTGTGTCTAGTTTAAGTATGAGGTTCAAGAGATGTTGAGGTAGACTAGGGGTGTGTTCGTGTGGGAATACTTGGCTAGGTGTGGGTGTTAAAGGGGTCGAATAAGGTTAAGTGCACAAAAGGGTGTCTCGGGTAGTTTTGGTGTCAAGTTGGTTTAAAATAAACGAGGTAGGGTTTAGTTGCATGCGTTTGTTTAGGGAAATTCATGAAATCTACAAACTTAAGAATTTGTCAACTATTTACATAATAGACCCTAAACTTTGCTAAAATGACACTTTAAACCCTAAACTATTATAAGTTGTCATATTAAACCCGAAACTATTATATTGAACAAATTAAACCTTTGAGTTATTTAAATTGTCATTTGTAAACCTAAATTGTAAAACTTACCTAATTATGGAAACTTACTAAATCAGAAAATTTACTAATTATGGAAACTTACTAAATCGGAAAACTTACTAATTATAAAAACTTAGTAAATCGGAAAACTTACTAATTATGGGAACTTACTAATTCCGGAAGTTACTAAAGATGGAAAGTTATATGGGAAGTTATTAAATATGGAATGTTACTAAATATGGCAAGTTACTAAAAACAGAAAGTTACTAAAAATGGAAAGTTTATAAAAATAGAAAGAAACCCTAAATGTGGAATCTGAATAACTATAAGCAGTAAACTTATAAAATGAGCTTATAAGTAATACGTGATCATTAATTTGTATAGGTTCTGTGAAGAAGGAGTAGTTCCTGTTTCTGAGTGCTTTCCTGTTTTGTTTGATTTGCTTTTCATAAGGTACAGATATTTTACCCTTTCTCAGTAAGGGTTCTGATATCATGACTTCTCGATCCTTGACTTTGATTCATTTGCTATGATACGATCTGTTTGATATGATCCGTTGATATGATCCGTTTGATATGATCCCCTATGATATGATTCAGTTTGCTATCCATTTTGTTATGATATTCAGTTTGCTATCTCATTTGACATGAGATTCTATTTATTTTGATATGCTTTGTTAATTATGCTATGGTTGCTTCGATATGATTATGGATAGCTTTGCTTTGTTTGGTTGTTCTGTTGCCTGAGCTAACTAGCCATGGAGGTACCATGGCCATGTCATTGAGGCACCAATGGCTTGACACTTTCTGTGGAGGTGTGATTGATCCACGGCGTTCCCTTTTGTTATGATTATATGATTATTTGCGCACATGGCCATTTTGTTATATATATGCATAGTCTCGTACATGTATATGTATTATGTTTTAGGGAGCGTATGGATGCATCCTAGGTATATGATTTGATATGGATATGATATGAAATGACTTAGTGATTGGTTTGTACGTGCCTTGTACCCCATTTCACTTTTGGTACTTGAGAGGTCTCCCCTCCTTGTACACTTATGCAATGAAAGGATTATCTGACTAAGCGTGTGGTATGCTTTCTGAGCTCGTGGGCATTTCTGTTATGTTATGTTTTGTTCAGTTATATGATGATTATTCTCTGTTTGATTTCTGTGACTTCATTATGGTTTTTCTGTTGAATCTATGCGTTGCTTCTTTGATTATATGATACCTTGTTTAGCAGTTCCTTGCCTTCCATTGTTTATTCATTTGATTTAGTTATTTGTTTATGATATATTTGTTCACTGAGCTTTTTAAGCTCAGCCGCGTTTCTTTTCCATGCGGCAGGTAATAAGCGGGAAGCTAGGCATTAGTGATGATAGTAGGAGCATTAGAAGACCTACCTTAATTAGATTTCCCCATTTGTTTTAGATTATGATTAGACTTATGTTTTGGATATTTCGATTCCTTTCATTTGATGTTCATTTAGACTTGTTGGGAGTTTTGTAAGTTTGAAAGTCATGATGTTCTTGACTTTACATTATTTATGAAGTCTTACGCTTACATTTATTTATATGTTCTGATAGACACCATAATGTGGCATTTCGACCTGTCGGGTTGGGGTGTTACTATTATGGTATCAGAGCTTAGGCTTCGACTTGTAGCACATAAGTTATGGCCGGTGAAGATTTGGACCCTTAGGTTTCGCCTTGTAAGAACTTAGGATTTGACCAGCGAGGATTGGGTAGACATTAGGCTTCACTTTTGACACGATCTCTTCCTTCGTATTTTGATCCTTACCTTTGCTTTGTCTTTGCTAATTCGTTTATGACCTTTCAGATGGTGAACACTCGAAATACCGAAGATTTCAGTTCCAACCCTGCTTTTGCTACAGCAGTTTAGCGGGCCATTGACGCACTGTTACCGAGCCTTACCGAACGGATCACAAATGAGGTCCGTCAACATACGGCCAGTGGTAGTGGTAGCGGTGGTTTTGGTGCTGGTACTCCGCCAGTGACTATTCATACTTGGTTGGAGAGGTTTTGTAAGCAAAAGCCTCGATTGTTCAGCTCTGCGAATGCTTCGATTGATGCGGAGAATTGGATTGCGCATATGGAGAAGATATTTGAGGTTCTGGGATGTGATGACGTGTTCAAAGCACGACTTGCTAGCTATAAGTTTGAGAGTGACGCCCTAAGCTGGTGGAAAGCCTATAAGCAAGCTAAGGGTGGAGATGATTTGTTGCTACTTTGTCATGAAATGATTTCCGTGATACTATCTTCCTTTAGTATTTTCCGAGGTCCGAGAAGGAGAAGTTTGAGAGAGAGTATCATTCGATTTATCAGTTTGAGAGGGAGACTAGTACTGAGTTCATGAAGAGGTTTCCTAGTTTGGCAGGATTCTTGGGGGCCAAGGCTGGAACCCAGGAAGAACAGGCTAATAAGTTCAAGTGGGCGCTTCGGAATGATCTTTTGGATGGGATTGTGAATATCTATTTTGATGATGTAGCACAGGTGGCTAACGGTGTTCGCAACATTGAGATCATGCAGGAGAGGGCTAGACAGGGTGTTAAGAGATATCGTGACGGGGATCGTATACGACCGGTTCAGGGGAACAATCAGCGGGGTAGTGATTCGAGGGGTAATGATAATCGGGGTTATGATAGGCGAGGATATGATAGGCATGGCTACACCAAGCAGAGGTCGGGAAGTGATCAGCAGTATCAGGAAGTGATCAGCAATACTGTGGTTATCAGCAGCATCGTTCTTCAGGTTCGTCTGGTCAGAGGGGTGGTATGGATCAGGCTTCGGCTACTGCTTGTGGTACTTGTGGGAGGTTTCATCTTCGGAAGCCATGTTATAAGGCTTCTGGTGCTTGCTTTATATGTGGTCAGGTGGGACATATGTCTAGAGATTGTCCTAAGTCTGGTGGTAACAACAACAAGGGTAATGGGAATGACCGACAGCCAGCTGCTATGAGTCGAGTGTATTGCTTGACAAGAGATCAGGCTGCTAGTGCCTCAGGTATCGTTTTGGGCACTCTTTATTTATATGATCGTACGGTATTTGTTTTATTTGATACGGGTGCTACACATTCGGTGGTTTCTAATTCGTTTGCCAAACATATTAATATACCCGCAACACCATTAAGATATGCTCTATCTATTTCGACTCCTATGAAGAATCATGTGATTATTAATCATGAATTTCTGAAATGTCCTTTACGTTTTACCGATAAGATCCGTCCTGCTAATTTACTTTCATTGGACATGCATGATTTTGACATTATTCTGGGTATGGACTGGTTGTCCGAGCATCGGGCGACTATTGACTGTCATACCAGACGAGTTATATTTGGTGATCTAAGTGCTCCTGAATTTGTTTACCATGGTTCCCAACCTGGTAAGTCTGTTAAGATCATTGCGACTATGAAAGCTCGTTCGTTACTTTCACATGGTTGTGAAGGATTTTTGGCTTCGATTAAAGATACTTCATTGGATGGTCCTCGTATCGAGAGTCATCCAGTTGTTTGTGATTTTCCTGATGTGTTTCCTGATGAACTTCCGGGAATGCCTCCTGCGCGTGAAGTTGAATTTAGTATTGATTTGATTCCGGGTGGTGAACCCATTTCCAAAGCTCCATAGCGTATGGCACTAGTTAAACTAAGAGAACTGAAAGAGCAGCTTCAGGAATTTTAGAGCGTGGTTTCATCCATCCAAGTGTATCCCGGTGGGGTGCACCAGTTCTGTTTGTGAAGAAGAAAGATGGCAGTATGAGATTATGTATCGATTATCGTGAGTTGAACCGTATCACTGTTAGAAACCATTATTCGCTTCCCCGTATCGACGACTTATTTGATCAGCTTCAGGGAGCAAAATTCTTTCCCAAAATAGATTTGAGGTCCGGCCATCACCAGTTGCGTGTGAAGGAACAGGATGTTCCTAAGACCGATTTCCGTACTCGTTATGGTTATTAAGAATTCCTAGTGATGCCATTCGGTTTGACTAATGCACCAGCTGTCTTTATGGATTTGATGAACCGTATATTCCATGAGTATCTTGATAAATTCGTCATTGTATTTATTGATGACATTCTGATATATTCTAAGATGAAGAAAGAGCACGAGAAGTTGTATGCTAAGTTTTCTAAATTTGAATTCTAGTTGGAGAAAGTAGCGTTCTTGGGTCATGTTGTATCAGCTGATGGGATTAAAATGGATCCGGCAAAGGTTGAGGCTATCACCAAGTGGCCAAGACCGACGAATGTGACCGAAGTCAGAAGTTTCTTAGGGCTTGCTGGTTATTATCGGAGATTTGTTGAGGGATTTTCACATTTAGCTTTGCCGTTGACGAAACTGATGCGGAAAGGTGAGAAGTTTGTTTGGACCGAGGAAAGGGAGAAAAGTTTCAAGGAACTAAAGAAGAGACTAGTTTCCGCACCTATACATACTCTTTCGTCGAGTACTGGTGGCTATCAGATTTACAACGATGCTTCGAAGAAAGGTTTAGGATGTGTTCTTATGCAGCATGGTAAGGTTATCGCCTACGCATCTAGACAGTTGAAACCGTACAAGGAGAATTATCCGACTCACGATTTAGAGTTATCTGTTGTAGTTTTTGCATTAAGGATATGGAGAAATTACTTATATGGTGAGACTTGTGATATCTTCACTGATCACAAAAGCCTAAAGTATATCTTCACACAAAAGGAATTGAATATGAGGCAGAGACGTTGGTTAGAACTTTTGAAGGACTATGATGTTAACATTCAGTACCATCCGGGTAAGGCGAATGTAGTGGCAGATGCTCTTAGTAGGAAGTCGGGGATTATTGCTAGCCTTGAGATTGAGCCTAGGATACTCAACGACTTGGAACTGATGGAGGTGGAGTTATGTGTTCGTGGATATGATGGTTATTGGGCTAGTTTAAAGGTTGAGTCTAATCTTATGCTACGAATTAAAGAAGCTAAGAAAGACGATGGCGAGTTGTGGTCTATTATTCAAAATTTGGAACCAGGAAGGAAGACAGAGTTTTGTGTTGACGATGATGGGATTGTATGGTATGGTGATCGTTTGTGTGTTCCTAATGATCCTTCTATTTGAGAAGCTGTGTTATCCGAGGCACACAGTTCTCCTTTTACTATTCATCCGGGTTCTACTAAGATGTATAGGGATTTGAAGCAGCATTTCTGGTGGAATGGTATGAAGCAGGACATGGCTATGTTTGTGGCAAAGTGTATGACCTGTCAGCAGGTTAAGATCGAACATCAGCGTGCTAGTGGTCTTTTACAGCCTTTAGATATTCCTACTTGGAAGTGGGATCAGATCTCTATGGATTTTATTACAGGCTTACCTCGTGCTCTCCAGAAGCATGATGCTATTTGGGTTGTTGTTGATCGATTAACCAAATCTGCCCATTTTCTACCCATTCAGAAGGACTATTCGGTTAGTAAGTTGGCCAAAAATTTTTAGGAAGAGATTGGTCGTTTGCATGGCACACCGGCAGCTATTATATCTGATATAGATCCTGGGTTTACTTCACATTTTTGGAAAGGATTACACAATGCTTGGGGTACTC
Organism: Artemisia tridentata subsp. tridentata; assembly: GCA_021014915.2. NCBI lineage: Eukaryota > Viridiplantae > Streptophyta > Magnoliopsida > Asterales > Asteraceae > Artemisia > Artemisia tridentata. Next base: position 242,593,697 of record CP139502.1, read on the forward strand.
AACTCAAGTTTAGTACGGTTGTTCATCCTCTGACTGACGGGCAGTCGGAATGTACTATTCAGACTTTGGAAGATATGTTGAGAGCTTGTGCTCTTGAATGGTCGGGATATTGGGATGAGTATTTATGATTGGTTGAGTTTGCCTACAACAATAGTTGGCATGCTAGTATTAAAGGGGCTCCTTTCGAGCTATTGTACGGACGAAAGTGTAGGGCACCTATCTGTTAGAATGAGGTTGGTGAACGGCTTATTGAAGGTCCCTAATTGATTGAAGTGACTAATGAGAAAGTCGCTGTTGCTAAAGAAAAGCTCAGGGAAGCTAGAGCTCGACAAAAGAGTTATGTTGATCGTCATCGACGTGCTTTGGAATTTAGTCTTGGGAATCGTGTTTTTCTTAAGGTTTCTCCATTTCGTGGTGTTAAGCGTTTTGGTATTAAGGGGAAACTTAGTCTGAGTCCCATTGGTACTTTTGAGATTTTAGATCGCGTTGGTAAAGTTTTGTATCGTTTGGCACTACCTCCGCAGCTTTCTCATGTGCATAATGTGTTTCATGTATCTCTTCTGAGGGGATACAATTATCATCTGCTCCATGTTGTTTCTTACCCATTGGATCAGATTCGGGAAGATTTGTCTTGTGTTGAGGAGCCCGAGGCTATTTTGGAGCGTCAGGATCGGGTCATGAGAACTAAAACAATTCCGTTCGTTATGATTCTTTGGAAGAACCATCCCGAGAGCGAGGCTACTTGGGAAACCAAAGAATCAATGCGAGCTAGCTATCCGCATTTCTTTTCGTGATTCGGTACGTATTCGTTTCATTTTCCTACTTCAAATTTTGAAGACGAAATTTTTCCTTTTAGAAGGGAAGAATTATAATAACCTAAAATTATTGTTTCTAAATCGTGGCTATCTTAAACTTTGAACCCAAATACACCTTAAATCATTATAAGTTATAATTTGAGAATTTACCAAATACTAAAACCATAACCTAAGCTATATACAAGTCGACACATGCATGGAATTTAGGTCACATATCACATGTTTAAAGTATATACATAGGCCAAAATTTATAAAAAACTTGTACACAACATTTGGTTTATGGAAATGTCTAGATTTACGTTGAGTTTTAAAATGAGATTTAGTCTACTTTTGACTCCCTATTGCTCGACCATATTTCCAGCAAAATTTTCTCTTATCTACTCCCTATATACAACCGAACTACACATTCATAAAACACACATGAAACCCTAAAAACAAATCAAAGTCTGCTGCCTATTTGGAGATCCTTAGAGTGGTGGAAAAGGGTGGTACGTTGGAGGTTTAGGAGGACATAACGAAGGAGATTTGATCGTGGGTATATTGGGTTGAGAGTCCTTGTTTTTGTTCGAATAAGGTTCTGGTTTTGAGTCCTTTGGTTCTTGTTTCATTCTTCAAATCGTCCCAAGGTATAACCTGCTCTTGTTTCTATCGACATGTACACATAACACATTATAATTTATAACCTAATATTAAACTATGCTCGACCTAAAAATGATACGAATGAAAGAGTAACATGTCACATAAAATGATGAATAATATCGCATGAAATGATGAAAACATATATAGGTCGATATTGGGTTTATTTTGCCATTCGAATCAACACATATAATAGCTTATGAATCTGGTCTTTGGACTCTTATTTCAATCGCTATTATACACTCTAAAATCTGGAAAACTATTGCATGAAATGATAGAATATAGTCACATGAAATGATGCATATATATATGTCGATATATAGATTTTATATGGTTATTAGAATCAGGTTTTATGCATGTTTGGTTTGGATCTATGTTAAGCACGTTAAACCTGGAAAATTATACGTGTAAATAATGAAAGAATGCATGAATGTATAGTCGTAATTAATGAGGTTGAAGAAAGGGAAGTTAGGGTTTGTTCGGGTGTGATTTTAAGTGATCTAATATGATGTGTTGTAGTGTGTCGAGTAGGCTAGGAAGGAGTGTCGTGTGTGTGTTAATGGTGTCGAGTTAAGGCTTTGTAATACAAGAGAACATGGGTCGATTGTGGTTATTGGTTTTGGCTCGAAAGGTGTTGTTTTGTTTGGTTTTGGTCTCACATAGCATAGCTAATGGAAAGAGTAAAAGGGTCGAGTTTTGGTTTGGTTTGGAAAGAAAGGAATGAGGTTTTGTGAAAGGTCGACTATGGTGCATGCATGTGTGTGTTCGAGAGTGTGTTGTAGTGTATTGGCATTATTTTGAGGTCAAGAGAGTAAGTATGTGTCGATTGTGAGTATATGAATGTGTATACGAGAGGTATGCTTGCATGTGTGATCGATAGGGTGTTGTGATGTATTGGGGTGAATGGGATTTTGTTGTCTCTAGTTTATGTATAAGGTTCAATAGGTGTCGAGGTAGACTAGGCGTGTGTTCGTGTGGGAATACTTGGTGTCACACCTCGCCGATGGCGGAAACGCGAGTGCAACATCATGGATATCATCACAACACATGTCGTCTATATAGAGATTTACTATATGCAAATAAATAGAGCAAAGTACAGACACAAAGTGTCGTAACGATACCCCAAAATAAAACAACCAAAAACAAACTCCAAGGTATCTTCATTAAAACATAAAGTAATGATGAAAAACATTCGAGTATCACAAACAAAGTTCACTTAATCAAACTAAGTTCATAGATAAGCCATCCTCAATGCAAACTAAGTCTCTTCTAATCGCGCCCTTCTATCTTAGCCTTAGAATGCTCACCTGAAAATGATGCTTAAAAAGGTCAATGTAACACCCCCGTTTTCGATATTCGCAGCAGAAATATAAGTTAGGGTGCTACTAAACAGTTCATAGTCATGATAATAGAAAACGACTCAAAAATGAGACGTTTTAGATAAAATTGTTATCATTCATTTATATCAGAGTTACAATATGCAGGTCCCAGCAGGAGGTTCTCAAAATACATTTATAAAAATATATTACTAGTTTGAATGATAACATAGTCCATAGCCAATCCCGTGCCAATCCATGCTTCCAATAACCTGAGATAAACATGCTAAAAGGGTCAACACAAAGGTTGAGTGAATCCATAGTGTTTAACGTTAAATAAGTTTGAACATAAGCTAAATAGAAGGTAATTCGGAAATAAACATATTGCCGTAAGTCTCACAATATTAAAGGGGTGTGTGTGTGTGTGGGTGATATCATAAAATGATATAAACAAGGGTGTATTTGGTTATCAATTCGGCTATCGCAAAGTCTATCAATCCGGCTAACACAAATAGGGTGCATTTGGTTATCTATCCGACTAGTACAATGACTATCCATCCGGCTAACACAAATGAGGTGCATTTGGTTACTTAACCAGCAACACAAATGGGATATCTTAGGCAATATTAATCATGAAATCATACAGAAAATACTTATGTTCGGTTTGGTAGCATGTATCTCCCCACATATGTAGAAAACGTAATGAAAAGTGGGACTATGAACTCACCTGAGCAATCTGGATGGAAAACAAGATGAAAGAAAGTTGATAAACGTCTCCGGACAAGAAACCTGGGTTGTTACGCCAATATTTAGTAATCATTTCAGATGTTTATATGTTCTTTTGTTCATTTCATTTTGTTGTTTGGGTGTTGGTTAAGCATTTGGAATGAGACAACATGAAGTCTCTTCAAAATAAGATTTTATATTATTATTCTTTCTGTAATACTTTGGTTGATGGTTAAATACTTATTCGAGCCAATATGTAGTTTCAAAAATAAAATCTTATCTTATTTCTATTCTCATGTTTTCGTTCATTCGTTTATTATATCCTATATTCGTGGGTTCGTAAATAAAATAAATGTTTCACGTTAATATTAAGTCGGAAAATGAAGAATAGAAATGATAAAATTATTAGTTACGAAAAGTTACGTTTTAATCCCTAAGGTTTGGTCAAATGACGGTTCATACCCTGGACTTTTGGAAAATGATAGTTTTTACCCTTAAGTTTCAAATATGACACTTCCTACCCCTTTTTACTTGTAATTGTCAAAAATAACCCTTTATAATAATTGTTTACAAAATCAGCCCAATAAACCCTTATTAAATAAAATTAATACACTCTAAATAATTGACTCGGCTAGAGTTTTGGACGTGAATTATGTTGCGAATACTAGATTATTTTACGGGTTCTTAGTTTTTATGAAGAGTTAGCCAGGTCAGCTTTAAAACAAACCAAGATTCGTAATTTATGAAAGTTGTTTGATGGTCGAAACATGTTACTAAAGTTGAGTGAGTAAAACATGGTTTTAATAAAATCTGGTAATTGGTCTTAAGCTCTAGCGATGGGCCATTCTTAAGACTTAATAACTTTTAGCTCGCTCGACTATTTTATAAACTTCTTTCTTCTAAAATAAGTTTACTAGGTGAACTCTATTATGCCAGAAATACGGAATTTTTAGAGGTCTTAAGGGTTTCGAAAACTGGTTTGAAAGTTGGGCAATGGGTCGATAGTTTTTGGAAAAATAAGTGCTAGAAATATAAGTTTTATACTAACGGGTTTGAACTAATTTCAAGACTCAATATCTTTTTGAAAAACAAACCATTTTCCACGATTCTTCTTCCTAATTAAAGTTCGCCAAGTGAACTTCATATGTACCAAAGGCCAGATTTTATGTTGATTCCTAGGGGGTCGATCTATGGTTCAAAAGTCAGATGGTTGGGGCGACAAAACAAGAAAAACAAATAACTGATACTTACTTTTCATAAGTAGCGATTTTGAGCAAACTTCAAGACTCGATATCTCAACGAATACTTAACTATTTTTATTGATTCTTGTTTCTAATTAAAGCTAGCTGGGTGAACTTTATACACACCAAAAATCATAATTTATCAAGGTTTCTAAGGGGTCGATGTACAGGTTAGAAGTTAGGTGACTGGTTGTGTAAAATAGGAAACTAATAACTGGAAATATTAAGTTCCTAATTTAGCGATTTTTGACAAACTTTGGAGCTTGATAACTTTTGACTCGATCCACCTTTTTACTTGATTCTTTTTCCTAAATTCAATTAGCTAGGTGAACTTTGTAAATACCAAAAACTAGATTTTATAAAGATCATTGGGTGGTCGATTAATAGGTCACAAGTTGGGCTGTCAGAGCAGTTTTTCTGCTCGATATGAAGCAGAAAACAAACCCGATTGGGTTTTATGTTTTTAACTCATTTGTAACTAACCTTTTATGTATAATATCATTATATTAGATATGTTTTATCAATTATTCGAATAGTTAGTGTGTGTGTTAACCTACTGATCTAACAGACAAGGAAACCAAAAAGAAAACTTGTAGTTTTTAATTAAGTTTATTATTAATGGTTCATGTATTTTTGCTTTTAAGGATAAATAACACAAGTAAAACTGAATTAGAAAGGATTAGTAATACTTACTTAGTTTGGTTCGACTAGGGTTTCATAGGGTCGAATATGTGAGTTTCTGGAATACGGTTGAGTCTTCTCACCTCCAGGCCTTCTAAGGTTTATTTAACTTGTGTTTTAAGTGCTGTGGGTCAGTAAGGATTTGGGATGGGAGCTGGTTTGTGTTTGGTCGAAATTGGTTGTGAGATAAAGGGTGAAACTAAGTTGCTATTTATAGGGGAAGTTTAGGGTTTTTGTGAGATGTGATAAGGAGACATGGTGAGAGGATAATGGCTGACAGAAAATGAAGAATGAGGCCACTTAGATAGGATGGGAAGACAGGTGATGTGGTCTTTCCCTTACCATGTATCTAATTTATACGTATTTAACTAATGTAGGGTTTTTAAAGACAAGAAGGTGTGTAGGTTGAAGAAGGCTGCCATGTGGGTGTTCTTAGGGTTAAGGAACATTTAAGATGATAGGGATGGTTTCTAGTTTGGTCGAATTTGTAACTAGGAAGTAACTAGGGTTCGTTGGGTGCAATGAAGGGTGGTACTTAGGGCTTGAATAGGTGTATTCTAGGGTCTTAGGGAGAAACTAACTTAGTTAGTTTATGTATTCAATTAGCTAAGAAAATATTTATAATTATTAATATATATATATATACATTTTGAATTTTTGAGAAAAATGAAGGAAATGGTTAAAGCTCATGAAGGTTGTTTTATAGGTTTAAATGGATTGTACTATTATGCAGAATATATGAAAAATATAGTTTTAGTAATTTATTAGTTTATAAAAATGATTTGTTAACTTTTATTATGTTTAAAAGTAAATAAATAGGATTTATAGTTCTTGTGCATTAGGCACTTGTACTTTGTGTTAAATGACTCGTAATAATATTTAAGGAGTTTAGAAAATATAATTTGTAAAAATTATGCATGAATGGTTTGTACTTTATGCTTGAAAATAAATATAAATATGCTTTTAATAAAGATTTTGTAAATAAATGATTTTATGCATAGAAAACTTGTACTCTAGCTTAAATAACTTGCAACTTAATATTTTGTAAAAATATTCTAGAAATAAATTAGGGTTTGTGAAATATATGCATGAAATCACACTTATGTGAAATTAGGGTTTTACCAGGTATGAAATAGAATTAGGGTTTCTGGTGCTTTAGTAACTTGTACATTAACTCAGATATGTTGTATTTTTATATTCTGAGGTTTAGTTGTTCTTATTTGGTGTTGTGATGGATTTTAGGGTTTCCTAGAAACTCTATTCAGATAATGAATGTTTTGTTAAGGATTTATCGTAAAATGATAAATGGTATTCTGTAATGTTTTTATATCATGATGTTTATGAAATAAACATTAGGTTATTTAGGCAGGTCTTGTGGGAGCACGTTTATCAATGATGTGATCTACGTCACATAAGATGAGAGATACATTTAAATAAATAAAAAAAAAATTACCCGTGGAAAAAGGATAATAATTCTGTAAAGTAAATAGGGAATTTTACGAGTGGTTACATTATCCCCCTGTTGAAGGGAATCTCGTCCCGAGATTCGGCCTATGTTGGTTGGAAGGTTGGGAAAAACGATATATAGGGATAGCTAGGTTCAGAATTTCTATCTTATCCAGATAGGGAACGTGATAAAGGAAAATCGTATAACGATTTGGTTGGGATAAGAGTTTGATATGCTTAAAATACCTCAAGTTAAAAATAATATTACTTAAAATATTATCTTTATTCTTGGGTCCGATATATCCGATAATGTCGTTTTGCTGATAATCCTTGGTTCTCCATTTAATACCAAAGGATCGAGGTTTGGTCAGTTACATCTCTACTAGATGAACTAAATTTGAATGTTTTGCCACCTGATGCATCACTGTGTAACGGTCAGATTTTAAAGTGGATGAATAGTGATCTTAACGTTCGAATTAATGGTCGAAAATGGCTAGAAACGGCTAGTTTCTTTACCTATAAATACCACATTCTAATCCTCATTCTTTTATCACAACTTCCTTTCTAAAAACCTCAAAATGCCGCCCTCGTTACATTCTTAGCGATTATCTATGTGGTCCTTGCGGTTTCTTATTTAGCTTACGTTCCCAATGAAGATCATGCTTTCCTAGTTTGCGTTCTAGCAATCGTTATGCCTATCATGGTCTTTGCTATTGGAGTTGACAAGATATGGGGGTAAGGTTTATTATTTTATTTTTTTTCTAAGTATCTTCCAAAATTTTCGTATTTATTCTTATGCCTAGTTTTTATTCTCGTAGGATAATCAAGGTCATTCACCCTATCGTGGCTCTAGCTATTGTGTTGTTGGTGGCTATCCTCATATTCATGACGGGTCAACCTTTCAAAGAATCTATTCCTTATCTTGTAATCATTGTAACCTTAGTATTTCCATTCTTAATCATTTCTCTATGTATGAACTTCCGAGGTTACAAATAAATCTTAGGGCTTTTCTATCCATAATGTTGTCGAATTCCTATCTTAGAAGTGATGGGTAGTAGTTGTAGACTTTTGTTGTATGAAATCAAAATAATAATTTATAAACAATTTGTTTTGTTTCGATATTTTGTTTTTGAATGAAAATTAGTAGTAGAAAATCTGAAAATATAACTGTCCAACTCATTACATGATTCTTCCAAAATTATACATAGTTGATCAGGTTATGTATAATTTGGGACCAAATGATGTAATGTTTCGTACAGTCACTGTGGTATTTAAACAATACTTTGTTTTGGTAAAATAGTTTCATAAATAACTTTTTCAAGAGCATAGGAAAATTTTCAGTCCACTCTACAGTGATGGGTTAAGGATTCCTAAAGTATCAATGGGATTACCTCAAAATAAATCTTAGAGTTCGTCTAAGGTTTTACTAGGTAACGTTTATGAGTAGGGTTGGGAGAAATAGAATAGATATCGAAACTAAACGCAGATTTGGGAATATGAAGGAATTGTCGCGAAATAAAGATTTCATAGAGTAGAAAGATAATTTATTTAGGTTACGTTTATCGTAGCTAAAGAGTATCTGAAAGGAAAATTACAACTTAGAGGGTTCTAAACCTCAATTTATTCATTACTTCCGAGATATCAAACTTAAAGGTCATACTAGGTCATAAATGAGATTTCTTAACGAGTTCTAGTTTTCTTCCGAATCAGTCTTAGTCTTCCAATCGGGTTTGAAGCTTGGGCATTGTTTCCTATGATGTCCTTTTCCTTTACAATTCCCACACTTGATAGAACAATTTCCATAATGATGTAACTTACATCGTTGACATAGAGGTCATTTTCCATGATAACTAACTTTATGAGTAAGATGATCGTGATGGTGGCAGACGGGGAAGTGAGTGGGGATGGTGGTTTCTATCTCATTATGTTTTCGCTTCTGGTTATTTTGCTTAGTTCCTAGAGTAGTGGTAGGTTTAATCGTTCCTTCTGGGTATTTGTTATAAACTGGTCTATAACCCGTAAATCTCTTAGGTGTACAAGACACATTCATCTTCTTCTTTCTGGTAGCCTTCTTATTGCTTCCTAAGTAAGCCGTCGTAGTCGCCTCGAGTACTGCTGTAATGAGGTTGGTTACCAACTTCTGGATAACTTCGGGAGTCATTGGCATAGTATTTTCCATTCTAACGTTCTTCCTGGTATGTCTGGTTAAATATCGTAGATGAATGATTAATTGCCAAGGAATTAACTAATTCTCTTAGATTTCAGCAACTTTCTCTTCATTCATCAAGGTTCTCTTCCGAAATTTAATCTTATGGGGTTCTATGGTTATGATACGTCTGGCTGAGGATAGAATAATATTAATAATTTGATCAATTGTTTTTACAAAAACAATTAATACAAAATCTTTTATTAATATTGCATGAAGTAGGTTTAGGGTTTTCTATTGTTATCTTAAGGGTTAATCCTCAAAATACCTCTGTTGCTTAATAGGCTCTATGTTTAGTTAACTAGGTAAGTGACACTTATTGGGCTCTAGGTATAGTTTATACGAAACCATTTGTCTATTAAACAAATGATAAGATTTTAAGGAAAGTCATTACTTAAATGCACATCATTATAGTAAGACATGATGGAAAGAATTTATTCTCAACAATAATATATACAACAAAGGATATTTGTCATACATTTATTGATTGATTACAAACTCTGAAGATTTCGGGTTTATTGGAAAATACAGGAAATACCTAACCAAATACTATTTGGTACAGTAAACACAACGTTGTTACACATGAGTTTGAGATCAGCCACGTCCTTGACGTAAAAGCTTAATTTCATTCTCAAGTTGTAGTTGTGAAATTTCCATTTCCAAGAAACGCTCTTGAAATTCCGTATTCACCTTTATCTGACTATCCAGCATAGATTCCAGAGTGAAAATCTTCTGAACCTGGCAGATTGCCGTCTCTCTAGCCGCCCATAGGGTTCTCTCAATCTCTGCTACTCTGCCACGTAGTTGACTGTTTTCCCTTCTCGCATGCCGAATCCTATAATCTAGGCTTTTATACTTATGTTCGTGCGTATTCTTCATTCGTTCAACGCTTGCTTCCAAGTCGAACACCGTTCTCCTTTCGTCATTCGTTCTTCTAAATAGGGTGTCGAAATTCCGGTCGTATCGTTCGAAACGTAAATGTGGTAACTCCTCCAAATGTTTAGCGTTATTGTCGAGAATACTAGCGTGTTCATAAAGAAGAGTCCACATGGGATCTTTAGGTTCAGGGGAATTAGGCGTAGATATAGCATCCGGGAAATTTAGTATCGGGGTTTCGGGAGTATTAGGTTCTAGAGGATTCGATTCATCATCTTTCTGAATTGTTTCTTGGTGGGAGTTTTGTCCAACATCAAATGTTGTTGGGCAACCAATAAACTTTTCATCAGATGGGGATTTCCTAAGGGAGTCGGTAGGTGGTGTACTTATAGTACGGAGATCTGTTTCGTTAAGTTCGGGAGTTTCGGGGAACGTGATACTGTAGTAACCCGTAAAAATGAAAATAAGCAATTCTAATATTTGCAAATAAAGCAAATAAAATAGTTATCAGATAGGGGAATTATTAATGCCAAATGATCAAAATAAAGGATGCTCTAAATACCGAAACATACCTGGCACGGAAGGCATAGGACTTTATGATGTAAGTTTATTTATTTTTGAAAACGCGGTTATAGTCCAATGTTTAAAAAAAACACTTGGTTGTCTATAACCATGGCTCTGATACCACTCTGTAACACCCCCGTTTTCGATATTCGCAGCGGAAATATAAGTTGGGGTGCTACTAAATAGTTCATAGTCATGATAATAGAAAACGACTCGAAAATGAGACGTTTTAGATAAAATTGTTATCATTCATTTATATCAGAGTTACAATATGCAGGTCCCAGCAGGAGGTTCTCAAAATACATTTATAAAAATATATTACTAGTTTGAATGATAACATAGTACATAGCCAATCCCGTGCCAATCCATGCTTCCAATAACCTGAGATAAACATGCTAATAGGGTCAACACAAAGGTTGAGTGAATCCATAGTGTTTAACGTTAAATAAGTTTGAACATAAGCTAAATAGAAGGTAATTCGGAAATAAACATATTGCCCTAAGTCTCACAATATTAACGGGTGTGTGTGTGTGTGGGTGATATCATAAAATGATATAAACAAGGGTGTATTTGGTTATCAATCCGGCTAGCGCAAAGTCTATCAATCCGGCTAACACAAATAGGGTGCATTTGGTTATCTATCCGACTAGTACAAAGACTATCCATCCGGCTAACACAAATGAGGTGCATTTGGTTACTTAACCAGCAACACAAATGGGATATCTTAGGCAATATTAATCATGAAATCATACAGAAAATACTTATGTTCGGTTTGGTAGCATGTATCTCCCCACATATTTAGAAAACGTAATGAAAAGTGGGACTATGAACTCACCTGAGCAATCTGGATGGAAAACAAGATGAAAGAAAGTTGATAAACGTCTCCGGACAAGAAACCTGGGTTGTTACGCCAATATTTAGTAATCATTTCTGATGTTTATATGTTCTTTTGTTCATTTCATTTTGTTGTTTGGGTGTTGGTTAAGCATTTGGAATGAGACAACATGAAGTCTCTTCAAAATAAGATTTTATCTTATTATTCTTTCTGTAATACTTTGGTTGATGGTTAAATACTTATTCGAGCCAATATGTAGTTTCAAAAATAAAATCTTATCTTATTTCTATTCTCATGTTTTCGTTCATTCGTTTATTATATCCTATATTCGTGGGTTCGTAAATAAAATAAATGTTTCACATTAATATTAAGTCGGAAAATGAAGAATAGAAATGATAAAATTATTAGTTACGAAAAGTTACGTTTTAATCCCTAAGGTTTGGTCAAATGACGGTTCATACCCTGGACTTTTGGAAAATGACAGTTTTTACCCTTAAGGTTCAAATATGACACTTCCTACCCCTTTTTACTTGTAATTGTCAAAAATAACCCTTTATAATATTTGTTTACAAAATCAGCCCAATAAACCCTTATTAAATAAAATTAATACACTCTAAATAATTGACTCGGCTAGAGTTTTGGACGTGAATTATGTAGCGAATACTAGATTATTTTACGGGTTCTTAGTTTTTATGAAGAGTTAGCCAGGTCAGCTTTAAAACAAACCAAGATTCGTAATTTATGAAAGTTGTTTGATGGTCGAAACATGTTACTAAAGTTGAGTGAGTAAAACATGGTTTTAATAAAATCTGGTAATAGGTCTTAAGCTCTAGCGATGGGCCATTTTTAAGACTTAATAACTTTTAGCTCGCTCGACTATTTTATAAAATTCTTTCTTCTAAAATAAGTTTACTAGGTGAACTCTATTATGCCAGAAATACAGAATTTTTAGAGGTCTTAAGGGTTTCGAAAACTGGTTTGAAAGTTGGGCAATGGGTCGATAGTTTTTGGAAAAATAAGTGCTAGAAATATAAGTTTTATACTAACGGGTTTGAACTAATTTCAAGACTCAATATCTTTTTGAAAAACAAACCATTTTCCACGATTCTTCTTCCTAATTAAAGTTCGCCAAGTGAACTTCATATGTACCAAAGGCCAGATTTTATGTTGATTCCTAGGGGGTCGATCTATGGTTCAAAAGTCAGATGGTTGGGGCGAAAAAACAAGAAAAACAAATAACTGATACTTACTTTTCATAAGTAGCGATTTTGAGCAAACTTCAAGACTCGATATCTCAACGAATACTTAACTATTTTTATTGATTCTTGTTTCTAATTAAAGCTAGCTGGGTGAACTTTATACACACCAAAAATCAGAATTTATCAAGGTTTCTAAGGGGTCGATGTACAGGTTAGAAGTTAGGTGACTGGTTGTGTAAAATAGGAAACTAATAACTGGAAATATTAAGTTCCTAACTTAGCGATTTTTGACAAACTTTGGAGCTTGATAACTTTTGACTCGATCCACCTTTTTACTTGATTCTTTTTCCTAAATTCAATTAGCTAGGTGAACTTTGTAAATACCAAAAACTAGATTTTATAAAGATCATTGGGTGGTCGATTAATAGGTCACAAGTTGGGCTGTCAGAGCAGTTTTTCTGCTCGATATAAAGCAGAAAACAAACCCGATTGGGTTTTATGTTTTTAACTCATTTGTAACTAACCTTTTATGTATAATATCATTATATTAGATATGTTTTATCATGTTTTAGTGATCTTTGATTTGTTTTATCAATTATTCGAATAGTTAGTGGGTGTGTTAACCTACTGATCAAACAGACAAGGAAACCAAAAAGAAAACTTGTAGTTTTTAATTAAGTTTATTATTAATGGTTCATGTATTTTTGCTTTTAAGGATAAATAACACAAGTAAAACTGAATTAGAAAGGATTAGTAATACTTACTTAGTTTGGTTCGACTAGGGTTTCATAGGGTCGAATATGTGAGTTTCTGGAATACGGTTGAGTCTTCTCACCTCCAGGCCTTCTAAGGTTTATTTAACTTGTGTTTTAAGTGCTGTGGGTCAGTAAGGATTTGGGATGGGAGTTGGTTTGTGTTTGGTCGAAATTGGTTGTGAGATAAAGGGTGAAACTAAGTTGCTATTTATAGGGGAAGTTTAGGGTTTTTGTGAGATGTGATAAGGAGACATGGTGAGAGGATAATGGCTGACAGAAAATGAAGAATGAGGCCACTTGGATAGGATGGGAAGACAGGTGATGTGGTCTTTCCCTTATCATGTATCTAATTCATACGTATTTAACTAATGCAGGGTTTTTAAAGACAAGAAGGTGTGTAGGTTGAAGAAGGCTGCCATGTGGGTGTTCTTAGGGTTAAGGAACATTTAAGATGATAGGGATGGTTTCTAGTTTGGTCGAATTTGTAACTAGGAAGTAACTAGGGTTCGTTGGGTGCAATGAAGGGTGGTACTTAGGGCTTGAATATGTGTATTCTAGGGTCTTAGGGAGAAACTAACTTAGTTAGTTTATGTATTCAATTAGCTAAGAAAATATTTATAATTATTAATATATATATACATTTCGAATTTTTGAGAAAAATGAAGGAAATGGTTAAAGCTCATGAAGGTTGTTTTATAGGTTTAAATGGATTGTACTATTATGCAGAATATATGAAAAATATAGTTTTAGTAATTTATTAGTTTATAAAAATGATTTGTTAACTTTTATTATGTTTAAAAGTAAATAAATAGGATTTATAGTTCTTGTGCATTAGGCACTTGTACTTTGTGTTAAATGACTCGTAATAATATTTAAGGAGTTTAGAAAATATAATTTGTAAAAATTATGCATGAATGGTTTGTACTTTATACTTGAAAATAAATATAAATATGCTTTTAATAAAGATTTTGTAAATAAATGATTTTATGCATAGAAAACTTGTACTCTAGCTTAAATAACTTTCAACTTAATATTTTGTAAAAATATTCTAGAAATAAATTAGGGTTTGTGAAATATATGCATGAAATCACACTTATGTGAAATTAGGGTTTTACCAGGTATGAAATAGAATTAGGGTTTCTGGTGCTTTAGTAACTTGTACATTAACTCAGATATGTTGTATTTTTATATTCTGAGGTTTAGTTGTTCATATTTGGTGTTGTGATGGATTTTAGGGTTTCCTAGAAACTCTATTCAGATAATGAATGTTTTGTAAAGGATTTATCGTAAAATGATAAATGGTATTCTGTAATGTTTTTATATCATGATGTTTATGAAATAAACATTAGGTTTGTTAGGCAGGCATTGTGGGAGCACGTTTATCAATGATGTGATCTACGTCACATAAGATGAGAGATACATTTAAATAAATAAAAAAAATTTTACCCGTGAAAAAAGGATAATAATTCTGTAAAGTAAATAGGGAATTTTACGAGTGGTTACAGTCAACATAATGTTGGTGAGATTCATAGGTTTAAGACACACAAAACACCTTGATTATCCGTTCACTGTGATTATAAAACATAGCAGGACAGCAAAAATATAGTTATTATACAACTAACATGCAATCATAGCTTACGGGAAGGAACGTGCCCACCGATCCAATAAACTGGGACGGAACGTGCCCACCGATCTAAATACCACCACCATTGGGACGGAATGTGCCCACCGATCCAAGATAATTATAATGAGTAGAGCCACTAGGACTTTCCCACTCAAATAATCACCACAATTAAACACCACAATAACATGCAGTATACATATAATAACCATTACAAGTCCATGCATTTTAACAACACATAATCACAGTAACTCAAAACAATATTAACAAGCATCATCTCCATCCCAAGTTTAAAACAAAGTAAAAATATGGGACTAAGAACTCACCTCAATTCCGCAGTTTCTAAACAAGCAACTCACAAATCTATACAACACAATAATATCACATTACACGCGACCAAGCCAAAGGCTATAGTCCATGTAACACATATATATGATGGATGTCTAAGGTTCATATAACCCACCATGGATTACCTAGACTCCATACTAATCACTACCAGCACCTATACTCGCTAAATCCCTTAAATAAAACATCTCAGAAAACGCAGATTTTTAGGGTTCTTTCACTCACATAAAATCACAAACAAAAATCATCCAAAACTCACACCAAAAATTCACCATGGTCCTTCATAAGCATAAAAGCTTTTCCCAGAAGGCCATGCACTAAAAACACACACAAGTACCCAATGAAAAATCAAACATGACAACTGTCCAGATTCAGATCAGATCGAACATCAAAAAGTTTTGACATCGTAGACATACTCGCACAACTTATTATCATCTAATTTTCGCGTGGAAGTATAATATAATATAGAACTCAATTCCCACAGAAGGTCTAACCCTAATTACACTTTAAAAGCCACCATTGACCTTAATACTTTTACCCTAATTCTGTCCCGGTTTAACAGTTTTGACACCTTAACTCACAAAATTCGTTTGATTGACTTCCCTACCTCGAAAACACTTGTGGTCGGAATTTTTGGAAAGCTCTTTCACTGAACTACAATTTAGACATAAAATTCGTGATCTAACTCATAACCATCTATTAAACACAATCGAATCTTTATAGCGTTATAATTCTGCCAGAAACTTAACTCATTAACTATCAAGTTTTAAACCCTAATCTTTTCACCAATCACCATAATATTACTAATTAATGATCCCAATATGTTTTATAACATTAATTTACAGACCTAAATATAAACCCTAATCCATCACAATTTGTATTACATGAATCAAAAAAATTAATTAAACACAAGTGTTATAAATTTACCTTGATTAATGAAAGATGAAAACCCTAAAAAAAAAAATTCTTCTCCTCTTCTCCTTTAGGTTGGTCGAAAATTTCACAAAGAGGGGAATGAGGGTTTTGGTTTTGTATTTATAGGCCTCTATAGAAAATTCTAGATATCTTTTCCTCCAAGTTTTGTAATTAGAATACAATTTGGTTTCCTCTTTTTTTTTCCTTTTTACCCTATTCGGGCGAAAATATTATATATATATATATATATATATATATATATATATATATATATATATAAAATATATATATATATATATATATATATATATATTAAATTTAGTTATTACACTAAAAACCTTGTACTCTTTATATTTTATAAAAACCCTATACTTAAATGAACATCCTACGGTTAAACTTACGTTTTTATGACAATCCGAAAAATATCATTTTCAAAATAAAGTTACCAAAAATAGAATTTTCACACTTAACATTAATATACTCCATAAAAATAACCTCCACGTAACTTACTAACGCTCAAATATTTGAACGGAGACTTTTTACGCAAAACCACCAAAACACCAAAAACTACACAAGTCATTTCTACACTACTAAGGCGATCAAAATGAACTTCTCCCGAAACTCACACTACTCAACATGATAAAAATCTCACACCAAGGGATTTAGTGCTAACTCACATACTTATTACCCATAAACCGCACATATACCACACATAAGCATATAGTACACATCACATAAAAGTTAAATAGATTGAGACTATTATTCAAACTAACCTGCTAAAATCACGGTTGTTACATCATCCCCCACTTTGGGAAATCGCGTCCGAGATTTAACAGCTCGTCTCATCAACCTTCTCAGCAAACAACTTCGGGTACTTAGTCCTCATCTGATCTTCACGTTCCCAAGTAAACTCAGGACTACGCTTGGAATTCCAACGTACCTTCACCATCGCTATCTTACCACGTTTCATACTCTTGAACTCTCGATCCATAATCTCGACAAGTTCCTCAACAAAGTGAAGAGTCTTATCTATCTTAATCTCATCTAATGGCACATGCAAACTAGCATCCGCCAAACATTTCTTCAAATTAGATACATGGAACGTATCATGCACACTACTTAACTCTTCAGGCAATCTCAACCGATATGCCACAAGTCCAATCCTTTCTGTAATCTCAAACGGCCCTACATATCTTGGTGCTAACTTGCCTTTCTTGCCGAAACGCACAACACCTTTCCAAGGAGACACCTTCAACATCACAAGATCACCAACACTAAACTCCAAGGGTTTACGGCGATTATCCGCATAACTCTTTTGGCGATCTCTTGCTGCCTTAAGTCTTTCCTTAATCTGAAACACCTTATCCGTAGTCTCTTGCACTAATTCAGGGCCAATCAGTTGGCTTGTTCCAACCTTTGCCCATAGAATAGGTGATCTACACTTCCTCCCATACAACATTTCAAATGGTGCACATCTAATACTGGAATGATAGCTGTTGTTATAGGAAAACTCAGCCAAAGGAAAATGAGTATCCCAGCTTCCTCCAAAATCAATAGCACACGCTCTAAGTAAATCCTCCAAAGTATGAATCGTTCACTCACTTTGCCCATCAGTCTGTGGATGATAAGCAGTGCTCATATCCAATTATGTATTCAACGCCTTTTTCAATGATTGCCAAAACCGCGAAGTAAACCTACTATCGCGATCTAAAATAATCGACACAGGCACACCATGTCTAGCCACAATCTCATTAATATAAATCCTCGCCAGCTTTTCCATCTTATAATCTTCACGAATGGACAGAAAATGTGCAGACTTCGTCAGCCTGTCCACTATGACCCATATCGTGTCATGTCCATTACTTGTTCTAGGCAACTTAGTAATAAAATCCATTGTTATTCTCTCCTATTTCCACTCAGGAATCGGCAGCTGCTGTAACAATCCAGAGGGTTTCTGATGATCAGCCTTAACTTTCAAACAAGTCAAGCATTGGCTTACATATTCAGCTATTTCCCTCTTCATTCTCGGCCACCAGTAAGCATCTCTAAGGTCATAATACATCTTGTCCGATCCTGGATGAATCGAGTATCTCGACCTATGAGCCTCATCCATTATCAACTTCCTTACACCTCCTACCGATGGACCCCATATTCTATCTAAGAAATACAGTCCACCATCCTCCTTTTACTCCATTTGTTGATCCAATCCACGCAGCATCTCAGCGGTCGCATTCTCATCCTTAAGAGCTTCCTCTTGTGCTGCTAATATCTTACCCTTAATTCCCAACTATAATGTCATACACATAGCTTGCACACGCTTAGGCTTAATCCGCTCCTTTCTACTTAAAGCATCAGCTACCACATTCGCCTTTCCAGGATGATAGCGAATCTCACAATCATAATCACTGAATAACTCAATCTACCTTCTTTGTCGCATATTCAGCTCCTTCTGACTAAAAATATGCTGAAGACTCTTATGATCTGTATAAACAACACTCTTTGTGCCATACAGATAATGTCCCCAATTCTTAAGAGCAAATACTACCGCACCAAGCTCCAAGTCATGAGTGGTATAATTCTTCTCATGGATCTTGAGTTGTCGGGATGCATAAGCTATCACCTTACCCCTTTGCATTAATACACACCCAAATCCTTGATTCGACGCATCATAATACACAACGAAATCATCTGGCCCATCAGGTAACGTCAGAATAGGTGCATTACACAAACTATCCTTTAGTGACTGAAAAGCCACCTCCTGCTCTTCTCCCCAAACATACTTCTTGTTTTTCTGAGTCAACAAAGTGAGGGGTTTAGCAATCTTCGAAAAATTTGCTATAAATCTTCGGTAATATCCTGCCAATCCTAAGAATGAACGTATTTCGGACGGCGTCGTAGGAGCCTTCCAGTTCTTGACCGCTTCTATCTTACTAGGGTCCACATGTATTCCTTCACTATTCACCACATGTCCAAGAAAATGTACTTCCTCAAGCCAAAACTCACATTTTGAGAACTTGGCATACAACTTCTCTTTCTCCAGTAATCCAAGTATCGACTTCAAATGTTCTCTATGCTCCTCCTTCGACTTAGAATAAATTAGAATGTCGTCTATGAACACAATCACGAATTTATCCAAGTAAGGCTTGCAAACGCGATTCATCAAGTCCATGAATACCGCAGGTGCATTTGTCAACCCAAATGGCATAACCGTGAACTCAAAGTGTCCATAACGAGTCCTAAAAGCAGTCTTCGGAATATCCTCCTCATGCACTCTCACCTGATGATACCCAGAACGTAGATCTGTATTTGAGAAAAATCGAGAACCTTGCAGCTGGTCAAGGGAATCATCGATCCTAGGAAGAGAATACCGATTCTTAACAGTTAACTTGTTCAACTCTCGATAGTCAATACACATCCGGAACGAACCATCCTTCTTCTTAACAAATAACACAGGTGCTCCCCACGGAAAGTGACTAGGTCAGATAAACCCCTTATCCTGAAGTTCTTGCAACTGCGCAGACACTCCTGCATCTCAGAGGGTGCTAAACGATATCACCACAGGTGCCGCTCCAGGAACCAACTCGATACGGAATTCAACTTGACGGATTGGAGGCAATCCGGACAAGTCCTCAGGAAAACGCCAGGAAACTCACATACCACAGGAATCTCTTCTATCTTACGTTCTTTAGCCTTCGCAGTCTTAAGGGTTTTCAAGTCCTTCCCTAAGCACTCTCCTTGTATCCGAAGGACACCACCAATCTCCAAAGGTATACGAACTACCTTTTCGTGGCATATGACCTCGGCCCTATGCTTAGACAACCAGCTCATCCCTATCACCACATCAAAACTCCCATGCCCAAAAGGTATCAAATCAATTGTGAACGGGATACTCTCTAGCACTATAGTACACCCACGAATAACCTTGTCAACCTCTACCTCCTTACCACTAGCTATTTCAATCACAATACTAGGTTTAAGTTCACTAGGCTCATCATTCAATAGTCTAGCAAACGAACCAACTTAAATATCACAACATTAGTACCAACGGACAATCGAGGTATCAATATATGATAGGTAGAATGGAATCCTACCACCCACACACTCCCACATACAATGATTTCCCAAACGGTTAAGAGAATACATCTCTAACCATACAACCATCATCAACATGATATCACATAACACCTACCACAACATATAACAACAAACATCAATCAATGTAATCATGGTCACAAGTCCATGTGTGTGATACCCTTATAATTATGTTCGCGACCATAGTTATAAGGCCTATTCCACATGCATACTTGCTTCCAAAACTACACATCTCAATGATAACGCACATATATCACATAGCACCTAATACACAGCACAATCCATGTTATCATACTTGCAAGTCCACTTGTGTTGTGAAGCATGTATAATTATGTTGGCCACCATAATTATCTATGCTCCCTTTCACCAGTGTACTTCCTCCTATGACCACACTTCATGCGAACAATCATCTCACATGGAACAATTCCAACGATCACGAAACAATTCCAATGACCACTTTAACTCTATAATCAAATCACTTGGATAAAACTGATCCAATACTCAGGAGTAATCGTGCTCCAACATGGCTCCAGACGGCAAACGACAATATAAGAATTCCAAAACATGACACAAAACAAAAGACGTCGCACAAAGGCTCAAACTCTACTCTCGCACTTGCCTCCCCACTCAGATCGGTTAAACTTACTACCTGCTGCGGACTCCAGATCCGAATCCACGTCATTCCATCCTAACTCCCCTTCATCTTTACTCAACCACCCATTCCTGTTTCTTTCTTCCAATTCCGCATGACCCACAAGTACATACAACTCACGAGATTCGGACATAACCCCCTTTCCTTCATATGAGGAGTGAGGACACTTCCCAGAGTACTTGGTAACGGTTCCATCTCCAACAGTCACCGTGGTTACGAACCTCTCCACTTCTTCTCAATCAATGTTTTCCATGTACATCCCGTCCTTGCCCGAACATAGATTTATGCTAGTGGGAACTCTGATTCTGCGGTTCGTCCGCTTCATCCTACCACTTCCCTTACGACCAGTAGCTGAATGATAGCCCAACGAAACTTCTTACACGAAGGAGGCCGACGTATACAATACTAAGTATGAGGGTCCAATCGGCGTCCGAAACTCGACGAAACTACTCATAAACTCAAAAGAAATTGACATATAAAACACCACACTTACACATAATCCCTAAATGCAACTATATGAAGGATTCCTAGGTTATAGTCTAGGTTCAACCACCTACTTCTCTATAACCAAGTCTCTGATACCAATCTGTCACACCTCGCCGATGGCGGAAACGCGAGTGCAACATCATGGATATCATCACAACACATGGCATCTATATAGAGATTTACTATATGCAAATAAATAGAGCAAAGTACAGACACAAAGTGTCATAACGATACCCCAAAATAAAACATTCGAGTATCACAAACAAAGTTCACTTAATCAAACTAAGTTCATAGTTAAGCCATCCTCAATGCAAACTAGGTCTCTTATAATCGCGCCCTTCTATCTTAGCCTTAGAATGCTCACCTGAAAATGATGCTTAAAAACGTCAACATAATGTTGGTGAGATTCATAGGTTTAAGACACACAAAACACCTTTATTATCCATTCACTGTGATTATAAAACATAGCAGGACAGCAACAATATAGTTATTATACAACTAACATGCAATCATAGCTTACGGGATGGAACGTGCCCACCGATCCAATAAACTGGGACATAACGTGCCCACCGATCCAAATACCACCACCATTGGGACGGAACGTGCCCACCGATCCAAGATAATTATAATGAGTAGAGCCACTAGGACTTTCCCACTCAAATAATCACCACAATTAAACACCACAATAACATGCAGTATACATATAATAACCATTACAAGTCCATGCATTTTAACAACACATAATCACAGTAACTCAAAAACATATTAACAAGCATCATCTCCATCCCAAGTTTAAAACAAAGTAAAAATATGGGACTATGAACTCACCTCAATTCCGCAGCTTCCAAACAAGCAACTCACAAATCTATACAACACAATAATATCAAATTACACGCGACCAAGCCAAAAGCTATAGTCCATGTAACACATATATATAATGGATGTCTAAGGTTCATATAACCCACCATGGATTACCTAGACTCCATACTAATCACTACCAACACCTATACTCGCTAAATCCCTTAAATAAAACATCTCAGAAACCACAGATTTTTAGGGTACTTTCACCCACATAAAATCACAACCAAAAATCATCCACAACTGACACCAAAAATTCACAATGGTTCTTCATAAGCATACAAGCTTGTCCCAGAAGGCCATGCACTAAAAACACACAAGAGTACCCAATGAAAAATCAAACATAACAACTGTCCAGATTCGGATCTGATCAAACATCAAAAAGTTTTAACCTCGTAGACATACTCGCACAACTTATTATCGTCTAATTTTCGCGTGGAAGTCTAATATAATATAGAACTCAATTTCCACAGAAGGCCTAACCCTAATTACACTTTAAAAGCCACCATTGACCTTAATACTTTTACCCTAATTCTATCCCGGTTTAACAGTTTTGACATCTTAACTCACAAAATTCGTCTGATTAACTTCCCCACCTCGAAAACACTTGTGGTCAGACTTTTTGGAAAGCTCTTTCACTGAACTACAATTTTGACATAAAATTCGTGATCTAACTCATCACCATCTATTAAACACAATCGAATCTTTACAGCCTTATAATTCTGCCAGAAACTTAACTCATTAACTATCAAGTTTTAAACCCTAATCTTTTCACCAATCACCATAATATTACTAATTAATGATCCCAATATGTTTTATAACATTAATTTACAGACCTGAATATAAACCCTAATCCATCACAATTTGTATTACATGAATCATAAAAATTAATTAAACACAAGTGTTATAAATTTACCTTGATTAATGAAAGATGAAAACCCTAAAAAAAATATTCTTCTCTTCTTCTCCTTTAGGTTGGTCGAAAATTTCACAAAGAGGGGAATGAGGGTTTTGGTTTTGTATTTATAGGCCTCTATAGAAAATTCTAGATATCTTTTCCTCCAAGTTTTGTAATTAGAATACAATTTGGTTTTTTTTTTTTTTCCTTTTTACCCTATTCGGCCGAAAATATTATATATATATATATATATATATATATATATATATATTATATATATATATATATATATATATATATATATATTTTATCAAATTTAATTATTACACTAAAAACCTTGTACTCTTTATATTTTATAAAAACCCTATACTTAAATTAACATCCTACGGTTAAACTTACGTTTTTACGACAATCCGAAAAATATCATTTTCAAAATAAAGATTTCAAAAATAGAATTTTCACACTTAACATTAATATACTCTATAAAAATAACCTCCAAGTAACTTACTAACGCTCAAATATTTGAACGAAGACTTGTTACGCAAAACCACCAAAACACCAAAACTACACAAGTCATTTCTACACCACTAAGGCGATCAAAATGAAATTCTCCCAAAACTCACACTACTCAACATGATAAAAATCTCACACCAAAGGATTTAGTGCTAACTCACATACTTATTACCCATAAACCGCACATATACCACACATAAGCACATAGTACACATCACATAAAAGTTAAATAGATTGAGACTATTAGTCAAACTAACCTGCTAAAATCACGGTTGTTACACTTGGCTAGGTGTGGGTGTTAAAGGGGTCGAATAAGGTTAAGTGCACAAAAGGGTATCTCGGGTGGTTTTGATGTTAAGTTGGTTTAAAATAAACGAGGTAGGGTTTAGTTGCATGGGTTTGTTCAGGGAAATTCATGAAATTTACAAACTTAAGAATTTGTCAACTATTTACATAATCGACCCTGAACTTTGCTAAAATTACACTTTAAACCCTAAACTATTATAAGTTATCATATTAAAACTTAAACTATTATATTGAACATATTAAACCTTTGAGTTATTTAAATTGTCATTTGTAAACCTAAATTGCAAATCTTACCTAATTATGGAAACTTAATAAATCGGGAAACTTACTAATTATGAAAACTTGCTAAATCAGCAAACTTACTAATTATGGAAACTTACTAATTCAAGAAACTTACTAATTATGGGAACTCACTAATTTAAGAAGTTACTAAAGATGGAAAGTTATCTCGGAAGTCATTAAATATGGAAACTTACTAAATATGAAAAGTTACTAAAAATAGAAAGTCACTAAAAATGGAAAGTTTCTAAAAATAGAAAGAAAACCTAAATGTGGAATCTGAATAACTATAAGCAGTAAACTTATAAAATGAGCTTATAAGTAATACGTGATCATTAATTTGTATAGGTTATGTGAAGAAGGAGTAGTTCCTGTTTTCGAGTGCTCTCCTGTTTTGTTTGATTTGTTTTGCATAAGGTACAAATATTCTACCCTTTCTCAATAAGGGTTCTGATCTCATGACTTCTCGATCCTTGACTTTGATTCATTTGCTATGATATGATCTGTTTGATATGATCCGTTGATATGATCCGTTTGATATGATCCCCTATTATATGATTCAGTTTGCTATCTATTTTGTTATGATATTCAGTATGCTATCTCATTTGATATGAGATTCTGTTCAGTTTGATATGCTTTGTTAATTATGCTATGGTTGCTTCGATATGATTATGGATAGCTTTGCTTTGTTTGGTTATTCTGTTGCCCGAGCTAACTAGCCATGGAGGTACCATGGCCATTTCATTGAGGCACCAATAGCATGACACTTTCTGTAGAGGTGTGATTGATCCACGGCATTCCCTTTTGTTATGATTATATGATTATTTGTGCACATGGCCATTTTGTTATATATATGCATAGTCTCGTAGTTGTATATGTATTCTGTTTCAGGGAGCGTATGGATGCATCCTAGGTATATGATTTGATATGATATGACTTAGTGACCGGTTTATACGTGCCTTGTACCCCATTTCACTTCCGGTACTTGAGAGGTCTCCCCTCCTTGTACACTTATCTATGACAGGATTATGTAAATAAGCATGTGGTATGCTTTTTGAGCTCGTGGGCATTTCTGTTATGTTCTGTTCTGTTCAGTTATATGATGATTATTCTCTGTTTGATTTCTGTGACTTCATTATGGTTCTTCTGTTGAATCTATGCATTGCTTCTCTGATTATATGATACCTTCTTCAACAATTCCTTTGCTTCCGTTGTTTATTCATTTGATTCAGTTATTTCTTTTCGATATATCTGTTCACTGGGCTTTTTAAGCTCAGCCGCGTTTCTTTTCCATGCGGCAGGTAATAAACGGGAAGCTGGGCATGAGTGATGAGAGTAGGAGCATTAGAAGACCTACCTTGATTAGATTTCCCCATTTGTTTTGGATTATGATTAGACTTATGTTTTGGATATTTCATTTCCTTTCATTTGATGTTCGTTTAGACTTGTTGGGAGTTTTGTAAGTTTGGAAGTCATGATGTTCTTGACTTTACTTTATTTATGAAGTCTTCCACTTGCATTTATTTATATGTTCTGATAGACACCATAATGTGGCATTTCGACCCTTGTCGGGTTGGGGTGTTACATTTATAGTTTCACGAATCTGTTTTTTTTTTGTCCTTTATGTCCAAATAACAGATTCATGTTAATTGATATATTATCTATTGTGACTTTTTGTACCAAACCGTGAATCTGTGGTAAAAAAGATGGTCAGAATTTATGGTCGGAAAAGACGCCGAAGAAATGGTCGGAATTTCTTGTAAAGAAATTTTCGAACAAGCAAAACCCTAAAGTTTCGAATAGGCCAAAAAATTTCGAATAGGCCAAAATTTTTTTGAATATGCCCGAAATTTTGAACAGGCTAAAAATTTCGAATAAGGACAAAAAATTTCGAATAGGCCAAAAAAAATTCGAATAGGTTAAAAATTTCGAATAGGCCAAAAATTTCGAATAAGGACAAAAATTTGGAATAAGGGCTTCAAAAATTTCGAATAGGACAGAAAGTAAGATGAAGAAGAAGACTCGACCACAAACCTTTATACCAACTCTTACATGACCTCAGGTTGTTAACCATCATCAATCCACAATAAAGCTTTAAAACGAAATGAAAAAAGAATACAGCCTATTCACAATCCATGACCAAAATATAAAACCATCATCAAATCCTAATCTATGACACTACCAAGGACCCTCACATATCACTCACCAACTCTCATCAAACAAACAAGAAATAAAAATTGCTACAAGATTTAAGATTTGTTTCAATTTTTTTATCTAATCTTTATAAGAGTTTTTGATTGAACTCTCATCATCACAAATCTTTAAGAAGACATGCTTCTTGGTACTATCTGAATACATCAAAGAAGGAACAAAACAAATCATTTCATCCATTTCTTCTATTCGGTTTAAACAAAAACATAACGAAAATCAAAAATTAACCTTACCCGAGACCCATATATAGATCTTGAAGCCAAAAACTTTGTTGTTCATTCGTGGTTTAAGATAAACGAAGTTGTCTTCCAGTTAGGGGTGTGGTTACATTTCAGAGATTTGTGTGTGACGGTATTGATGATAAAGATGGAGATAGAGGTGATTAGATGATGAAGGAATATGGATGATGTTGACTGGATCTAGTGAGAGAGAATATTAGGTGGTAGGAGCGTCTGTGTGGTAGGCGTGTTTTATAACAAGTATGTGTTAGGTTTAGGTCAAATGTGTTTAGGGTTACATCATTTTAGTACACGGATATGGCTTGTGGAATGGATTAGGCTATTAATTGGTTATTGTGCTAGGATGGACTGGGCTTATTATGTGTTGGTCCAAAATTGGTTAAAACATGGGCTACAAGAAATATTATTCAATTTTTGTTAATTCATACACTCTATTTTGGTATAATTTTTGGTAAGTGAGTGGTATTTTGGTATTACGAATTTTCACGGGGATACATATTTCACGGCTAGAATTGAATTATTTAACAAAATGACTACGGGGTTTTTGTACGGTATTCCTTATTTGATTTTGAAGTGGCGTTTCACGAGTGTACTTATTTATCTTTGAGATAAGTCAATGGTCTCAAGATAACTTGTTTGGGCATTTTTCATAGTGATTAAGACTTGACAATCTGGTATAACTAATGAAAGGAGTTACGTTGTAGTGCTCACAGTGTATAGCTATCAGTTTAAGGAGTTACGTTGTAGTACTCAGTGTCACACAAAATTGTGGATTGTTCAAGAGGATAGTACAAGCATTAAGTCACAAACTTGGGATGTTTACTTCCTTTTCAAGTTGGTCATATCGGGTTGTCTCCATCAATGGTCATTACTATTAGCCAGTGAATTAAAAGGAGGTTCGATTAAAGGTTGATTTGAGAGAAGTGTATTGAGAGTATTTTTTCGACATATTCTCACGGAATTATGCTTAAACGAGCTATGGCTTTAATATTGCACAAGTAAAAGGTAATTCTACGACATCTACTTTGAGAACCGTCCTCCTATGCGTGAAAAAGGTGGGTATCTTCCATAGACAAGCCGCATGGTTCGTTACATCAAAACCAAGACTGATGGTAAAATCATGCTCCAATCCATTCAAGAGGGTCCCTTTAAGCCAAGACAAATCCAAGATCCCAGAGATCCCAATGCAACACCTCCTACTCTACCATTCTTTCGTGAACAAACAAAAGCAGAATACACAGATGATGACCGGAAACAGATCGCAGCTGATGATATGGCAATGCACCTAATCCAACTAGGTTTACCTCGAGAGATCTTCTTTGCAGTCGACAGCTGTGAAACTGCATATGCAATATGGGAACGAGTTAGGAGACTATGTCATGGAACATAAATTGGGATACAAGACGTTGAAAATACGCTACTAACTGAATGGGAGAAGTTTACATCCACTCTTGGTGAATCCATTGAATCATACTATACCAGATTCTTCACTTTAATGAATGAGCTAATCAGAAACAAGTTGACACCAAGAACAATCGCGAGCAACATCAAGTTCATCAACAATCTTCAAGAAGAATAGGGACGATATGTCACTATTGTCAACCAAACAAAGGATTTGCATAAGGTGAATTATGATCAGCTCTATGATTTTCTGAAGCAAAACCAAGCTAAGGCTAATGAAGTAAAGAAAGAAAGACTGGCAAAGAATCATGATCCTCTCGCATTAATTGCTAACACACCAATACCTTCATCAGAGAACACACCACATCAACCATCATCATATTCCACTCACAACTACATGCAACCACCATACGTTCCACAACCAGCACCTGTCTACCAACAACAATTCTACCCACAACAACAACATGTTATTCCACAAAAACAATATCCACAATTCCAAGAACCAGAGTTCACTGACAATTATGAATCTACTTCTGCTTTGACCCAAGTATTTTCTTGACAAAGGCATTCCAAGGGCGCTATTCTACACCAACCAACAACAACCAAAGGATTTCATCGAACACTTGCAACAGGCAGATTGGTCAACCGAGTTTCAATAAGGGTCAACGAGGACAAATGGTTAGGAATCAGCAAGGATATGCTACTGTATTTCAGATGGGTAATCAAAACATATAGAATGCAGGACAGTATGCAGGGAATTAGTTGGGTCAGTATGCAAGGAATCAGATGGGTTAGTTTGTTGGAAATCAGAGGGGTCAGAATGTTGGAATCAAACAGTGGGTAATCAGATTGGGAATGTTGCAGCTCCAGTTGTCGAGAATTATGGAAATGTGAATTAGGGTAATCCGATAAAGTGTTTCAACTATCACGGTGTAGGTCATATGGCAAGGAACTGTCCTACTAAGCCAAAAAAGAAAGATCCAACTTATCTGTAAAAAGCATTGTTGTTGTCATAAAAGGAAGAAGCATGGTTTTAGTTGAATGCTGAAGAAAATGATTTTATGGCTCTTATGGATGACATGGAAGACCGAGAGGACATCGATGCGAACTGCGTATTTATGGCAAATCTTCAGGAGGCTAATTACGACACGGACTCTGACAAACCTCCTGTTTATGACACCAATGCAGTATCTGAGGTACCATTATCCAATACATGCCACAATAATGATATATTTGATATGTCTCCTCATGAGGAACAGCATTCTGAGACACCAGCAACCACTTATGATACATACCTGGACACGCCGAGTAGTAGCAATATTGATTTGGCGACTCCAGATATGAATCATAGTGGAGGCTCAGTTTCACAGCATGCTGAGCATGATGAGGAAACACGCGCTCTCTTTCAATCATTATTGAATAATTGTAGCATTGAAATTGAGAAAGTAAAAAAGGTCAATCGCGATGTTAAGGCCGCGAATGAGAAAATGACCGCTGAGCTTGAGAGGTATAAGGAAAACGAAAAAGCTTTTGGGTTTCATAAAAAATGACAATCAGACTTAGAAACTGGTTATCAAAACTCCGTTTCAAGGGAAAAACAATTGCAAATCAAGTTTGACACACTTGATGTTAATTCACACATGAAAATAAAATCCTTAAACGCGGAAATTTTTTATTTTAAAAACCAACTTTATAAAAAAAAATCAACTTGTTCTGATCTTGAAAAAGAAAATAGACTATTGAAAGCAGATTTTTCAAAATGAGAAAACGATCTTCTTGATGAAATCATTGAGAAACAAGAAACAATCAAAAAGTTGCAAGATTTGCTTGTGAAAACGGGTCATTCAAGTCAAACCATTCATATGCTTATTAAAGATCCAAATCCGTTTTTACATACAATGAAGAAAATGGCTATCGGTTGTTAAAATCCTTATACTCTCAAGAAAGCTCAGAAAGAACAAAATGTTTTGTATAATGGAAATATAATATATGCTAAACATGACCCTCCCGTTGTTCGTGATTCTGAGGAAAAAATTGAACTTGTTGAAGAGAGTCGAATTAAAATGAAACAAAAGAACCTAGAGATAAAACCAATTGATTACAACAAACTCAACAAATTTTTTGGAGTTAATTTTGTCCCACAAAACCAAACACCAAATTTTTCCAAAAAACCAGTTGTCCCAAAACTGTTTTCAAAACAAAAAGTTATCTCTAAAACTATTTCAAACATGGAACAAATGTCTTCGAACAATCCTTTTAAGACAAGTGCTGCTAGAGGATTTCTAGATGATGTTAAAAAGAGAATTGAAACACTTCAAGGGATTGTTAAGTCTATAACTACTATCAGTATTAACAACTGGCATTCCAGCTTTCATGCAGAAATGAAAAAGGTGTTTGAAGCCAAAATTACTATTCCATTGAATAACATTAATGCGAGGGTAATTCATTTTGAACGAGAATTTTTGAAAGAAACAGCTGACTTTGTCAAAGACCACAAATCCCTGGTTAAGGAGGCTAATGAATGTTTTGAATAACGCAAAATTTTGGAAAACCTAAATGACTCTCTCTTCGAAGCTGTTATGTCTACCGGTATTATGTCCATTATTTTGCAAACATATTCTATTGAAGACGATGAAAGACTGCGGGCTGAGACCTCCGCAATTGTTTCAAAATATGAAAATGCTCTTATTAAACTTGAAAAAGAAAATGTTTCATATTTTAAACAACTTGATCGAAAAACCGAGGAATGCAAGTATGACAAACTGTCGTATGAGTGTGGCTTCAAGAACATGAAAGAGCAAAATGATCTTTTGAGGGCTCAGCTGGAAAGTCAAAAAGGGAAGGGTGTGGACACTAAGTTTGCAAAACCATCGACTTCGGACAAACCAAATACTTCAAAACCGGTTGTTAAACCAAAAATGTTGATTTCTCAATCTGTTCCAAAAGTCGATGTGAAAAATGATTTGACAAAACCTGTCACTCCAAGACCCTTGCCCAAGAAAAATGAAAAAGAAAAGACTGTTGATAAAGGAAAAGCGGTTGTCGAAACAATAAAAGTGATAGCACCTTGCCTTTATAGGATTAGTCCTACTATTGCGTCTGCCTCCACATCTAAAACATATGGGACAAATGACAAGAGCGTAAAAGATAATCCAAAAGAGTCTAGGAATGCTAAAACAACTTCTAAGGATAACAATATAAATCCTAATGCGTGTGCCTTACCTTCTACAGGATTAGAAAGCACCTCTAGGAGTAGAAGACTACAACCTAGGAGCAATACAAGGAACAATAGAGTCTTGCCTGTCTCTAAGAGTAGATGCAAGAATAAAGTTGAAGAAGTAGAAGAACACCCTAGGAATTTACCGCTTTGTAATAAGAGACACATGTCATCTGAATATAATGTCAAAAGTACTATTTCTAATGCATGTAATGACTTTGTTTGTTTAATGTGCAAGAAATGTTTATCTAATGATGTTTGTGATGATTATGTTTCTAAAAATATGAATGTTATGCCTGAACAGAAGAACGTTCCAAAAGGAACTAGTGCTAGATCTAGATCTATAGGAAGACTAGTTGCATGATTTAGGTCAACCACTAGTAGTCAAATGCCTAGGAACTATCTTAAGTATTGTGTATGGAAACCAACGGGTAGAGAGTTCATACTCCAGAATGGCAAATTGAAACCTGTTCAAATTGAACCAGTAGAAACTTTCTATGAGTGTGATCCGGATTTTACCCCTAACCCCATGGAACCAAATTTTATACGGTTTCCAAATACAAACTCTTCTGTTCTACGCAGGTTATTGAAATATGTCTTTGGATCGTTGACTCAGGTTGCTCCAAGCACATGACCGGGAATCTAAAGCTGCTGATCAATTTTGTCTGGAAATTCATAGGAACTATACGCTTTGGAAATGATCATGTAGCAGCTATTCTGGGTTATGGAGATCTTCAATTTGGGAATTATTTGATCACTCGAGTTTACTACGTCAAAGGGTTGGGACACAACTTGTTTTCAGTTGGACAATTTTGTGATGCAGATTTAGAGGTTGCATTTAGGAGAAACACTTGTTTTGTTAGAAATTTGGTTGGCGATGATCTCTTAACTGGGAATCGTGGCACCAACCTATATGCTATTGACAGCAACCAAATGGCCTCTTCATCACCAATTTGTCTTATGACAAGAGTATGCGGAACAAAGTCCTGGCTGTGGCATAGAAGATTATCACATACCAATTTCGACACCATTAACTAATTAGCCAAAGACAACATCGTCAATGGACTTCCTAAGTTCAAATACACCAAGGATCACTTATGTCCATCATCTGAACAAGGAAAAAGCAAAAGGGCATCATATAAACCTAAAACCGTACCCAGTTCGGAAGCAAAGTTACATATGTTGCACATGGACTTATGTGGCCCAATGAGAGTTGAAAGCATAAATGGGAAGAAGTATATTCTTGTTATCGTCGATGAATATTCATGGGTAAAGTTTCTGAGATCAAAAGACGAAGCACCAGGCATCATCATCACCTTTCTGAAGCATATTCAAGTCCTACTTTAAGCTCCAGTAGGGATTGTAAGAACAGATAATGGCACATAATTCACATATCAGGAGTTAAGATCTTATTTTGAAGATGCTGGAATCATACATCAGACATCCGTTGTTAGAACTCCACAGCAGAATAGGGTAGTTGAAAGAAGAAATAGAACTCTTGTGGAAGCTGCTCGCACAATGCTAATTTATTCTAGTGCACCGTTATTCTTATGGGCTGATGCTGTTGCCACTGCTTGTTTCACTCAGAACCGTTCCCTAATCCATCCAAGATTCAATAAAACCCCATATGAACTAGCGAACGACAGAAAACCTAATATCTCTTACCTTCACGTGTTTGGCGCTTTGTGCTATCCAACGAACGACATAGAAGATCTAGGGAAGCTGAAAGCTAAGGGTGATATTGGAATCTTCATTGGATATTCAGAAAACTCGAGGGCATCAGAGTGTATAATAGAAGGAAAAAAAGGATAATGGAGATGATGAATGTGAAGTTTGACGAAATTTCACAAATGGCTTCTGAGATACTCGCTCTAGAATCCGCGCTTAATCCGATGGCTTCTAATCAAAGCAGATTAGGACCTGCACCAAACCCGCAGACTTCTGGACACGTTAGTTTAGGACTCATACCTCAAGGAGCTCAATCAACAACCACTGACAAACCTTCAGAACAAGAACTAAAAAATTTCTTCGAGTTAATGTTTGATGAATACTATGGTGGAACTTCGACAAATGCATCACAACAACATTCCGCTACACCCTTCTACACTCCAGTGGACTAAAAACCATCCAATTGAACAAGTTATTGGTGAACCTTCAAGACCAGTTCAGACGAGAAGACAACTAGCCACAGACCCCAAAATGTGCATCTACATTTGCTCAATAAGCCTCAAAGAACCAAAGAACATTCGAGAAGCAATGGCAGAAAACACATGGATAGAAGCGATGCAGGAGGAACTTCTTCAATACCAGTTACATGATAGTTGGGAATTAGTTCCAAGACCAATTGACAAACTTTTCATTGATCTCAAATGGTTATGGAAGAACAAAAAGGATGAAGAAATGACTGTAATTCGCAACAAAGCTCATCTCGTGGCTAAAGGATTCCGACAAGAAGAAGGGATAGATTTCAAAGAATCATTCGCGCCAGTAGCAAGACTTGAAGCAGTCAGGATTTTCTTAGACTATGCAGCTCACAAAAATTTCATAGTATATCAGATGGACATCAAGACAGCATTCTTGAATGAAACTCTGAAAGAAGAAGTGTATGTGAGTCAGCCAGAAGGATTCATTGACAAGGAACATCCAGAATACGTCTACAAGCTAAAGAAAGACATTTATGATTTAAAACAAGCTCCAAGAGCGTGGTATGATGAACTATCATCTTTCCTGATCAAAAATAATTTCACCAAAGGAACTGTTGATCCTACCTTGTTCACAAGAAAATACAAAGATGACATTTTGATTGTTCAGATTTACGTGGATGACATTATCGTTGGGTCCACTAATCCGAATCATTCAAAACATTTTGAAAATCTCATGAAAAGAAAATTTGAAATGTCCATGATGGGGGAACTTAAATTCTTTCTTGGTTTACAAATATACCAATCCTCTCGTGGTATTTTTATTAATCAAGCTAAATATACAATTGAGATTTTGAAAAAACATGGTATGGAAAATTGTGACTCTGTTGGTACACCAATGGTCACTTCATCCAAAATCGGTGCTGATTTAGTCAGGAAACCCATCGTTCCGAAGAAATATCGGAGCATAATTGGTTCTCTCATGTACCTTACTGCTAGTCGACCCGTCATTCATTTTGTTGTTTGCTTATTAGCACGGTTTTAGGCAAGGCCTACCGAACTTCACCTCCAAGAGGTCAAACGGATCTTTCGATACCTACGAAGAACCATTAATATGGGACTTTGGTATCCGAAGGATTCCAAGTTTAAACTAATAGCATTTTCAGATGCCGATCATGCAAGGTGTCAAGTTACAGCAAAAAGTACAGTAGGTGGAGCACAATTTTTGGGTGAAAAGCTAGTAGGCTGGTCATTAAGAAAATAAGATTGTATTGCATTATCAACCGCAGAAGCCGAGTATGTGTCTCTACCTGCGTGTTGTGCCCATGTTCTATGGATGAGGACACAACTCACAGATTATGGCTTTACTTTCGACAAAATACCTTTGTATTGCGACTCGAAAAGCGCCATAGCCATCTCGTGCAATCCAGTACAAAACTTGAAGACCAAGCATATTAGAGTCCGTTATCACTTCATCAAAGAGCACGTAGAAGAGGTTACTGTTGAATTATTTTTTGTGAAGACAGAATACCAACTCACCGATCTATTTACTAAAGCCCTTTCAAAAGAAAGGTTTGACGATTTAGTTCTACGAATTGGCATGCGAAGCCTAACTCCTGAGGAGCTAGAACGTCTTCTCGAATCTTCTTGAAAATATTTTCAAAATAGTTTCGCTGTAAATATTTTTGAAAAACCAAATACAAAATTTGAAAAACCAACAAAAACAAAATAAAAAAATATAAATTTCAGATATCCAAAAACATTAAAAATTTCAAAAATACAAAAACAATATAAAATCAAAATAGAATCCAAAAATATTCTTCTCATGACATGTCTCGCGTATAATCAATATTCTGTACGTATCTAGAAATGTCATTCAACAATGATACGGACATGTACAGATGCTTGAACGAGAGTTAACTAAAATATTTTCTAAAACATGTCGTTTCTTAAAATTTCTTCACAATGGCTTTCGTATACTTCAGTACGAAACCCGAGTTTAAATGATGACTTACGATTATTTCAAATCAGAACTCGTAGTTTCAAAGATGAAACCATTTTCAAAAAGTTCGAGTCTAAACAAACGAAAAGATTTCAAACAAAAACTCGTTTTCCAAAAAAAAAAAAAAAAAAAAGACTTGTGTACATTTCAGTACATAACTCGCATTTTAAAAAGATAACTCC
This sequence comes from Artemisia tridentata subsp. tridentata, assembly GCA_021014915.2. Taxonomy (NCBI): domain Eukaryota; kingdom Viridiplantae; phylum Streptophyta; class Magnoliopsida; order Asterales; family Asteraceae; genus Artemisia; species Artemisia tridentata. The sequence continues at coordinate 242,629,351 of CP139502.1, forward strand.
CTCAAAACCCTTAATTGATCTTAAAATTCCTGTATAAAATATGCTTTTCATTAAGGGGGAGTATAAAAACGAAAAATGTTCCGATCTCATGCAAAACAAATCCGTTTATCTCTCCAAAAACCTTTTTCTTAATCAGTTGATATAAAAAATATCATGATATGCTATTTTTGAGGAGGAGAAGATGTGATAAAAATGTGATCAAAATGATTAAAGATCATTGTTGAATCTCAAATGAGCTCGACTCAGATATAACCAACGAATTGACGAAGCTTAATTGTCAGTAGTCGAAAAGACTTGTCCTGGACGGGTAATAACTTCAAGCTGATCTAACCAGTGATGTAAGCGTGCCTCAAATAGGACTTGTCTAAGTAGAATGTACTGTCTCGAGAGACTTTCTTTGAACTTGACCAGGACGGGTAATAATTTCAAGCTAGTCTAACTAGTTATGTAAGCGTGTCTCGAATCGGTCATGTTCACTGAAAATCGATTAATTCAAAAGTGAAAACTCTACCCAACATGTGTAAATCTATCTAAAATCTTATGAGCACATGTGAAGTGGGAGTATTTCAGAAAATGCAAAACTCTCGAAGTGTTAACAAAAATGTGTTTTATAATCATAAACACTTTGAGAGATTTTCACAAAAGGTTTTATGGCAAGTGATCAATAAATCTAGGATAATCATGGAGTAATAAGGTGATTATGGTTAGGTTTATGTCCTATGATCCGCCAGAATAGGAGGGATCTACCCAAGGACAATTCCAATAGATTAGAATTAGAAGTCCTTAGATATGATTGAAAAAAGAAGTAAACGAGAAAGGAGAAAGAAGGGGTTGAAGAATTAAAAAGAAAAGTTGATGAAAGGGTGAAAAGCAATAGCCCTCCATGAAAAACTTAAGGCAAAAATTGGGTCAATACATCTGCTATCGGTTATCACAAAGATGATACCGGTATTGAAGAAAAGACTTCATGGACCCAGTGACGAGTTGCACAACCCCTCCTAGCCACTCAGGTATCTCTTAAAAGATATTTGTTTCATTTCTCACAGAGAACCTTGCATAATCTATCGACCTCTCACTCCGTGATGTGTTGATACTGAAAAGGTGGCACTCTGCTCCATGCCTCCGATGACTAAAACCAAAACGCACTTAATCGAGTCTAGAGCCATGAGATTCATCAAAAGATCTCTTAGGACACACTTTTCCATAAATGCGCCTGTGTTCGCCAAAAAGAGCACAAGGTGTATAAGAGTCTTTTATGAGATCTACGGATCTTGCCTTATCTATCAAGGTGAATGGAATCAAGAAATTCATCAGTAAAACAATCGTAGTGGTCTGATCTCTAAGAAAAGCCCACAATGATCGATTGGTGATTTCAACTAACATTTTTATGCAGGTACTAATGAAAGTCCCCTTGGAGGAAAGCCATTTACCATCATCATATATTTCAACATCTACATTTCCTCATACTCATACTTATGAAGTTCATCCTCAACAAGCTCAAGTGAAGAACGTTCAAGACAAAAAGATCAAGTTTAAGACAATGAGTTACGTCAAAGTCAAGAGCTAATCAAGAAAGTCAAGAACAATTCCAAGTATCAAGTGAGGAAGACATAGGTATAAAGTTCAAAGTATTATAAAAAAGTATGAGTATGATGGAGAAGACGACACAACAAATCATAAGAAGATGTTGATCAAATGCAAGAACGATTAAAAGTCATTAAACAAAGATCACAAAGCATGAAGGAACAAAGAAACTAGACTATTCTACAACGACACACAAAGTTCAAGACAAAGAAGACCGAAGACCTTATCACGTGGAGCATCATTTTAATGACCACCCCTTAGGGGGAGATTGTTAGCATCAAAGAAAAGTAAAAGGATGTGATGATCATTCGTATAGTTAGAACTTTGTGTCGTCTGTTAGAACTATGTAATAGTCTAGGTTAGTGGGCTCATGGACTAAGCTAGTATGTTAGAATCTATGTTAGTTAGTAATATGTAATCCAATCTACTAAAGCCAAAGCCCATGAGCCAAGCCCATTAGGGCGTTTTATGTATACTTTAAAAACACCCTGTTAATACAAATATTGTCCTAAAAATGTTATTTATATTTTATGATCTTCGCTTAATTTTGTTAATGACAATCACAAAGTCTATCTTTAAGCAAGGCATAAATATAAGATTAAGTCTTTTGAATTTATAGTAAACAAGTCTTTTACAAACACATTTTACACATTACATGCATTTTACATTTACATATTTTACTTTTATTTCTCAAAATAGAAATATTAAGACATGACATCATGGCATACCTCACTAGAAAATCTTTGGAAGATTTGAAATATTTTGGAAAGATCCTTAAGCAACAAAGTTGACTTTGGAAGATATGGAAAGATTTGTTGAAATCTTAGTTGTCCTATACCCGCGGATCCAAACCAGTACAAGGGCGGATCTAAATTAAGGGATCTGCCAAATCCGCCAACTGTTTGATCAGTTTGCCTATAAATAGCAAGCTGATCATTCAAGCACTTTCATCACTTACATAACATAAATTATACATTCATTCATTTACACATTACTAACCCATATTATTCATTCATTCTTAGTGATCTTTCTTTTTGTAGCAAAAAAGATTAAGCATCAACAAGCTTCAACACACTGTTGCAAGTCTTGATAATTAGATACTGTGTATTTTGTTAAAGTTTACACATCATTGTTACACCCTTTATTCAGTAAAGTCCGGTTAGTGTTTTAGTCCTCAAAACACATAGAGTAAATGGGAGTAGTTGTACCCTTGTAAAAAACTCGACATTTTGCTTAATGTCGGTAATAGTATAGGCGACGTCAGGTTGGTTCTTCCTTGAAGTAGAACTCGGTGTTTTGCTTTGTACCGAAAAAAGGTGTAAGCAACATGTATTAAGGTTTTCTCCGCCGAGAAGGGAGTTTGTTTCTTTGTGAAGAAAAATTCTCGAGTTAGAGGCTCGAGGAGTGGAGTAGGGCAAGGAAGAGAGTCCTTGTAGCCGAACCACTATAAATCTCCGTGTTGTGGTTTGATTGTTCTTTTCTCTACTTACTTACTTATATTATTTGATTGTGTGCAATTACTTTGAAATCACAATAAGTCACAAAGCGAATTAATTTTAAAATGGTAAAACTATTCAACCCCCCCCCTTTCCAGTTTTCCACAATTGGCATCAGAGCTACGTTACTCAAGATTTTCAAAATATATTGTATTTTAAAACTTGAAACGATCAATGGATTTTGAAAACTTTCAAGAAGGGCAATTTATGCAAAGGCCACCACTATTTGAACCAAATTGTTTCATATACTGGAAAAACCGCTTTGAGACCTATGTGAAGTTAAAGGACATAGATCTATGCTATATAATTGTAGAGGGTGATTACAAGCCCATAAGTAATAATATTTCAGGAGGTCGGGATGAAGGTGCTTCTCTTACTCGTCACAGTGATGAGCAAAAGAAGCTGATTGCCAAAAACAATGAAGCCAAAATGATGCTTTATAATGCTTTACCTAAGAAAGAATATGAAAGAGTTTTTATGTGTAAAATGGCTAAAGATATTTGGCAATCATTAATTATCACTCATCAAGGGAACTCACAAGTCAAAGATAACAAAATTGATCTTCTTGTTCAACAATATGAACAATTTGTTATCTCCGAAGATGAGACCATTGATAGTGCTTTTGCTAGGTTCAACACTATTATTACATCTCTTAAAGCACTTGAAGAATCTTTTTCTAGTAAGAACTTTGTCAGGAAATTTCTCAGAGCACTCCATCCAAAGTGGAGAGCAAAGGTGACAGCTGTTGAAGAATCTAAGGATCTTTCAAGCATGACACTGGACGAGCTCATTGGAAATCTCAAAGTTCACGAGATGGTAATGGAAAAAGATTCAGAAATAGTTAAAGGCAAAAAGGAGAAGATGAAGTCCGTTGCCTTGAAATCTAAGGTAGAGTCAAGTGATGATGAAGAGTCTAGTTCGAATAGCAAAGATGAAGAGTATGCCATGGCTGTAAGAGATTTCAAGAAATTCTTTAGGAGACGAGGAAAGTTCGTAAGACCACCTCGTGAAGAAAAGAAATCCTCCCGAAAAGACCGTGATGATAGGAAAGGAAAAATAGATAGGAAGTGTTTTAGGTGCGGGGATTCTAGTCACCTAATAGGAGAATGTCCAAAGCCTCCAAAGAGCAAATCTCAAAGAGCGTTTGCTAGTAGAGCTTGGAGTGACAGTGAAGGTGATGACAATGAGCCTAAGAATGACGAAGTTGCTCTCATGGCTCATGACACAGAAGAGGTACATTCTAACTCGTCATACTCCTTTATTGATGATGACACATTAGATATAGAATATAACAAACTGTGTGAAATCGCCCTAAAAATCATAAGCAAAAATAAGTTCTTAAAAACGAAAAAGGAATTTTTAGAAAACGAAATTCATTGGTTAAAAGAGAAAGCTATAAGATTAGAAAAGGGTAAAGGCATTAAAGAAACATGTGTTTTATGTCAGGAACTAAAAATTGAAATAGAAACACTAAAGTCCACACTGGAAAATCTTATCAAACAAAACTCCAAGTTCAAAAGGTTTGATAAACACATAAGTTGTGCAGATGACATAATGAGAATACAAAAATTACCTCATGGTAATTTCAAACCAGATTTTATGAAACATGGAAACTTAAGTGACTTCCAAAAACAAACAGTAAAAGTAAAAGAAACTATTCCAACTGAATCAGACCCCCACGGATCCGACGGATCTAAAATTTTGGATCCGCCAGTTATGCCCAAAGGATCCGCAGGTACTGTTGATGAACAGAAAGTTCGTAATTCGGATCATACTAAATTTGTTAAGGTCACTAGAAAACCTAGCATTAGTACAACTGTTAACAAACAAAAACCATCAGTCTCTATAGGAAAAGGTCAAGTAAGAAATGAGTATAGAGTTAAAACGGTTCAACAGACACCTAAAATTAGTTTTCCCAAATACCCCTTTCCAAAGAGTAACTTTAACTCACAACATCATTATCAAAGTAATTGGAACCAAAACATGTTTAGAAACTTTCAAGGTCCCAACTACATGCCATGGAACACTTGTCCACCATTTCCATACATGAACCATGATAATTTTATGTTTAACCCAAACGGACCCATGAGATATTGGGGACCAAACGCTTGAGTTTTTCTTGAACTTAGGTGTGCTTGAAAGTTGAGTTAGAACCAGATTAGTGGATTAAAGATAGTGGGTGTTCAAGACACATGACGGGAAACAAAAGCCTTTTCTCAACCTACCAAGTGTACGACGGAGGTAATGTCACATTCGGTAGCAAGCTTAAAAGTAAAATCATCGGAAAAGGTATAATCTCTCATGACTCCCTCACTATTGATGATGTTGCTCATGTAGATAACTTAGGTTTTAACTTGCTTAGTATTAGTCAACTATGCCGTAAAAAGTATAACGTCCTTTTTAGTGAAAATGAAAGTAAAATACTTAGAGACGGTATAACCGTAGGAAAAGGTGTTTTAAAGAATAACATATACGTTATGAAATTAGATAAAACACCTAAAGAAAAACTTTGTCTCACTTCTTTGGACGATAACTCAACTCTATGGCATAGACGCTTAGGTCACGCCAATATGAGGCTAATTCAATCCTTATCATCTAAGGAACTCATTAGGAACCTACCCAAGTTGAAATATGACCAACACTTTTGTGATGCTTGCAAAATTGGGAAAAAGTTCACAATAGCCATAAGGCTAAAAACATGGTGTCTACATCTAGGTGTCTAGAATTGTTGCATATGGATTTGTTTGGTCCATCCGCTATACAAAGTTATGGAGGAAACTTCTATACTTTGGTAATAGTAGATGATTACTCTAGGTATACATGGACTAAGTTTTTGAAAACTAAAAATGAGGCTTTTGATAAGTTTGAAATTCTAAGTAAGATAATTCAAAACCAAATAGGAAATATCCTTGTGTCAATAAGAACCGACCATGGTCGTGAATTTGACAACGAAATCCAATTCGGAGCTTTTTGTGATGCTAATGGCATAACACATAATTTCTCGGCTCCTCGAACTCCTCAATCTAATGGGGTAGTAGAACGCAAAAATAGGACAATTCAATAAATGAGTAGAACTATGTTAAATGAACAAACATACCTCAAAAGTTTTGGTGTCACGCTGTAGACACATCTACATATATCCTAAATCGAGTTTTAATTAGACCATTTTTGAAAAAGACTCCATATGAGTTATACAGAGGCAAAAAGCCTACTTTAGGATATTTTAGAGTTTTTAGAAGCAAGTGCTTCATTTTAAACACTAAGGATTATCTCACCAAATTCGACCCAAAGTCGTATGAAGGTGTATTTCTTGGGTATTCACAAAATAGTAAAGCCTACATAGTTTTGAACAAAGAAACCTCAAGAGTTGAGGAATCGTTGAACGTAACATTCGACGAAAGTCCACCTCCCTCTAAGACATCACCTTTGGTAGATGATGACTTAGTTGAAAGTCAAATGGTTGAAAACCAAGAAAATGTTGAAAGTGACAAAGAAGATGAACCGGTAAAAAGAGAAATAGTTAATATCAAAGAAACCAAAAGTCATCCATTAGAAAACGTCATAGGAAAAATCAATGAAAGAACATTAAGATCTAAAGCTCAAAACGAAAGTAATTTCTTTTGTTTTGTTTCAACCATTGAGCCTAAAAATATAAATGAAGCCATAAAAGATGAATCTTGGGTCATAGCAATGCAAGAGGAATTAAATCAATTTGTTAGAAATGACGTTTGGACACTGGTCCCACAACCTAAAAATCAAAGCATAATCGGTAGGCTAGTACCACAAGGCTACAATCAACAAGAAGGTATAGATTACGATGAAACATTTGCACCCGTCGCTAGACTTGAGTCAATTAGGATACTACTTGCATATGCATGTGCACATGACTTTAAACTATTTCAAATGGATGTCAAAAGTGCATTTCTAAATGGTTTTATAAACGAGGAAGTGTATGTAGCACAACCTCCCGGCTTTGCCGATTTTGAAAAACCAAATCATGTCTACAAACTTAAGAAAGCTTTATATGGACTTAAGCAAGCACCAAAAGCTTGGTATGATCGACTTAAGACTTTCCTAGTTGACCATAAGTATACCATGGGACTAGTAGACAATACTCTTTTCACCAAGAAAAAGGGGATCACATATTATCATAGTCCAGATATATGTGGATGACATTATATTCGGTTCAACTTGTCAAGAGTTATGCGACGATTTCTTAAAAATCATGCATGATGAGTTTGAAATAAGTATGATGGGGGAACTAAACTTTTTCTTATTTCTCCAAATTAAACAATTAGAAGATGGGATATTCTTCAACCAATCCAAGTATATCAAAGATATGCTTAAGAAATTTGGTCTTCAAGATTCCAAACCAATGAAAACACCCATGTCCTCCGAAACCAAACTCACCAAGGATGACGAAAGTGAATCCGTAGATAGCACTAAATATAGGGGAATGATTGGTAGTTTACTCTACGTCACGGCTAGTAGACCAGACATTATGTTTAGTGTTTGTCTATGTGCACGCTTTCAAGAAGATCCCAAAATATCCCATCTTGAAGCCGTTAAACGGATCTTTAGGTACATAAAAGGCACTACACATTTAGGATTATGGTATCCCAAAGGAACGGGTGTAGAAACCATATTGTATGCCGACTCAGAGCATGCCGGTGATTATGTTGATAGGAAAAGTACAAGTGGTATTTGTACTTTTGTAGGACATTGTCTCACCTCGTGGTTTGCTAAGAAACAAACGGCCCTCGCAATTTCAACAACCGAGGCAGAGTATGTGTCTATAGGAAAGGCGTGTCAATAAGCAGTGTGGATGAAACAAGCTCTCGTCGACTATGGAATCGAACTCAACGACATTCCCATTCTTTGCGACAACAAAGGAGCTATCGACCTCAGCAAAAATCCAGTCCAACACGCTAGAACCAAACACATAGAAATACGTCATCATTTCCTACGCGACAATGTTCAGAAAGGAAACATCTCAATTGAGAAAGTTTTCTCAGAGGAAAACAATGCCGATATTCTCCCAAAACCTCTCAAGAGAGAACCTTTCAACTATCTTAGACTTGGTTTAGGATTAATGGAACCTAGTGAGTAGATAAAACATTAGCTCAAATCTTAGATTAACCAAACACGGCAATAACCAAATGTTGTGTTCTGATCCTGCGGATCCAACAGAAAACAAGGCCGGATCCACGGCTTGTTGAGACAGTTTTTAGTATATTAAAACAAACACCCTTTACTGTACATCATATTCCCCAAAAACACACATCCCACTGGAATTCGACCCTTATCACACCAAACTCAAAAATTAGGTCATTCTCCACAACCAATTTGTGCTTAATTCATCACTGTAAGTATCCTAATCATATCTAATTTCTAATCTTAGTCTAGGATTTCTATTTGTTGCACAAAATCAAAACTTGGGGTTTATATATTTTTCTTGTAAAATCATGAAGCATGTTTACTAAAATTGCATTACAAATCATGTTTTTCTTATTTAGGAATTAGATATCATAATTCATTATCATTAAATACCCCATGAGAAATTTTTTTAAATCTTCTCACGACTAGGTAAAACGAATTTCGATCATTGTTCATACAAATACAAAAACGTTATGTTTCTAAATGACACTTGCATAATGTCTCTTGAATGCTAAAGAGAATACATAACTAATATGTATTTTTGGGTACATTCAAACGTAGCTACATTGAATTATGAGCGTTTGGGTTATCTCACTTTTTTGTTATAAAACTTGCATAAATAGTTTTTCATGCATCAAAAGGAGTCGAGATAACCGCACCTCTACATTGTCCCCATGTAGGCACACACTAGAAATTAATATACGTATTGTCGATAGTTTCAAATAAATTATGAAATTTTTGTGTCTAGGATAATCATTCCTCCCGCGACAAATTATGAACATAAGGACACCATCAAATACCTACCTCAACACCACAAAACCAAAGGTCTCACCGAAGATCAAATCAAAATCTTTAAGGCGTTAGAAAAATGTTATGTTCCTGAGGGTAGAACCGTAGACTCATCATTTTTAGAAGAAACCAATATCCGTAAACAATTAGCCGCTATCCAATTTGATCGTCTCCTCGACATAGATGAGCCCATTATTCCTAGATTTGTACTTGAATTTTATGCTTCCGTAAGTCTTAGCTCTGACAACTTTGGATTTATGAGCATCCATTTCAAAGTAAACCAAAATCAATTCAGTTTTCCTTTAAATCAATTCAGAGAAGTTTTAGGTATTCCAAGTCAAGGAACTTGCTTTTATTCGGACAAATGGCCATTGTGCATCCGAGAGTCCAACCTTGGTCGTATCCATCCCTATGACACACCTCTCACTTCCAAAGAAATCATCCATGAACATCTCTTCAATCCTAGAAACAACCCAACTAGGACAAGCCGAGGTAAACAAGTAAATCGAGATCCATTTTTCATGGAGCTCAATGAACTCAAACCTCAATTTAAGAAACTAGAAGAGATTCTTAGAGCCAACGTCGTTAGCACTACTGGAAATAGGGATCATATGAATGCAAGCCTATGCTACATGCTCTACTGTGTGTCGACCCACCAATAATTCAACTTAGCCTACTATATCGCCAGAAGAATGGCTGATATACCTGTCTTAGGTACCACTGCCATGCCATACGGAATGCTTCTTACCCATCTGTTTAGAGCTTCTATACCTATTCCTCGAAATGCCAGTGGTTTCCTTCCTGACTACACCGTAATTCCACACACCTTTGTTCCTCTTAGTGATCATAGGGTAGCCATAGCAAGAGGAAAACGTACTCATCCTCCAACCTCATCATCATCATCATCAACTAGTGAAGAAGATGGCTTGCCCAACTCTAGGATTCCTCCACCCGAATACATGAGTCAACTTCCTACTTTTGATAACCAATCAGAGGAATTTTGACAAAAAAAGGAATGGTGAAGAATTTAGGACGGTGGATCATGAAGCTTCACAAGAAAATGAAAAAGAAGTGAAGTCTAAGGAGTGTTTGATAGAAGACAGTGTCGAACAATGATATGTTGAACTTGTATGTCTTTTAGAATATTTTGTTAGTATTTGACTTTTATGTGAACTAACATAATGTTTCAGGGCGATAACACTTGTTGTTATCAATTTTTCAAGCTTAAGCCACCATTTGGGTTAACCTCCAGTTATGGTAAGTCATTATCATCGGACTAATCTATGTGTAAACGTGTGTTAGAACCCGTGTTTTTAGCTTTATTCTATCACATATTAGTAGTTACATATGTTTTAGGAGAATTTTCTGGATTTGAACGAGAAACGCAAATTTTGACATACTCTCTGTTCAAATTAGTACTTCTAACTGGCGGATTTGGCAGATCTAAAATAAGGGATCCGCCTGTTGTATTCTTTGGATCCGCCAGTCCTCAACCTGCGGATTACGCGGAACCAAAATTTTGGTTCTGCCTTTGTTATCGTTTGGATCCGCCTTCACCAACAGTAACTTTTTCAAAATTTTCCTGACTAATCTCGACTCTTAGATAAGTTATTTTAGTTTTTAGGATTCTTTTACTGATCATTTGGATCATTAGGATGTTTTAGAAACACTTAGTAACATAAGAAATAGATTTCCCACAAAAATTTGAATTTTCAAATTTTTATCCAAGTTACCTTACTCTACACCTAAGGATCCCTTTAATTGGTTACTTGAAATCCGTGAATCAATCATATTACGAACTTTTCTGTCACCTCCTGCATCTTCCTCATGTCAACTCCATTTCTATGGATTGACTTTGATAAAATGACAAACAACTTTATCTTATTCCAAGTTTTTGGAAATCAACATTCCTTTATGAACCAAATCCAAACACCAATCTCCATGAATCTTAGAGACTATAAATTCGAAGCCTTAAAATGATCTTAAGTCACAGTTTTACCATCTCTACCTATCTGAACATTCCTAAATAATCTCAGAATGCATTAATCAAACAATTCATAAACAATGATGGTGAAATATCATAAACATAAACAAGCCTACATCTTCATTAATACAAAGGAGTACAAAGGGTTACAAAGGGATTACAAGGAAATACTGAATTACAAAGGAATAAAAACTAAGTCTGAAATTAAAACTTCTTCTAATCATATCTATAACAAAATATCTATCACAGGGTAGTCTTCTAAGTCCAATAGTACTCTCCGTCCACACCCAGCTTCCTACTAAAACCTGCCGCAGGAAAAGAAATGCGGCTGAGCTACGAGAGCTCAGTGAACAGATATAACGGTAACAAGCAGTAATACAGAAATAGTACAGAGTATCAAGAGTATAAGTCTTGCAGATATAAACAGAGTAAAAGGGTAAATAAAAGTAAGGGTAAAGGAATAGGGAGATAGTAAGATGCTAAAGGTAAAGGGAACAGTGCAAGATATAATAAGGGTCAAAGGTAAGTAAAGGTATATGGTAAAGGTAAACAGAAATCCACCACGAGCCCAGAAAATAGAGATATCATAATCGTGTAGCCATATCAGTAATCCAGAGGGGATGCCTCTCAAGTAACCAGATAATATGAGGGGTGTCCTCATGTATCAAATATATATGGAGTAGCTAGCTCCCAGAGGTTGTGAAAGACGTGTATCGCACACACCATCAGTCACCAGAGGTATACATATAAACAGTAATAATAACAGAGTACAGAGACAGAACAAATCTAGGATGCATCCATACGCCCCAGTAGGCCAGAGTCTACTAAATACACACCATATAATCAAGTCAGGGACGGGATAGGTCATCTCTCTCCTACCCTAGAGTCATGTCAGAGGTGCATCAATGACATGGCCATGAACACCTCATGCCTAGTGAGTTGGCTCGGGTTTCAAACCGTGGTCAGGGTCAAGTATCCAGTATCAGGTCAAAATCAGAGTGTCATATCAGAGGGTTCAGAATATAAGGTCTATATCAGAGGTTCATGTCAAATATCTCAGAGTTCAATATCAGAGGTTCAGAAATAAATCAGGTTCAAATCAGAGTTTATAAAAATGTTCAAGTCCAGGTTCAGAAATAGTATATCCGATAATTGCTTATATCAAAGTTCAAATCAAGTTCCAGAACAAGAGTTTTTAGCCAGTTTTAGAATAAAGTTCAAATCCAGATTCAATAGGTCATATGAAAGGTTCATAATCAAAAGGTTTATAAGTTCATATAAAAGATTTCTATTTCAAAGGTTTCATATTAAACTTACATTTAAAATAATCTTTCAGTGACTTCATAAAATGATGTTTAGTAAAACCCTTTTTATAAGGATAGTCTTCAACAGAGATTTTCATAAAACCTTTAGTGCAGTTTCAATTCAAAATTGGTATCACATCATATTCAAAAGATTTTCTCAAAAACATTTTCATATCATCAAGGAAAGTTTCCAATTTGTGTTATAATGTCAAAATAAATCTTTAGGGTATTCAGAGGTTTGCATAATCAGGTCACAAGATGAAGGTCGGATCATGTCAGGTATCAAAGGAATTAAAACCGGGTTCAGTTTATCAAAGGAACTCAGAAATAAAGTATCATGTCAGGAAGGTTCAAGTAAAGGGGATCATAGCAGTGGCATTATTACGGAGACCGACGGATCAGAAAATAAAAGAGATCATGAGAAACCTGTGAGAAGGTTCAGAATATCTGTACCTTATGTAGTGCAAACAAAACAATAAACAGACACTGAACAGGGATCAGGGCTTCTCCTTCTTCACACCTAAAGAAGTAGAAGACGGAATTACAAAGAGGTTCAAGTTTAATTACTATTTTATTTCATCTTTCCTTTTTAAGAAACTTTCTATTTTTAGCAGGTTTCCAGAATCAACAGATTTCCATATTTAGACAGATATTAACATTCCAGATTAAGTTAAATTCTTATTTACAGAAGATCATGGTATTAAAGTATCTTTTAACAGGTTACAGAACTTTAGAGTTAATTATGATGGATTTTCATAGTTTAGGGTTTTAAATGTAACTTTATCAAAGTTAAAGGTTTAAAATAGGCATATCATAATTATACCATTCAAACACATATATTTTCCAGAATTACCCTTTTTAACCTTCAAGTTTCATAATTTACAAGTTACACCCCTTTAATTAATAAATTACCATTTAAACCTTATAATTATATGAATTACACTTTAATCCTTATCATGGTTACATTTACACATAAGGCCCTTTAGTTTACCAATTTACAGAAAAATACCCTTTAATTTAATTATGGTATGACAAGTCCTTATAGTTTTGGTAAATTACAATTCTAGTCCTTGTACTTTACAAAGTGTGTAAATCGAATCATATATTCACCATAATTACATATTAATCCCTAAAATACTCAAATTTACACATTTCACCCTTCATAATATTATTAGCACCAAGAATCTTCAAGTTTCCAGAAATTACACTTTTAGTCCCTCTTTTTATTTATTTTCCATTTCGACAATATTATTTACAAATAAATCATTATCTCGTTAAAATTACACATAGGCCCTTCATGTTATAATTTTTACATGTTCACCCAGGTCCATAAAACATTACAAAAATATCCCATGAGTTTTAATAATTACATAACACCCCCTTAACCTTTTATTATCAAATCGGTAACCATAAATTGTTATCAAAATAAAACCCCAATCATCCCAATCATTATACCATAATTTTAACGTCATTATATATCATTTATTTCCAGATTTCATCCATGAAAACCCTAGTTCAATCGGTATGATTATTTTGTCCATATTTTCGTTTTAATTTCAAAAACCCGATATATAATTAATTCCCAAAAACCACGAATTAAGCTATAACAATTCAAGATTCTATTTTTCTGATGTTATATGATTTATGTAGATCCCATGAAAATTAAACATGAAGCTCAGAAAAATCGTATGACATATATTATACCCAATTGTATATTTTAGGGTTTATAACTCGTTATTTTTCATACGCTCGATCTAGCGTGCATGATTCATTACCACCATTTTATATACGTTCTATATGATTAGTAGGGTGTTATAAAAATACCAGAATGATTTTAGAACGATCGGATTACACAGAATGATTTTATGCTTCTCGGTTTGGATAAAAACGACACCAAAATCCTCCACGAGCGCAAACGCGATCCACAAACCTTGGAATCATTTTTAGCAGATCATACATGATGTGAGGGACACAAGAAAAATAGAAAAAGAATTTTACAGAGGTCGCATGAATTATTTTGGAATTTTTACCTTACGTATGAATAAAATGGAAGAAATTCGACAACGCTTGATCTAGGCTTCCAAAAATCGAGTGGCTATTTTTCTAGCCTTCCTAGCACTATAATGGACTCCAGAAAAATACACTTTGGCTTTGGAAAAATCGGAATGAATTTTGAGAGAATTATCTGTTTTCGGCTAGGGTTTTTAGAGTTATAATGAAGGAGAAAATCATGGAGTGATTATGATTGTGTTATACCGAGTATGGGGGAAGAAAATAGGCTAAAGGACCGGACTTATTGATTAAAATTCCAATTTAACTTAATTAGGTAATTTTCCTTAATTAATTTGTAGTTTAAATGTTTTTAAAATAATTAATTTATAACTTATGTATAAATTTCGGTCCATGTATGTTTTGGGGGAAATAATACATTTTTGTACATTGTAAAAATATTATGAGCTTGCCTCAAAATTATCTCACTTGATTTGTAGTTCGTTTCCAGAGATTCGAGATTAATTCAGTACTTTAAATAAGCTTTAATTAATTTTTAAAGTTTCAGGGGTAATTTGGTAATTTTTTGCATGTTTCAGATTTTCGGGTTTTACAATTCTTCCCCTCTAAAAAAAAATTTCGTCCTCGAAAATTGAAGTCGTAAAGTTAGACAGAGTCGTAGCAATTCACAAAAGATCGTCACGAATAATCTCACACTCGGGAAGGTTCTTCCAAAAAGGTTCTTCAGAATAAATGGTTTCTCATGATTCGATCAAAACAAGATGGGTTCAGATTCCTCAGAAGGAGACAAAATTAGCTTGATTTTGATCAGGGGATCATTCAACAAAATGGATGATAGGTGAGTCTTCCGAAAAGCTTATATGAATTACGAACAGAATTTCAAATCAGATTAACTGTATTATCAATGGAGAGTTCTACAAAGAGCTTAGGCTATGTAAATGAGGTCATCAGAGTGCAATACGAGAGTTCAAACTCATCCAGATATTTAACGAACGAAAACAGAGTGTACGCGTGGGTATAATGAACCTAATGTCTCACTAAATCACGGATAACCAACGGAGATCAGATTCTAAACTTCTTAGGTACTCCCCCAAGACATCCTATGGCCACAATGAGTGCACGTTATATGGTGTAAGTATTATCACGTTGATCAGGCATCATAATACTAGCACCACATAAATATGTCTTCATGATGATCATACTTTATCTCGAGTCGTGAGTATAACAACCTATCTTAAACCACTTAGTACTTCTACAATCTCAGAGCCAATACTATCAAAGACATAAATAAGAGGGCAAACAAAACTATTCGCAAGAGTATCAGAATTTCAGATTGCCAAGCAGAGTAAGGCATGCCGTCACAAGTATCAGATTTTCCACAGTTTGCCAAAATTCCTCAGAATAAAGCCATCATCGAACATATGAAAATAAGCACGGGGCTGAAATGCTTCTAGGAAACTTAAATCATTAGCGGATCTTAACACGATATAACAAAGTTCAAGGGAGTCAACGGAAATGAAAACTAATCGTCAATAACTTCGGTCTTCACAGAATCAATTCTTCCTGTAACACCCCAACCCGACAAGGGTAAAGATATCACAAATATATGGTTTCATATCAGAACAACATAGTATCCATAAATCAAAATAGCGGAAGTCAATACATAATCCAATAATAAGTCAACATGACTTATATCCAAAATGAAAGGAAATAAAAGAAGTACACAAGTTCAATGCCCAAACAATGGCAACATAAAGTCTGAAGAAAATCAAATGGTAGATAAGCTATAAAGAACAAGCTCCACCCAAGTGCACTCAACCCCAAAGCCATGCCCAACTCCTAGCTTAATTACCTGCCGCGGGAAAAGAAAACGCGGCTGAGCTACTAGAGCTCAGTGAACAGATATAACGTAACAAGCAGTAGCATAATGAATAATACATGAGTAAATGAGAATGGAAGCATGAGTATATGATAAGAATACATGGTAAGAATACATAAGGAAAAGATAAAGGTGTATGGTAAAGGAAGGTCAGTAATCCACTACGAGCCCATAACATGAAATCATAATCATAATCATAATCATAGCCATAAACATGTAGAGGGGAGACCTCTTAGTATCCTGTATATATATGAGGGGTGACCTCATCATGGGTTGGAGTAGCTAGCTCCCGGAGTGTGAAAGACGTGTATCGCACACACCATCAGTCACCATGAATAACATAACATAACATAACATAACATGTACATGAACAAATCTAGGATGCATCCATACGCCCCAGGTGGCCATAATCTGCCTCTACGTAAACATAACATGCAGGGACGGGACAGGTCATCACTCTCCTGCCCTAGAGTCATGCCATCGGTGCATCGACTGACATGGACATGAAACCCTCATGCCTAGTGAGTGGCTCGTAGTATCAAACTGAGGGTAAAGGTCAAGTATCATGAATCATGTTTTAAGTTTACTTGCATAGGTCAATATCATGTTTCATAAGTTCATAATCATGGTTCATAATCCTGGTTCATAAACAAAGGTTCATAAGCAAAGGTTCATGGTCAAGGTTCATAGGCAAGGTTCATGGCCAAGGTTCATAAGCAAGGTTCATGAATGAAAGGTTCATAATCATAAAAGGTTCAATATCATGATGGTTCAATAATCGAAGTCATAATAAGAGAATGAAGGCCTCTTATCAAAGAAGCAGAATATCTGTACCTTATTGCTTGACGAAGGAAAGACAATGAATAAGATGACAAAAGCACAGGTCACTCTCTCTTCACACCTAGAGGAGTAAAGACATGATTACTAAAGATCCCACTTTCCATATTAAGTAACTTTCTATTTATAGTAGGTTTCCATTTTTAGAAAGTTTCCTTATTTAGTAATATTTCCATAATTATAAATTAGGTTAAGTTAATATTAGTTTTATTCAAGTTTACACTTTATACCCTTGAGGTTTCATAATTTTACATGTTTGGTCCCTTAGTTAAAAAATTTACATATTAAGCCCTTAATTATTCATGTTAGCATGTTTAGTCCTTAGCTTTATCAATTTACATATTATATCCTTATTTTAAGTGATGTACGATTCATAACCCTTAGAAAATAGATTTTACAACTTTAGTCCCTCATGTTATAACAATTTCATTATTAGTCCTTATTTTATATAAATCGTCCTTTAATTAATAATAATTACATATAGGCCCTTTAAATTACCAAATTAACACATAACCCCCTGTATGTATTATTTTACTCAAAACAGCACTAACTTTCCAGAATTTACAAGTTTAGTCCCTCTATTTAATTATTTTATAATTCGAAACATAATTAAACCCTAAAAACATTTTAATCCCTTAAAATATAAAAATAACACTAGACCCCCTCCTTTTATATTTTATACAGCAAGTACATGTTCTAAAATAAGTTTTAAAAATGACCCAAGAGTTTTAGAAATTACATAATCTACCCTAGGCTTTTAAAACTACACGATATGCCTTTTATCTTTACAAAATCAAACCCTAACCTAACCAAATCATTTACCAATCATTACACTTCATTGATGAGCCAAGAACAAGCCCTAATTCATATATAAAAACCCTAGCTCGATCGATTACATAATTTTCCCAAATTATTTCTAAATCCGGTTTTAACATAAATTCGAAAACAATTCTTATAGGCCATGACAAATCGAATTTACATTTTTCCCAAGTTAACATGTTCATAAGGTGTCCATAAAAATTACTCACGAGATTTATTTCGATCGCATATATGTATTTTTGATTTTAGGGTCGATATAAGTTTTTAATTCACAAACAATAGGAAGATCATGCATGAATCGAATTTCACATTTTTCTTAGGTCTCATATGATTGATAAGTTATGGGAAAAATACCAGATCGAAAGTTTGACGTGTAGATTAGGCGTATTATTTTTGGACCTATCGAATGTAGCGCTCGACACCAAGAATTTCACCACGATCACCACAGCCACTCCACGACCTTGTAATCATTTTTCACAGACCATACATGACGTGAGGAACATGAGAAAAATGGGAAATGAATTTTACATTGATCGAATAATTAAAAATGGAATTCTTACCTATCGAGTGGAACAAATGAGAAAAATTCGACAACTTGGAATACCGACCTCCACAATTCGAAAAGCTATTTTTCTAGGCTTCTTGAGACCCTTAAGAACACAGGAAAAATAGTGTTGCACTTCCAGAAATTCGAATGGATGAAGGGAGAATTATTTTGTATATTAGGGTTTGATCGGTTGGAATTTTGAGAGAAAAAAAAATGTGTGTGCTATGTGAATTGTGAAGAGACCGAGTTTAGGGAAGTAATAGACCAGATTTTCGGGGGTTTTGGTCAAATATTAAATGGCATGATTATCTCCCCTTAATTCCCATTTAATTCCATTAAGTTTCCTTTTTATTAATTCATAACTTTGAATTTAAATTCTATATTAGGCGCCCAAGGGCAATTTGGTAATTTCATGGCTTGCATAAATGTTACATGGTGTTGTTAAAATTACTTGGGATCATAATTTGTTCATTGCTAGAAGTTTGGGATTTTATTTGTGCTTTACAAATGTTTTATTTAGGTTTTAAATTCCCAGGGGCATTTTGGTCATTTTACATGTTATAGAATTTCAGGTATTACAACTTCTTCCCCACTAAAAGAAAAATTTCTTCCTCGAAATTTGCAAGAACATGAGAAAGGAAACATGATAGAAACGAAACGGAACATACCAGATCAAAACATGAAATGAGGATAACTTGATCGTATTGATTCTTCGGTCTCCCAGGTTGCCTCGCGTGCTGGGTGATTCCGCCAAAGAATCTTTACAAAAGGAATGACTTTATTTCTCATGACGCGTTCCTGACGCTCTAAAACCGCTTCCGGTTCTTCAGATAAGGTCATATCGGGGCGGATTTGATCAAACGGATAAGAAGCCACATGTAGAGGGTGATAATTGTATCCCCTCAAAAGAGATACATGAAATACATTATGAACATGAGCCAACTGAGGTGGCAAAGCTAGACGATACGAGACTTCTCCGATACGCTCCAGAATTTCAAAGGGTCCAATAAACCGAGGACTGAGCTTGCCCTTAATACCAAAACGTTTGACGCCTCGGAACGGAGATACTTTAAGAAATACCCGGTCGCCGACATTAAACTCTAGATCCCGACGGTGTTTATCCGCATAACTCTTTTGACGTGCCCGTGCCTCTTTCAATTTCTCCTTAGCCGTGGCGACCTTTTCATTTGTGACCTCAATCATCTCAGGTCCTTCAAGAATACGTTCCCCTACTTCATTCCAACATACCGGTGCTCTGCACTTTCGCCCATATAACATCTCAAAAGGTGCCATATCAATGCTGGCGTGCCAACTGTTATTATAAGCGAACTCTACCAAACACAGGTAGTCGTCCCAACTACCCGTCCATTCCAACGCACACGCCCGTAACATATCTTCTAATGTCTGGATGGTTCTCTCCGACTGACCATCAGTTTGGGGATGAAAAGCGGTACTGAACTTAAGGCGAACACCCCAAACTTTATGTAATCCCTTCCAGAAGCGCGAAGTAAAACGAGGATCACGATCAGAAACGATAGAAGAAGGAGTGCCATGCAATCTAACAATCTCCTGCGTGAAAATCTCGGACAACTTACTAACACTGTAGCTCATACGGATGGGTAAGAAATGAGCGGATTTAGTTAGCCGATCAACGACCACCCAAATCGCATCATGTTTCCTACGAGTCAACGGTAAACCACACACAAAATCCATAGAAATTTCATCCCACTTCCAAACTGGAATCTCCAAAGGCTGTAATAACCCACTAGCTCTCTGGTGTTCAATCTTGACCTGCTGACAGGTCATACATCTAGCTACAAACGATGCCACATCCTGCTTCATGCCGCTCCACCAGAAATGTTGCTTTAGATCCCGATACATCTTGGTTGAACCAGGATGTATAGAAAAAGGAGAACTATGAGCCTCAGTCAATAAGGCCTCACGTAGATCAGAATCATCAGGAACACATAATCGATCTCCACACCATACAATACCACTACCATCTACCCGAAACTCAGACTGCTTACCTTCCTCGACATTCTGCACAATAGCCCAGAGTTCACCATCGTCCTTCTGGGCTTCCATAATCCGCAGCATCAAGTTCGATTCCACCTTCAAACTCGCCCAATAACCACTAACGCCCTTTACACATATCTCAACCTCTAACCGCTCTAAGTCCTGAAGAATACGAGGCTCGATATTTATACTAGCAATCATACCCGACTTCCTGCTGAGTGCATCGGCAACTACATTCGCTTTGCCGGGATGATACTGGATATTAGTGTCGTAATCTTTCAGAAGCTCCAACCATCTTCTTTGCCTCATGTTGAGCTCCTTCTGGGTAAATATGTATTTGAGACTCTTATGATCCGTGAAGATATCACATGATTCACCGTATAAGTAATGTCTCCATATTTTCAACGCAAATACCACAGCTGCCAACTCTAGATCATGGGTCGGATAATTTTCCTCATAGGGTTTTAACTGCCTTGAAGCATAGGCAATTACTTTCCCGTTCTGCATGAGAACACAACCTAAACCCTTCTTGGAAGCATCACTATAAATCTGAAATCCTCCCGAACCCGTCGGTAAGGTCAGAATAGGTGCAGACACTAGCCGTCGTTTCAACTCCTCAAAACTCTGCTCACGCTCATCCGTCCACACAAACTTTTCACCTTTTCTCATCAATTGAGTCAACGGTAAAGCCAACTTCGAAAACCCCTCGACAAAGCGTCGATAATAGCCAGCTAAACCCAGAAAACTCCTGACTTCGGTTACCGTGGTAGGTCTTGGCCATTTTGTGATAGCCTCAACCTTCGCTGGATCCATGGTAATCCCATCTGCAGATACGACGTGACCAAGGAAAGCAACTCGGTCCAACCAGAATTCACACTTGGAAAATTTAGCGTATAATTTATGCTGCCTCAGAATACCCAAAACAGTACGTAAATGCTGCTCGTGCTCTTCTGCCGACTTAGAATATACCAGAATATCATCAATGAAGACGATGACGAATTTATCAAGGAATTCATGGAAAACCCGGTTCATTAAGTCCATAAATACTGCAGGAGCATTTGTTAACCCAAAAGGCATAACTAAAAACTCATAATGTCCATACCGAGTACGAAAAGCAGTCTTAGAAATGTCCTGCTCTTTAACCCGCAACTGGTGATAACCAGATCGCAAGTCAATCTTGGAGAATACTTTAGCACCCTGTAACTGATCAAATAAATCATCGATGCGAGGTAGCGGATAACGGTTCCGAATAGTTATACGGTTCAACTCCCGATAATCGATACACAACCGCATAGACCCATCTTTCTTCTTTACAAAAAGTACAGGAGCACCCCATGGTGACACACTTGGACGAATAAATCCACAGTCCAATAACTCTTCTAGCTGTTCCTTTAACTCCTTGAGTTCCACCGGTGCCATCCGATACGGAGCCTTAGAGATAGGCTCAGCGCCGGGAATCAGATCGATAGTAAATTCAACCTCTCTGGCCGGAGCAAGACCAGGAAGTTTTTCAGGGAAAACATCAGAAAATTCTCGAACAACATGAACAGTATTAATATCAGGACCTTCCGCGGAAGAATCTTTAACAGAGGCCAAATAACCTTGGCAACCATGAGATATTAGAGTCCTTGCTTTCAAAGCGGAAATAATTTTCACAGATTTTAGAGAGCGTGTTTCATGAAAAACAAATTCAGGCTGAGTTAGATCACCAAAAATTACTTTTCGAGCATGACAGTCAATGGTGGCTCTATGAAAAGATAACCAATCCATGCCGAGAATAACATCGAAATCAACCATGTCCAAAGGGAGTAGATTTGCCGAACGAATCCGGTCATCGAATCGTATAGGACAATTTACGTATTCATGATCAATAAGAGTACTGAGTTTCATGGGAGTGGAGAGGGATACTTGATTACTTAGTGGTGTTGGTAATATTTTAAGTTTCTTTACCAGATTCATAGATATAATCGAGTGTGTAGCTCCAGTATCAAAAAGTGTGAAAATAGCGTGATCACCAATATATAAAACGCCCGTAATCGTACCTGAAGACTGAGCCGCCTGATCCCGAGTCATAGAATATACACGGCCAGTGTTGGGTGGAGGGGGAGGTAGATAGTTCCCGGTTTTCTCCGGGTTTTGCTTGGGACAATCTTTCACACGATGCTCTGTCGAACCACATCCAAAACAAGTCCCAGAAGCCCGACGACATGGTCCATTGTGGCGCTTGCCACACGTAGTACAAATAGGATAAGTATATGAACCCCCTGATGCACCTCCCTGAGAATTAGAACCCGGAGCCCTGCTCTGCTGATTACCCCTAGCAGTCTGGTCTCTCCCCTGTTTCTGACTGGTGTTGCGTCCCGAGCGATCATCTCCCTGCCTAGGAGTGAACCTGGAATCCTGCCCTCTAGTATCCGACCTCTTCTGATCATAGTTCCTGCCAGCCTGACCCTGATGGTCGTATCGTCGATCCCCCTGTCCACGAGAATCATAACTCCTGTCATTCCGGCCCTTAAAATCCCTGCTCTGACCCTGAGTCTGAATCTTGTCCCCATCTCTGTTCCTCTTATACCCAGATCCCTGATGAAATATCTCGATATTGCGAGCAGCGTCGCAACATTCTGCCGGGTCTTTAAACTCATCATTAAGTATGCGGTCTAGTACCCACCTAATACAATAGCAAAAGAAAAATGTATTAATGTCTGTTGGTACCAACCATCAACTTAAATAGGTTACTAACCTCTTGAGTCCCCATTTGTATTGCCTAGCCTGCTGCTTAGAATCTCCAGCAAGCGGACCCACGAAACTCACTAATCGCTGAAACCGCTCCAGATACTGCCCAGCATGCTCAGACTCAAGCTGAGAGATAGTGTTGTACTCCCTAATGAACCTCTGCTGCTCGGAAGCAGGGAAGTACCGATTATAGAACGTGGTACGGAAATCAGCCCATGAACAACCGAGAACATATGCATCACCACCTTTAGCTTCTTTATGCGCTTTCCACCAGTTGAGCGCGTCACCTTCTAGCTTGAACACAGCCAGACGAGTCTTGAACCCGTCCTCACAACCTAGCACCTCGAACAGTTTCTCCATGTGGGTGATCCAATCTTCTGCTGCCTGAGGAGTAGCAGCAGATGTGAAGGACAACGGCTTGAGTTTATTAAAACTCTCCAGCCACCCATTAATGGTAGTGGGTCGGCCCCCACCACCAGAAGAACTGCCAGCACCCCCAGATGGACCAGCTCCACCACTGATAAGCCGGTTGACCACCGCCTCAGTGTTAAGGCCCGGTAGCAGACGGGCTACAGCATTAGCTATCATTTCCTCCAGATTGGGGGTTTCAGCATCTCCTCCACTGTTATACTCCTGGTGACGAGTGTTAACCATCTATAGAATTATGAAAACGATTAGCAAGGTGAAGCAAAATATGACAGAGCAGAATACGGAAAAGAGTACGCGAAAGGAAAACCTAATGTCTACCCAATCCTCACAGGTCAAAGGCCTAAGCCAACGGGTTTCGGAAACCTGGCTCTGATACCATAAATTGTAACACCCCAACCCGACAAGGGTAAAGATATCACAAATATATGGTTTCATATCAGAACAACATAGTATCCATAAATCAAAATAGCGGAAGTCAATACATAATCCAATAATAAGTCAACATGACTTATATCCAAAATGAAAGGAAATAAAAGAAGTACACAAGTTCAATGCCCAAACAATGGCAACATAAAGTCTGAAGAAAATCAAATGGTAGATAAGCTATAAAGAACAAGCTCCACCCAAGTGCACTCAACCCCAAAGCCATGCCCAACTCCTAGCTTAATTACCTGCCGCGGGAAAAGAAAACGCGGCTGAGCTACTAGAGCTCAGTGAACAGATATAACGTAACAAGCAGTAGCATAATGAATAATACATGAGTAAATGAGAATGGAAGCATGAGTATATGATAAGAATACATGGTAAGAATACATAAGGAAAAGATAAAGGTGTATGGTAAAGGAAGGTCAGTAATCCACTACGAGCCCATAACATGAAATCATAATCATAATCATAATCATAGCCATAAACATGTAGAGGGGAGACCTCTTAGTATCCTGTATATATATGAGGGGTGACCTCATCATGGGTTGGAGTAGCTAGCTCCCAGAGTGTGAAAGACGTGTATCGTACACACCATCAGTCACCATGAATAACATAACATAACATAACATAACATAACATGTACATGAACAAATCTAGGATGCATCCATACGCCCCAGGTGGCCATAATCTGCCTCTACGTAAACATAACATGCAGGGACGGGACAGGTCATCACTCTCCTGCCCTAGAGTCATGCCATCGGTGCATCGACTGACATGGACATGAAACCCTCATGCCTAGTGAGTGGCTCGTAGTATCAAACTGAGGGTAAAGGTCAAGTATCATGAATCATGTTTTAAGTTTACTTGCATAGGTCAATATCATGTTTCATAAGTTCATAATCATGGTTCATAATCCTGGTTCATAAACAAAGGTTCATAAGCAAAGGTTCATGGTCAAGGTTCATAAGCAAGGTTCATGGTCAAGGTTCATAAGCAAAGGTTCATGAATGAAAGGTTCATAATCATAAAAGGTTCAATATCATGATGGTTCAATAATCGAAGTCATAATAAGAGAATGAAGGCCTCTTATCAAAGAAGCAGAATATCTGTACCTTATTGCTTGACGAAGGAAAGACAATGAATAAGATGACAAAAGCACAGGTCACTCTCTCTTCACACCTAGAGGAGTAAAGACATGATTACTAAAGATCCCACTTTCCATATTAAGTAACTTTCTATTTATAGCAGGTTTCCATTTTTAGAAAGTTTCCTTATTTAGTAATATTTCCATAATTATAAATTAGGTTAAGTTAATATTAGTTTTATTCAAGTTTACACTTTATACCCTTGAGGTTTCATAATTTTACATGTTTGGTCCCTTAGTTAAAAAATTTACATATTAAGCCCTTAATTATTCATGTTAGCATGTTTAGTCCTTAGCTTTATCAATTTACATATTATATCCTTATTTTAAGTGATGTACGATTCATAACCCTTAGAAAATAGATTTTACAACTTTAGTCCCTCATGTTATAACAATTTCATTATTAGTCCTTATTTTATATAAATCGTCCTTTAATTAATAATAATTACATATAGGCCCTTTAAATTACCAAATTAACACATAACCCCCTGTATGTATTATTTTACTCAAAACAGCACTAACTTTCCAGAATTTACAAGTTTAGTCCCTCTATTTAATTATTTTATAATTCGAAACATAATTAAACCCTAAAAACATTTTAATCCCTTAAAATATAAAAATAACACTAGACCCCCTCCTTTTATATTTTATACAGCAAGTACATGTTCTAAAATAAGTTTTAAAAATGACCCAAGAGTTTTAGAAATTACATAATCTACCCTAGGCTTTTAAAACTACACGATATGCCTTTTATCTTTACAAAATCAAACCCTAACCTAACCAAATCATTTACCAATCATTACACTTCATTGATGAGCCAAGAACAAGCCCTAATTCATATATAAAAACCCTAGCTCGATCGATTACATAATTTTCCCAAATTATTTCTAAATCCGGTTTTAACATAAATTCGAAAACAATTCTTATAGGCCATGACAAATCGAATTTACATTTTTCCCAAGTTAACATGTTCATAAGGTGTCCATAAAAATTACTCACGAGATTTATTTCGATCGCATATATGTATTTTTGATTTTAGGGTCGATATAAGTTTTTAATTCACAAACAATAGGAAGATCATGCATGAATCGAATTTCACATTTTTCTTAGGTCTCATATGATTGATAAGTTATGGGAAAAATACCAGATCGAAAGTTTGACGTGTAGATTAGGCGTATTATTTTTGGACCTATCGAATGTAGCGCTCGACACCAAGAATTTCACCACGATCACCACAGCCACTCCACGACCTTGTAATCATTTTTCACAGACCATACATGACGTGAGGAACGTGAGAAAAATGGGAAATGAATTTTACATTGATCGAATAATTAAAAATGGAATTCTTACCTATCGAGTGGAACAAATGAGAAAAATTCGACAACTTGGAATACCGACCTCCACAATTCGAAAAGCTATTTTTCTAGGCTTCTTGAGACCCTTAAGAACACAGGAAAAATAGTGTTGCACTTCCAGAAATTCGAATGGATGAAGGGAGAATTATTTTGTATATTAGGGTTTGATCGGTTGGAATTTTGAGAGAAAAAAATGTGTGTGCTATGTGAATTGTGAAGAGACCGAGTTTAGGGAAGTAATAGACCAGATTTTCGGGGGTTTTGGTCAAATATTAAATGGCATGATTATCTCCCCTTAATTCCCATTTAATTCCATTAAGTTTCCTTTTTATTAATTCATAACTTTGAATTTAAATTCTATATTAGGCGCCCAAGGGCAATTTGGTAATTTCATGGCTTGCATAAATGTTACATGGTGTTGTTAAAATTACTTGGGATCATAATTTGTTCATTGCTAGAAGTTTGGGATTTTATTTGTGCTTTACAAATGTTTTATTTAGGTTTTAAATTCCCAGGGGCATTTTGGTCATTTTACATGTTATAGAATTTCAGGTATTACAACTTCTTCCAAACATAACAGGTCTGTTTCAGAAGTCCGTTCATTCAAAACATCAAATCTCTTCAAGTCTGGTTAATCTGTCTTCATTTATCCATCAATCTGGAAGTGGAGCAAAATTGTCTGGTTCATCACGCCTCCTGCAGTTCTTCTTGGAATGTGATGGAGTGATGTGGATTTCTGGCACGATCTTTAAGTTTATTTATCATCCAGCCTGCTTCCGTTCTTAGTACAACCAAGATGAATAGGGAGGTAAGACAGTACGTCTTCATCAGCTCCAGGTTCGCCGTCTTTCTTCTGCATCGCCAACACTTCTGCCTGGTAAGGAATGTCTTCACTCTTCAGGGTAGTCGCCGCTATTGTCAACTCCAGGTCAGGTAGCGAAGTCATTCTTCTGATGTGTTTCTAGTGGTCTTGATGCGTAGGCAAAACTTTCTGTGGTGCAAGGGAGTATAACTGGGTCTTTTTCTGAAATGTCTCAAAATCTGTTCCTTCTGAAGGAAACTTCGCGTTCTGAAACTGAATAGATATAAAGTCGTTTCAGGGTGGAGAAAATAAGGGTTCCAAATAGTAATACGGTTCAGCTCCCAGAAATCAATACATATCTTCTGCCATCATTCTTCTTCTCGCGAACAAGACTGAAATACGCCAAGAAAATACACTTAAGCAACTCACTTCACACTCCGGTGGAAAACTTGGTGGTTCAATCAGGAATCGTGTTTCAGAGAATTCAGGTGCCAAGTATTTCTCAAGATGAGTTTCATTCATGGGTGTACGAAATGGGTTTCAGGAAAAACTTCATAACCGCGAAAGTAGCACATGAGTCTCCAGAGTAATAGCGATAGCAGAAAGTTTGATAATCGGAAATCGGAGTAAGGAGTTCAAAATTGTTTTAAACGCCAAAAGTGAGACATAAGAGGATAGTTGTCAATATTTTGGATGTTCAATTAATCAATCCTTTATCAGAATAAATTCGGAGTTAACTGTCCAAGGAAAGGCAGATCAAATAACAACTCTTATCGTTCAAAAATGAGAGGGAACATTCTTATACTCGTGGTTTAGCACCACAAGACTTCTCATAGGAATAGAGATGGGTAAGACGAAATCAAAGAGTGTCAGAAAAATTCATAGATGCTTCATCAAGAGCAAGAGACAGCTCACAGAATGTATCAAGCACGTCATCGCCATGGAGATTCTCAGAATGCCCAAAGAGGTATCAAAATGATTAGCAAAAGGATCAGAAGTCAGAGTCAGACTCTGCAGACAAGGATCAAATAGTGTCAGGCAATACTATGCAGTTCTCAATGCCTTCTAGATTTATTTAGGTTCAAAACTTAGATAGTGCAGAGCATAAGCTTTCAATTTCCAAAAGTGATCTTAATAAACTTTAATCAAAGGCAAGGCACGAATCAGAGTGATGCAGAAGCAAAGATGTTTAAACAAACGCCTTATAGTCTACCCATTTCCTCACTGGTCAAAACTTAAGTTCATATCAAGGAATCCTAAAGCAAGTTCTCAGAGTGTTCTCCTATGTTCTTACAGTGGAAGCCTAATGGTCCAGAACTCATGGGTCAAGGGTAAATGTATTACGAGTCGCAGCCTGTCTCTCTGATACCATAAATTGTAACACCCCAACCCGACAAGGGTAGAAGTGTCACAATGATGGTGAAATATCAGAAACATAAACAAGCCTACATCTTCATTAATACAAAGGAGTACAAAGGGTTACAAAGGGATTACAAGGAAATACTGAATTACAAAGGAATAAAAACTAAGTCTGAAATTAAAACTTCTTCTAATCATCCCTATAACAAAATATCTATCACAGGGTAGTCTTCTAAGTCCAATAGTACTCTCCGTCCACACTCAGCTTCCTACTAAAACCTGCCGCAGGAAAAGAAATGCGGCTGAGCTACGAGAGCTCAGTGAACAGATATAACGATAACAAGCAGTAATACAGAAATAGTACAGAGTATCAAGAGTATAAGTCATGCAGATATAAACAGAGTAAAAGGGTAAATAAAAGTAAGGGTAAAGGAATAGGGAGATAGTAAGATGCTAAAGGTAAAGGGAACAGTGCAAGATATAATAAGGGTCAAAGGTAAGTAAAGGTATATGGTAAAGGTAAACAGAAATCCACCACGAGCCTAGAAAACAGAGATATCATAATCGTGTAGCCATATCAGTAATCCAGAGGGGATGCCTCTCAAGTAACCAGATAATATGAGGGGTGTCCTCATGTATCAAATATATATGGAGTAGCTAGCTCCCAGAGGTTGTGAAAGACGTGTATCGTACACACCATCAGTCACTAGAGGTATACATATAAACAGTAATAATAACAGAGTACAGAGACAGAACAAATCTAGGATGCATCCATACGCCCCAGTAGGCCAGAGTCTACTAAATACACACCATATAATCAAGTCAGGGACGGGATAGGTCATCTCTCTCCTACCCTAGAGTCATGTCAGAGGTGCATCAATGACATGGCCATGAACACCTCATGCCTAGTGAGTTGGCTCGGGTTTCAAACCGTGGTCAGGGTCAAGTATCCAGTATCAGGTCAAAATCAGAGTGTCATATCAGAGGGTTCAGAATATAAGGTCTATATCAGAGGTTCATGTCAAATATCTCAGAGTTAAATATCAGAGGTTCAGAAATAAATCAGGTTCAAATCAGAGTTTATAAAAATGTTCAAGTCCAGGTTCAGAAATAGTATATTCGATAATTGCTTATATCAAAGTTCAAATCAAGTTCCAGAACAAGAGTTTTTAGCCAGTTTTAGAATAAAGTTCAAATCCAGATTCAATAGGTCATATGAAAGGTTCATAATCAAAAGGTTTATAAGTTCATATAAAAGATTTCTATTTCAAAGGTTTCATATTAAACTTACATTTAAAATAATCTTTCAGTGACTTCATAAAATGATGTTTAGTAAAACCCTTTTTATAAGGATAGTCTTCAACAGAGATTTTCATAAAACCTTTAG
Organism: Artemisia tridentata subsp. tridentata; assembly: GCA_021014915.2. NCBI lineage: Eukaryota > Viridiplantae > Streptophyta > Magnoliopsida > Asterales > Asteraceae > Artemisia > Artemisia tridentata. The sequence goes on from CP139502.1 coordinate 242,659,408, forward strand.
TGCAGTTTCAATTCAAAATTGGTATCACATCATATTCAAAAGATTTTCTCAAAAACATTTTCATATCATCAAGGAAAGTTTCCAATTTCTGTTATAATGTCAAAATAAATCTTCAGGGTATTCAGAGGTTTGCATAATTAGGTCACAAGATGAAGGTCGGATCATGTCAGGTATCAAAGGAATTAAAACAGGGTTCAGTTTATCAAAGGAACTCAGAAATCAAGTATCATGTCAGGAAGGTTCAAGTAAAGGGGATCATAGCAGTGGCATTATTACGGAGACCGACGGATCAGAAAATAAAAGAGATCATGAGAAACCTGTGAGAAGGTTCAGAATATCTGTACCTTATGCAGTGCAAACAAAACAATAAACAGACACTGAACAGGGATCAGGGCTTCTCCTTCTTCACACCTAAAGAAGTAGAAGACGGAATTACAAAGAGGTTCAAGTTTAATTACTATTTTATTTCATCTTTCCTTTTTAAGAAACTTTCTATTTTTAGCAGGTTTCCAGAATCAACAGATTTCCATATTTAGACGGATATTAACATTCCAGATTAAGTTAAATTCTTATTTACAGAAGATCATGGTATTAAGGTATCTTTTAACAGGTTACAGAACTTTAGAGTTAATTATGATGGATTTTCATAGTTTAGGGTTTTAAATGTAACTTTATCAAAGTTAAAGGTTTAAAATAGGCATATCATAATTATACCATTCAAACACATATATTTTCCAGAATTACCCTTTTTAACCTTCAAGTTTCATAATTTACAAGTTACACCCCTTTAATTAATAAATTACCATTTAAACCTTATAATTATATGAATTACACTTTAATCCTTATCATGGTTACATTTACACATAAGGCCCTTTAGTTTACCAATTTACAGAAAAATACCCTTTAATTTAATTATGGTGTGACAAGTCCTTATAGTTTTGGTAAATTACAATTCTAGTCCTTGTACTTTACAAAGTGTGTAAATCGAATCATATATTCACCATAATTACATATTAATCCCTAAAATACTCAAATTTACACATTTCACCCTTCACAATATTATTAGCACCAAGAATCTTCAAGTTTCCAGAAATTACACTTTTAGTTCCTCTTTTTATTTATTTTCCATTTCGACAATATTATTTACAAATAAATCATTATCTCGTTAAAATTACACATAGGCCCTTCATGTTATAATTTTTACATGTTCACCCAGGTCCATAAAACATTACAAAAATATCCCATGAGTTTTAATAATTACATAACACCCCCTTAACCTTTTATTATCAAATCGGTAAGCATAAATTGTTATCAAAATAAAACCCCAATCATCCCAATCATTATAACATAATTTTAACGTCATTATATCTCATTTATTTCCAGATTTCATCCATGAAAACCCTAGTTCAATCGGTATGATTATTTTGTCCATATTTTCCTTTTAATTTCAAAAACCCGATATATATTTAATTCCCAAAAACCACGAATTAAGCTATAACAATTCAAGATTCTATTTTTCTGATGTTATATGATTTATGTAGATCCCATGAAAATTAAACATGAAGCTCAGAAAAATCGTATGACATATATTATACCCAATTGTATATTTTAGGGTTTATAACTCGTTATTTTTCATACGCTCGATCTAGCGTGCATGATTCATTACCACCATTTTATATACGTTCTATATGATTAGTAGGGTGTTAGAAAAATACCAGAATGATTTTAGAACGATCGGATTACACAGAATGATTTTATGCTTCTCGGTTTAGATAAAAACGACACCAAAATCCTCCACGAGCACAAACGCGATCCACAAACCTTGGAATCATTTTTAACAGATCATACATGATGTGAGGGACACAGGAAAAATAGAAAAAGAATTTTACAGAGGTCGCATGAATTATTTTGGAATTTTTACCTTACGTATGAATAAAATGGAAGAAATTCGACAACGCTTGATCTAGGCTTCCACAAATCGAGTGGCTATTTTTCTAGCCTTCCTAGCACTATAATGGACTCCAGAAAAATACACTTTGGCTTTGGAAAAATCGGAATGAATTTTGAGAGAATTATGTGTTTTCGGCTAGGGTTTTTAGAGTTATAATGAAGGAGAAAATCATGGAGTAATTATGATTGTGTTATACCGAGTATAAGGGAAGAAAATAGGCTAAAGGACCGGACTTATTGATTAAAATTCCAATTTACCTTAATTAGGTAATTTTCCTTAATTAATTTGTAGTTTAAATGTTTTTAAAATAATTAATTTATAACTTATGTATAAATTTCGGTCCATGTATGTTTTGGGCGAAATAATACATTTTTGTACATTGTAAAAATATTATGAGCTTGCCTCAAAATTATCTCACTTGATTTGTAGTTCGTTTCCAGAGATTCGGGATTAATTCAGTACTTTAAATAAGCTTTAATTAATTTTTAAAGTTTCAGGGGTAATTTGGTAATTTTTTGCATGTTTCAGATTTTCGGGTTTTACATATTAGTAGTTACATATGTTTTAGGAGAATTTTCTGGATTTGAACATGAAACGCAAATTTTGACATACTCTCTGTTCAAATTAGTACTTCTAACTTGCGGATTTGGCAGATCTAAAATAAGGGATCCGCCTGTTGTATTCTTTGGATCCGCCAGTCCTCAACCTGCAGATTACGCGAAACCAAAATTTTGGTTCTGCCTTTGTTATCGTTTGTATCCGCCTTCACCAACAGTAACTTTTTCAAAATTTTCCTAACTAATCTCGACTCTTAGATAAGTTATTTTAGTTTTTAGGATTCTTTTACTGATCATTTGGATCATTAGGATGTTTTAGAAACACTTAGTAACATAAGAAATAGATTTCCCACCAAAATTTGAATTTTCAAATTTTTATCCAAGTTACCTTACTCTACACCTAAGGATCCCTTTAATTGGTTCCTTGAAATCCGTGAATCAATCATATTATGAACTTTTCTGTCACCTCCTGCATCTTCCTCATGTCAACTCCATTTCTATGGATTGACTTTGATAAAATGACAAACAACTTTATCTTATTCCAAGTTTTTGGAAATCAACATTCCTTTATGAACCAAATCCAAACACCAATCTCCATGAATCTTAGAGACTATAAATTAGAAGCCTTAGAATGATCTTAAGTCACATTTTTACCATCTCTACCTATCTGAACATTCCTAAATAATCTCAGAATGCATAAATCAAACAATTCATACTTGTCCAGACCACACAGAAGGACCGCTAGAATTAGTGTTAGACCATATTGGTTCATAAATCCCATCTCTAATATGAACTTCCCTACCATATCCACTACTACAACACCCATTATAACTCCAGTAGTTAACATATCTTCACCTACTCAAACTCAACCATCAAGATCACCATCACCTACCATAACTCCAATAGGTCCTGCACCATCACCTACTCCATCTCAACCAGGATCATCATCACCTACAATAACACCAATAGCTATCACACCACCATCCATACCATCTCAAGTGAGAAAATCATCATCACCTCCACATTCACCCAACCTTCAACCACATGATTTACTGACCACACTTCAAAACATTGATGAATCAATGTGGTTAAATCAACCAAACACTCTAGGCAATGAGGAACTTGATCCTCTCAACGCCTCTTCTAACATGATGGACTCTAACTTACGTGATACTAAGGACTTAGAATCCATTTGGCTTGCCTCCATCATATCTCCATCAAACCCAACCAATCCTCCTCAATAGGAGCTTTTAGTTTCTTCCTAGTATCCTCTTATAGGATTTAGTAGGATTATTTTAGGACTTTTTCTATTTTTAGGAACTTTTTATTTTTCCTTCTTATGTAACATCATGTTTTGTGACTTTTGTCACAAACAAATTTTCAATGAATGGATGTTATACCTTTATGCTTGTAGGTGATCATTATTTGGCATATTATCTTGTTTTGCTTGATTTACTAACATTATACTATGGTTGATTTGAATTCTCATAATGATTTGACCACTTATACTTAGGTGCATATTTTTTATCAGACACTTTTTTTTTTTTTACTTTTTAAAGTCAAATGGGTTGAACTTTATTGCTTGGTTGACCTATACATATGCATTTTGTCACTTGGTTGGAATTATTGACAACTAATCTTTATTTTGTAGCATTTCGTATCCTTGAAACGTATACGTTGGTACCCTAGCAATGGGGAGTATACATCGTATTCTAACCATTTGTTTTGTAGGATCATACATCATAACCTTGGCACTCTATTTAGAGGGAGTATAATCAAAGGGGGAGCTTTAAAGTTCTCAAAATCACATTCCGTGTTAGAAATTACAGAAATAAGATATTTCTTGTTGCTGCCGATAGTGTAAAGCTGGTTCCTGCCAATAGCTGTGGTTCCTGCTGAAGCTCATTGCTGCTGATAATTCTATCTTGTTTCTGCTAATAGTAGTTGTTACTGCTGGTATTGTTAGTTGTTATCCCGTATGTTTAGAATGTTTGTTAGATTTATTTTTAGAAGAGATCATGTTTATCTCTTCACACGTTTTCTTGTATGACGGGTTAGGGTTAAGGTTTCTTGTTAGTATAAAAGGAACACCCGTCTATGAGTTTTAGATATCTTTTTACGACTTAACAATCTTCAATAATAATTTCTTTTAGTTTATTATACGATCCATAGAGGATCATAGTCTTAGTTCTTTTCTTTTCTAATTCGTACTCAGAGATTCTCTTGTAGTGTGCTTGTGATTACATAGGCATCCTACCGATCCACTAAGGCTCAAAGATCTAGCAAGTGTGTTAGATTCAACAAGTGGTATCAGAGCCTCATGAGGATCTCTGATCAAGAAGCAAAAGTTCTCAAAACAATCTCTCTAAACCCTTTCACAATGGGCGACGAAAACCCTGAATTCGCTACCATTAACAATGAAGAACCTGAACCCACAAAAGTTCAACAACAAATTATTACAACCACTGTGTCCAATAGTAATGCTAAGTTCCCATATCTCAAGAAGGAAGAGTATAAAGTCTGGGCGATGAAGATGGAGTACTGGATCTCCAACAGTGATCACCATCTTTGGAATGTTATCCTCACTGGGAATACCAAGAAGAGAATTGGAAGAGATCGGAATGGGAACATCATGATTCTCCCTCCTGCATCAGCTGAGGAGCAGCTGGCTGTGCAAAGGGAAACTAAAGCAAGAACTCTCTTGCTTCAGGCTCTCCCAGAGGATCACATGGGTGAATTTCATCACCTGGATGATGCTAGAGAAATCTGGCTTGCTGTAAAAGCTAGATTTGGTGGGAATGCGGAGTCCAAAAAGATGAGGAAATCCATGCTTAAGCAGGAATTCCAGGAGTTTAAGATCTCTGAGGATGAAGGAATTCACAAAGGGTATGATCGATTTCACAAGATCCTCAGCCAACTTAATCAGTTGCAGGCTCGACCAGACAATGAAGACTGCAACACAAAGTTTCTGAGGGCTTTACCTCCATCCTGATCTCAAGTTTCCATAACCCTAAAAGCCAAAGGAGGATTGGATTACCTAAGTTTTGATGATCTGTACAACAAGCTCAAGACCCTAGAGATTGATATCAAATGGGTTTCTACTTATTCATCTCATACACCTACTCATACTGCATTTGTTAGTGCTACCATCACTAACAAGGTCTCTCATGGTGATAGCCCAAACCCCTCATCTTCATCTGTTTCCTATTCTCCTGCAACACCAAGATCTCAATCAAGGACTGACAATGTTGTTGAGGAAATTCTTCATTCATTTGTTGCTGAAAGTACTCCACAACAGCAATTTATGTATGATGACTTTGATCAAATTGATCAATTCGATTTGGAGGAGATGGACATCAAGTGGCAGCTGGCTATGCTGTCATTAAATGTTAACAGGTTTGAGCAGCAGTCAGGGAGGAAGCTCAATCTCAATGGAAGAGAAGGTGCAAGGTTTGATAGAAGGAAGGTGAAGTGCTTCAAATGTGGTCAGATAGGTCACTTTGCTAGAGAATGCCAAGACAAGAAAGTTGATGATAGAACAAGGTATTCGGAATTCAGAATGAAAGAATTGGAGCCAGAGGAAGCTAAAGCCCTAGTGTCTGTGGATTCAATGCTGGATTGGGAACAACATGAGGAGACTGGAGCTTCACGGATTTATGGGATGATTGCTGGATATGGAGCTGAGACACATGTGGCTGGAGAATTTGGAATGATGGGCCATCCATCTCAGGTACTTAAGTGTCCTTTTGATTGTGAAATTAAATATACTAAATTGCAAAAGGATAGTGCAATTAAATACACTGAGTTAAAAAGGGAGTTTGATGAGATTGAGCCTGAATATAATAAACTATTTGTTGAAATTCAAGCTTATAAAAAGGCTCTTAAAACTGTGGAAAAACAAAAGGCTTGGCATGAAGCAAATCAGCTTGCTTATGAAGAGAAAATAAGGGTTTTACAGAGGGATTTAGAAAACACCACTAATCAACTTAAATATTCTGAATCTCAATTTGCTAGGATCAAATTAGAAAATCTGGATTTAAAGGCTAAACTGGATAGTGAAGTGGCTAGGTTAAATTCATGGCAACAATCAGAAAAATATCTTGTTAACTATAATAATGGTAATCATTCTGGTTGGCGTAAGAAAGGGTTGGGATATGATGTTGGGGAATATAACCCTAGAATATTTGACCCTACCCCTAAGGAAGTTGATTATCAAATTCCTGTTAAGTTTGTTAAGGAAGGAGGGATGAATGCAGTTCCTCCACCTATAAGAGGTGTTTTCAAGCCTGTCCCTATCCACTCAGCCCTTGACCTTGACTTTGATGATTCACAAATGACTTATGACAAAAAGGCAAAGAATTTGCCTGATCTTGATTGTGACTCTAATGAATTTGTCTCTTGTTCTAACAGTGACAAATCTGAAGAAATCAAGACTGATGACTATGCTACATGTGGATCAAGTGAGAAGTCGGCATCAATAAAATCAGAAGATCTGTCTTCAAAAGTGGCTACTGATGAATCCCAAAGAGCCGAAGATGTTTCTTTTGATAATATTAAAAACAATAATGTTTCTAGTTTTGGTTTTGTTTCAAACAGTTATGGTTGTGATTTTAATTTTGTTAAGGATAATTTTGATTCATGTGTTGGTTTGAATTCTTCTGATTGCAATAAGAAAAATGATGTTAAGAAAAAGTCCCCTAGAAAGAAATCTTGCTTTGTGTGTCGTAGTTATGATCATCTTATTAAAGATTGTGACTATTATGAAAAGCAGATGGGTAAATATGCTTGTCAAAATAGGTCTGAGTGGAACAATGTCAATGAAATTCCCCCATATATTCCACAAGCAGCAAGAATAAACTCTTGTAAAGCTTCTGTTGCGGCTGGCATGCCAATTCCAGCTGGTAAGCCTGTTGCTGCTAGCAAGCCAGTTCCTGCTGGTAAGCCGGCTGCTGCTGGCAAGTCCATTCCTGCTGGTGATCCAGTTTCTGCTGGTAGGATCAATCCTGCTGGTTGGAGAAGCAATGCTGCTAGACCTTACTACAGACCTACTAGCACTTCCTTTCAAAATGATATGTGGCCTGTTTATTTTGACACCTTACACATGGGAGGGGCAAGATGGGGAACTGCTGTTAAGTCCTCAGCAGGTTGTTCTTGGAGAAACAATAACCAATATATGAGAATGGGGTACAAGAACAATGGTGGATCTCATCAATCTCCATGGTTTAATTTTTATTAATCCATAAGGCAGACCCAAGTCAGTAATGACTTAGGCCTCCCATGTATCTAACATTGTTGTATGTATTTTTGTTATGTAGGACATTCCTTTTAAGAGTAAAGATGTAGGTATTGTTGATAGTGGTTGTTCAAGGAGTATGACAGGAAATTTTGAAAGGTTGCATGACTTTGTACCCTTACATGGAGGAACTGTGACATTTGGAGGAGGTGATGGAAAGATTACAGGCAAAAGAACCATTAAGACTCCTAAACTGGACTTTGAGAATGTTCTCTATGTGAAGGAACTCAAAAACTTCAATTTGTTCTCTGTCTCACAAATATGTGACAAGAAGAATGGAGTTCTCTTCACTGAGACTGACTGTCTTGTGCTCTCCAAGGACTTCAAGATGCCTGATGAAAGTGAGATAGTACTCAAAGTTCCAAGGACTCACAACCTGTATTGTTTCAATCTGAATGATGTTAAGCCTGAGGGTAAACTTGCTTGTATGGTGGCAAAAGCTTCTGTGGATGAAGCAAACAAGTGGCACAGAAGAATGGCTCATGTGAACTATAAGACCATCAACAAGCTGGCAAAGAATGGCTTAGTACAAGGGCCCCCTTTCAAGACCTTCACAAATGAACATAACTGTGTTGCCTGCAATAAAGGAAAGCAACACAAGGCTTCATACAAGGCCATTACTGCTGTGAGCACCATCTCTGAGCCTCTGCAGCTGCTTCATATGGATCTTTTTGGTCCAACTTCTATCAGAAGTAGAGACCATAAGTACTTTTGTCTGGTGATTACTGATGATTTTAGCAGGTTTTCTTGGACTTTCTTTTTAGGTACTAAAAATGAAACCTATTCTGTGATTAGGGATTTTATTACCTTAATTGAAAAAAAGCTAAATAGAAAGGTTAAGGCTATAAGGTGTGATAATGGAACTGAGTTTAAAAATTCTAATCTAATTGAATTTTGTGGGAATAAGGGGATTAAAAGAGATTATAGTAATGCTAGAACCCCACAACAAAATGGGGTTGCAGAAAGGAAAAATAGGACCCTTATAGAAGCAGCTAGATCTATGCTAGCTGACTCTAAATTGCCTACCATGTTTTGGACTGAAGCAGTAAGCACTGCTTGCTATGTACTGAATAGGGTATCTATTACTAATCCCCACAACAAAACTCCTTATGAGCTCTTGTCTGGAAAGGTTCCCAACATTAGTTACCTTAAGCCTTTTGGATGTCATGTAACTATCTTGAATACTAGTGATCACCTAGGTAAATTTGAAGAGAAGGCAGATGAGGGGTTCATTGTAGGATATTCTGCTCATAGTAAGGCCTATAGGGTTTATAACTTGTCTGCTAAGAGGGTAGAAGAAACACTCAATTTAAGGTTTCTAGAGGACAAACCTAATTTACAGGGTGCAGGTCATGACTGGTATTTTGACCTGGATTATCTGACTAATTTATTAGGTTATTCTAGATATAAAGCTAATCAATCTGTAGGTACACATGTTTATTCATCTAACAATGCAGGTACCTCAGATGATGAGTCTGATTCAGAGTGTGATGAACAACCCATAGTTGTTCCTTCTTTTCCCTCTAACCACTTTTCAGGTACAGAACTCAAAGATACTTCTGATTAGACTGAAGATGATTCAAGTTTTGCAGAACACCTTGCTAGGCTTCAAAGACAAGAACATCATGCCAAGAGAGCTGCTGAAAAGTTTGGTTATGAGTTTTCACAAGAAACATTGGAGCTATTGAGAAATGCTGAAGCTGAAGTCAGAAGACAAATGGCTTCTGCTGGTGGTATTCCTGTTCCTGCTGATGTCAATTCTGCTGGTAGTACACCTGTTACTGCTGATACATCTGCTGTTCTTGCCGATGTCACCTCTCCTGCTGCTTCTTTTTCTACTCCATCTGCTGATTTATTGGGATTCAGTGAGCCTCCAACTAGATTCCCAAGTCCATCTGATCTTGGAAATTCACTCTCTTCAGCAGCTAAGCTGAATGATCCTTATCATCAATCAAGATCTGGAATTTTCACTCACTCTTCTTATGATGGTGAAGCAAATCCCTCTATTACTAATCAAGCCACAACCTATGAAGTAGATCCTGTTGTTACCAAGAGGATTAACACTGTACATCCTCAATCTTTGATTCTTGGTGATCTCAATTCCCCTGTTCAAACAAGAAGCAGGTTAAATCAATCCAAGTTTGGAGAATCTGCTTTTCTCAGTTATATTCAGGAACAGTTAAGGAGCAATCACACTGACTATCTTCATTGCCTCTATGCTTGCTTTCTATCTCAAGTTGAACCAAGCAGTGTAGCTCAAGCTCTTGATAATTCTGATTGGGTTGAGGCTATGCAAGAGGAAATGCAGCAGTTCAAGAATCAGAAAGTATGGGTATTAGTACCATTTCCTGAAGGCAAACATGCAATTGGAACTAAATGGATTCTCAAGAATAAACGGGATGCTAGGGGAATTGTGGTTTGAAATAAAGCTAGATTGGTAGCTCAAGGACATAGACAAGAAGAGGGTATCGACTATGATGAGATGTTTGCACCAGTAGCAAGAGTTGAAGCTATTCGATTGTTTTTGGCTTTTGCTTCATTTATGGGGTTTGTGGTTTATCAGATGGATGTGAAGAGTGCATTTCTGTATGGAAGTATTGAAGAGGAAGTGTATGTTACTCAACCACAGGGATTTGTGGATCCACAGCATCCTGATTTGGTTTATAAAATGGTGAAAGCACTCTATGGACTTCATCAAGCACCAAGAGCATGGTATGCCAGGTTGTCTGCCTTTCTACTTAAACATGGTTACAGAAGAGGCACAATAGATAAAACACTCTTCATAAGGAATAATTTTAAAGATATCATCTTGGTACAGGTGTATGTAGATGATATTATTTTTGGTTCCACTAATGAAGCTTGGTGTAAGGATTTTGAGGAATTAATGAAAAGTGAATTTAAAATGAGTGCTATGGGGCAGATGACATTCTTCTTGGGCTTACAGGTTCAACAGAGACCAGATGGTATCTTCATAAACCAAGAAAAGTATGTTCATGACATACTTAAGAAGTTTGACTTGGAAAGTGTGAGGACTGCAACAACACCTTATGAAGCTTCAAAGACTAAATCCAATACTGAACCTGATGATGCTGTAAATGTTCACTTATACAGGTCTATGATAGGTTCTTTGATGTATTTGACAGCTTCTAGGCCTGATATCATGTTTGCAGTCTGTGCTTGTGCTAGACATCAGGTTACACCTTTGACTTCCCATTTAAATGTTGTCAAGAAAATCTTCAAGTATTTAAAAGGACAGCCTAAGCTGGGACTTTGGTACCCAGAGGATTCTTCTTTTGTACTGGAAGCTTATAGTGACAGTGACTATGCTGGAGCTAACTTTGATAGAAAATCTACTACTGGGGGTTGCCAGTTTCTGGGAAGAAGGTTGGTTTCTTGGCAATGCAAGAACCAGACTATTGTAGCTACATCTTCTACTAAGGCAGAGTATGTTGCTGCTGCTAGTTGCTGTGGATAGGTCCTTTGGCTGCAAAATCAATTGTTAGATTATGGGTTCAACTTCATGAACACTAAAATTTTCATTGACAACCAAACAACCATATGTATTGTTAAAAATCCAGTGTTTCATCAAAGAACAAAGCACATAGAGATTATGCATCATTTCATAAGGGATGCTTATGAGAAGCATCTCATTCAGGTGCTTAAGATACACTCTGATGAGAATGTGGCTGACCTGTTGACTAAAGCATTTGATGGTCCAAGATTCAACTATCTGGTGGTTCATATTGGAATGCTCAATCCTTAGGTGCTGAGATTAAGGGGAGGTTTAAGCCTAAGGGGAGGTTTGTTGTTGTTGTATATCTTTCTTTCTTGGTTTTTCTTATTTTCTTTTGGTTTGTTTCTTATTTCTTATCTTTTAGTTAAAAAAAAAAAAAAAAAAAAAAAAAAAAAACTTCTTGTATATTTTGTGTGCTAATAAGTTGGTTTTAAGCAACATCTTGCAGGTACAGTGTTGGTTTTTACACCTACACATCAAATGGTAATCAACTCACCATGTCTCACAGACAAGAAAGAGTTGACTCACCATGAGGGTACGGCTCTGGTGTGATAATCAAATCCGTTGACAGCTGTAATAGCTTGCTCAAAGCTATAGGGTACTTCAACTCACCCATGGTTCATTCCTGAGAGTTGCAATGGTTCTCAATTCACCATGGGTGTAACCCTTTAAGGGATCCAAAGAATTGGCTAGTCCACAAAAGTATGGTTTGTGGTAAAGAAAATTGGTATCCATATTTGGTATTCAATTCACCAAGGTTTGCTGTAACCTAAGAATTGGCTAGTCCTGAGCAAACGACTACAGGTAAAGACAATTCAAATCCGTTTATAGTTACTGGTTTACTTAAAATAAGATGGTTATCAATGTACCATGGTCTTACACACCAAAACATTGGCTACTCCAGTAGTGATGGCTATTGGTAAAGAGACATCAAATCCATTAATTTTCAATGATTCACCTCTCACAGGAGTTAACACACCTGGAAGTGATGAGAATAGTATGAAACTTAACAGCTTTGATGTACACTTTGTCATGGTTGCTGTCAAGAAGGTGCCTAGTTGCTGCTGATATGATTTCCTGTTGCTGCTATTTGTTTAAGTTGCTGCTGGAAGTCATTTCACTTCAAGATCTATCAGGATGTTGCTGCTGATCACTTTCTGCTGCTGCTAGACTAATCCTCTGCCTATTGACTTCAAAGATCTATCAGGGAATCTTACAGGTTAACCTAGTCAACCTCAAGATTAGGGGAGGATTGTTAGGAATTACGGAAATAAGATTTTTCTTGTTGCTGCCGATAGTGTAAAGCTGGTTCCTGCCGATAGCTGTGGTTCCTGCTGAAGCTCATTGCTGCTGATAGTTCTATCTTGTTTCTGCTGATAGTAGTTGTTACTGCGGTTATTGTTAGTTGTTATCCCGTATGTTTAGAATGTTTGTTAGATTTATTTTTAGAAGAGATCATGTTTATCTCTTCACACATTTTCTTGTATGACGGGTTAGGGTTAGGGTTTCTTGTTAGTATAAAAGGAACACCTGTCTATGAGTTTTAGATATCTTTTTACGACTTAACAATCTTCAATAATAATTTCTTTTAGTTTATTATACGATCCATAGAGGATCATAGTCTTAGTTCTTTTCTTTTCTAGTTCGTACTCAGAGATTCTCTTGTAGTGTGCTTGTGAATACATAGGCATCCTACCGATCCACTAAGGCTCAAAGATCTAGCAAGTGTGTTAGATTCAACATTCCGCTACACATATCTTCTTTTTGTTTCGGCAAAAATGGGGAGATAGGATTAAGTTTTACATCACTGTGATGTATCATAGTGCATACTTTTATGATTAAACTAGTTTTTAAAACTTGCATAAAACTAACTCAATCTATATTTTTAAAGACTCATACTTTATTTAGCTCCTTACTTAAAAATACACTTCATGTTTTGTCATCAACAAAAAAAGAAAGATTGTTAATACAAATATCGTCCTAAAAACGTTATTTATATTTTACGATCTTTGCTTAATTTTGTTAATGACAATCACAAAGTCTATCTTTAAGCAAGGCATAAATATAAGATTAAGTCTTTTGAATTTATAGTAAACAAGTCTTTTATAAACACATTTTACACATTACATACATTTTACATTTACATGTTTTACTTTTATTTCTAAAAATAGAAATATTAACACATGACATCATGGCATACCTCATTAGAAAATCTTTGGAAGATTTGAAATATTTTGGAAAGATTCTTAAGCAACAAAGTTGACTTTGGAAGATATGGCAAGATATGGAAAGATTTGTTGAAATCTTAGCTGTCCTGTACCCGCGGATCCAAACCAGTACAAGGGCGGATCCAAATTAAGGGATCTGCTAAATCAGCCAACTGTTTGATCAGTTTGCCTATAAATAGAAAGCTGATCATTCAAGCACTTTCATCACTTACAAAACATAAATTATACATTCATTCATTTACACATTAGTAACCTATATTATTCATTCATTCTTAGTGATCTTTCTTTTTGTAGCAAAAGAGATTAAGCATCAACAAGCTTCAACACACTGTTGCAAGTATTGATAATTAGATACTGTGTGATTTGTTAAAGTTTACACATCATTGTTACACCCTTTATTCAGTAAAGTTCGGTTAGTGTTTTAGTCCTCAAAACACATAGAGTAAACGGGAGTAGTTGTACCCTTGTAAAGAACTCGACATTTAGCTTAGTGTCGGTAATAGTATAGGCGACGTCAGGTTAGTTCTTCCTTGAAGTAGAACTCAGTATTTTGCTTTGTACCGGAAAAAGGTGTAAGCAACGTGTATTAAGGTTTTCTCCGCCGAGAAGGGAGTTTGTTTCTTAGTGAAGAAAAACTCTCGAGTTAGAGGCTCGAGGAGTGGAGTAGGGCAAGGAAGAGAGTCCTTGTAGCCGAACCACTATAAATCTCCGTGTTGTGGTTTGATTGTTCTTCTCTCTACTTACTTACTTATATTATTTGATTGTGTGTAATTACTTTGAAATCATGATAAGTCACAAAGCGAATTAATTTTAAAACGGTAAAACTATTCAACCCCCCCTTCTAGTTTTCCACACACCTCAAATGTGTCATTTGAGGTGTGTGCTTGAGTGTGTAAGTCTGTGTTTCTCATATGGAATAAAGCTTTCTTTTTCTACTCTCTCTCTCTCTAGTTTCATACGCCTACTTATCTCAAGTCACCAATCCATACGAGCTTATTATATAGTGTGTTAAGGTTAGATCTAAGGTCCTACAGTATACTTCAGTACGAAACCCGAGCTTAAAAAGATGACTTCTGATTATTTTAGATCAGGACTCGTATTTTCAAAGTCGAAATCATTTTTCAAAATGTTCGAGGATAAACAAATGAAAAGATTTCAAACAAACACTCGTTTTCCCTAAAAGACTTGTGTACATTTTTAGTATATAACTCGCATTTCAAAAAAGAGAACTCCCTCTAAATCCTTAATCAGAATTTTGAATGGATATTGGCAAATGAAAGCATATTTTCGAACAAATCCCTTTCATTAAGGGGGAGTTAAAACATCGAAAATGTTCCAATTTCATGCAAAAACAACTCCGTGTATCTCTCCAAAAGCTTTTCTATTAATCAGTTAATATCAAAAATATCGCGATATGCTGTTTTTGAGGGGGAGAAGATGTGATTATAAAGTGATCAAAATGTTTAAATATCATTGTTGAATCTCAAAAGAGCTCGACTCAGATATAACAAACGAATTGACGAAGCTTAATTGTCAGTAATCGAAAAGACTTGTCCTGGACGGGTAATAATTTCAAGCTAGTCTAACTAGTGATGTAAACGTGTCTCGAATAGGACCTGTCTAAGTAGAGTGTACCGTCTCGAGAGACTTTCCTTGAACTTGACCAGCACGGGTAATAATTTCAAGCTAGTCTAACTAGTGATGTAAGCGTGTCTCGAATCGGTCATGTTCGCTGAAAATCGATCAATTCAAAAAGTGCAAACTCTACCTAACATGTGCAAATTATCTTAAAAACGCATAAGCACATATGAAGGGGAGTATTTTAGAAAATGAAAAACTCTCGAAGTGTTAACAAAATGTGTCTTATATTAATAAACATTTTGAGAGATTTTCACAATAGGTTTTTTGGCATGTGATCAATGAACCAACCTAGGATAATCAAGGAGTAATAAGGTGATTAAGGTTAGGTTTATGTCCTATGATCCACCAGAGCCGGAGGGATCTACCCAAGAACAATCCCAATAGATTAGAATTAGAAGTCCTTAGGTATGATTTAAAAAAGGAGTAAAGTGATGAAAGGAGAAAAAAGGGGTTGAAGAATTAAAAAAAAAAGTTTGTGAAAAGGGTGAAAAGAAATAACCCTCCAATAAACTTAGGAACAGAAACTGGGTCAATACATTTGCTATCGGTTATAACAAAGATGATACCGGCATTGAAGACAAGACGACATGGACCCAGTGACGCACTGCACAACCCCTCCTAGCCACTCAAGTATCGCTTATGTAAAACCCTAAAATCTAAAATGAGCAAAAAGACCAAAATGCCCCTGCTGGTTTAAAATTTAATTAAAAGCTTATAATGTATCAAATAAATTCCAAACTTCTGGCAATGCACAAGTTATGATCCCAAATAATTTTGACAATCTCATTTAACATTTATACAAGTGGCAAAAAGACTAAAATACCCCTATTGGTGCCGAATGGATAATATCTAGTTTTATTGGAATTTAAAATATATTAAAATGTGTAATTAAGGAAGTTAAGCAATCAAATATTTTGCTAACCAATTTAGCCGAAATTTCTGGTCAACCCTCCCCCTCCTATGACTCGGCATTCCCCTTTAAACATCAATCCACATTTGTTTATCACAAACCCTAATTTCCGAGTAGAGAGAAAAACCCAAAGAAAATTCCATAGCCTCCATTCGATCCACAAAAATTACCAAGGCATTTTTCTGAGTTCAAACACAATTCAAGGAGTCCTAGAAAAATAGTGTTGAGTTCATTTGTTGTTCGATTCATTTGTGGTGGATTTATTTCTATCGCTAACTCGCTATTAAGGTAATTTCGTTTAAAATTCAACCAAGCTTTGTAAAATTCGATTCTCATTTTTCCTGGAGTTCTTATATCATGTGTAATCTGCGAAAATTATGTACAAGGTGATTTGATCCCATTTGGAGTCGTGGTGAATTCTTCCCTTGTCGAGTATCCATCCGAGAAGCATTAAATCGTGTGGTCTTATTCACTCGTTCTAAAAATCTTCTGGTATTTTTCCTAGCTTCTATTGATCGTATATATCATGAGAAAAATAATAAAAATGATCCATGCATTGTATATAATTCGTATGGTAATTCATGTGTTATTAAACCCTAGAATCGAAATAAATCAAGATATCATGCATGCGAATTTTCCAGGCCTAGTGAATAATTTTCGTGGGCTCTATGATCATAGTACAACACCATAAAAATGCTTATTTGATTTATTGAGGCTTAAAACTATTTTTGGTGAATTATGTTATAATCGGCTAGAAGGGAAAAATAAGAGCAATAATACCTAGCGTGGGAACTAGGGTTCAAAAACTAATTGGATCTGATTAAAAATGATTATAAATGATGTTGATATGATTGCATAATGATTGGGGTCGATTAGGGTTTTAATTGGTTAAAAATTGTATTTACCGATTTGAAAATAAATATGAAAGGGGGTGTTTTGTCAATATTAAAACTCATGGGCTATTTTTGTCATGTTATATAAATCATGAGTGATCTGTTAAAATTTTTAAATAGAGGGCCTATATGTAAAATTTGTGAGAAAATGAATTAAGTTGTAAGTGTTATATCGAATTGTAAATTTAATAAATACAAGGACTAAACATGTAATTTCTGAAAAGTTGAGGTCGATTTGTGTTATAAATGATATTCAGGGGCTAATGTGAAAATTTGGATATTTATTGGACTAATATGTAATTATTATTAATTAATGATTTAAATGTAAATTCTAAGGACTTAATATGTAACTTTATTAAATGGAGGGACCTAATGTGTAAATATGGAATAATTAAAGGTCTGATTGTATAACTCACTAAAATAAGTACTCATGATGTAAATTTGATAAACCAAGGGTTTAATGTGTAATTATGCATGTTTGAAGGTTTAAAATGTAAGTTTTGGAAGTTCAGGGGTATAAAATGTAAATTGTGAAAACCTGAGGACCAAAAGTGTAAATATGATAAAGATACTTTATTTCCAGCAAATGTTAATCTAATTAAGCTATGTACTAAATATTTCTAAAAGTGGAAACTTTCTAATTATGGAAACTTTCTAAAAGTGGAAACTTACTAAAAAGGGAAAGTTACTTAAAATGGAAAGATGATTAATTAAGAATGATTTGTAATTCCCCTCTACTTCTTTAGGTGTGAAGAAGGAGAGACTTTGAGCTTTCCCCCATTTCTGTGCTTGTTTCTATTTTGCTTTCGACATAAGGTACGGATACTCTACCCTTTTTAAGAAAGGGTGTCTTATCACCTATGCTTCGATGTTGAGTTATGAACTTTTGCTATGAACCTTTGCTATGACCCTTTTTCTATGAACCTTTTTGATATGAACCTTTTCATATGACTTTGAGATTCACTTTTGACATGACCTTGAGATATGCTTTGACATGACTTTGAGATGAACCCGTTTGCATGACTTTGAGACCTGACTCTTAGTTTGATACCCGAGCCACCTTTTTGTTTCCTAGCCAGGAAGGTAACCTGGCCATGTCTGTGATGCACCACTGGCATGACTCCTGTGTGGGGGAGTGATTTCTCACGCCGTCCCCTTTTATATTATCTGCCATGGCTACTATGATTTTGAGTATGACTTTGAGATTGACTTTGAGTGGGGGCGTATGGATTGCAATCCTAGGCATGTATGTTTAGTGGATTTAACTATGACTTTGAGTATGACTTTGAGGTGACTGGTGCATGTGTGCTATACACGCCTTTCACATTTATGGGAGCTGATCACTCCACCCCTTTTGATACATGAGGACACCCCTCATATTATCTGGTTGCCTGAGAGGTATCCCCTCTGATTGTGAGATCTTGACTTTGAGTATTATGATGTTGAGATATGACTTTGAGTATGGGCTCGTGGTAGATGACTATCCTATTCTTCTCTTTTAACCATTTTGTTCTGATTTATACCTTATGATATTTCCAGTGCTTCATTATGTTTCTGCTTCATTATCTTTGCTGTATTATGTATCTGTTCACTGGGCTTTGTAAGCTCAGCCGCACGTTTTCTTTTCCGTGTGCGGCAGGTATCTAGCTGGGAGATGGATTTATGCTTGGGGATGAGAGTTAGAGGAGCTTTTGCCTTAGATGATGTCCTACCCTAGTCTTACCATTTATTTCAGCATTTTGGATATTGGATCTATTTCGTTATGTATTTCCTTGGGATTATTTCTTTCTTTCATTTGAGACTTATGTAATGAATTCCAGTCATGTTGACTTGGATTATTTAATGATTATGTTTATTGGCTTCCGCTGTGATTATGTATGTATGCTTTGATTTGTCACCATAATGTGATGCTTCTACCCTTGTCGGGTTGGGGTGTTACAATTATGGTATCAGAGACCAGGTTGCGACCTGTCGTACATAAGCTTTGGCCTGTGAAACATGTGGACCATAGGATTTGACCCTTAAGTTTTAAGTTTTGACTGGTGAGGCTTTGGGTAGGCATAAGTTTCTGCTTCGTCTTCCATTTCGTGCTTATTTCCCTTATTGTTGTTGCTAATCCTTTTTGTAATCGTTCAGATGGTGAACACTCGCTTTACTCAGTACTCTAATGGGGATGATGGCCCCAATTTTGAAGAGATGATAGCCGCTGCTGTGGCTGCTGCTCTTCCGCGAGTGGTGACTGAGGTCACCAATAATATCAGGAATGGGGCTGGTCCTTCGGGAGGTGGTGGTGGTGGTGATGCTCAACCCACTGCTCCACCCGCTGCTCCTCCAGCTGGTATCCACGTGTGGATCGAGAGGTTTAATAAGCTAAAGCCTCTCACGTTCAGGTCCGCTGTTACTCCCCATGAGGCGGAGGATTGGATTACGCATGTCGAGAAGTTGTTTCGTGTTTTGGGATGTGATGACGAGTTTAAAACTCGTTTGGCCACGTTCAAACTAGAGGGTGATGCTCAGAATTGGTGGACTGCTCTTGTTCAGGCAAAAGGGGATGATTATGCTGAGACTTGTTCGTGGGCAGATTTTATTGAGGCGTTTTATAAGCAGTACATTCCTATGGCAGAGCAGCTGAGGTATGAGAGGGAATACGGGTCTATTCGTCAGGGTGATCATGAATCTTCAGGAGATTTCATGCAGCGTTTCTTACGTCTGGCTAGTTTCGTGGGGCCAGAGGTTACTGGGGATTCTGTTCGGCAGGCTCGTCACTTCAAGTGGGCTCTTAAGAAATGGGTGTTAGACCGGATCGTTAACACTCCATTTGATGATGTGGCTAGTGTTCAGGATGCCGCGCGTAACATCGAGTTGTTACATGCGGACAGGGTGTCTAATAAGCGTGATAGGGATGGTAACCGGGTAGATTTTCGGGGTCGGCAGGACCAAAGGCAGGATTCTCGGGGTCATGGTCGTCAGGACCAGAGACAGGATTTTCGGGGCCGTCAGGACCATGGACGTGATCAGCAGGGTCGCCAGGACCGAGGTGGCGATTATAGGCGACAGGATTCTAGGAACCAGGGTCGTCAGGATTATGGTCGGTATGGTGGTGACCGTCAGGGTCAGGGTGGTAATAACAGGCGCAGGGATTCTCAGCAGTATCAGCAGTCGGGATCGTCAGGTCAGAAGAAGGCTGATGAGATTCTACCTCCTCCTCCTACATGTGCTTCATGTGGGAAGTCTCATCCAGGTCCGTGTTACAAAGCTTCTGGTGCTTGTTTCTGGTGTGGATCTAATCAGCACAAAGTCAAGGACTGCCCTAGGAAGAATGCTGGTGAACCTAAAGTTGATTCTAGGACAGCTCCTACTTCGGGACGGGTTTATTCTTTGACTCGTGATCAGGCGGCTAGCACCTCAGGTACTATTACGGGTTTTCTATATATTGGAGATCGTGCTGTGTTTGTTTTATTTGACACCGGTGCTACTCATTCTATCATATCCACTTCACTTGCAAATAAAATAAACATTAAACCCACAAAATTAATGAATCGTATATCTATTGCTACCCCGATGAAAACTCATGTGATTATTGATGTTGAGTATGTTAAGTGCCCTCTCCGTTTCGATGATCGTATTCGTCCTGCGAACCTTCTTCCCATTGACATGGTTGATTTTGATATTATTCTGGGCATGGACTGGTTAGCTGCTCATAAGGCAACCATTGATTGTTATGCTCGAAAGGTGATCTTTGGTGATCTTCATCATCCTGATTATGTTTATTCTGGTTCCCAACCTCTGAAATCTGTAAAGATTATTTCGGCTATGAAAGCCCGGACTTTGATTTCGCATGGCTGTCTTGGTTTTCTTGCTTCTATTAAAGATACCTCTGTTGATGTTCCTAGCATTGATAGTATTCGTACTGTGCGCGATTTCGCCGATGTATTTCCGGATGAACTTCCTGGCATTCCTCCTGTCAGGCAAGTCGAGTTTAGTATTGATCTGATTCCGGGTGCTGAACCCATATCTAAAGCTCCTTACCGCATGGCACCGATTGAATTAAAAGAATTAAAGGAGCAATTGCAAGAACTGTTGGAAAACGGTTTTATTCGTCCGAGCGTATCTCCTTGGGGTGCTCCCGTGTTGTTTGTTAAGAAGAAAGATGGGAGCATGCGTCTTTGTATCGATTATCGAGAGCTTAACCGCATTACAATTCGTAACCGCTATCCTCTTCCTCGCATTGATGATCTGTTCGACCAGTTGCAAGGAGCGAGGCATTTCTCTAAAATTGATCTGAGGTCGGGATATCACCAGCTTAGGGTGAGGGAGCAGGATGTTCCCAAAACGGCCTTTCGCACTCGGTATGGTCACTATGAATTCTTGGTTATGCCTTTTGGTCTGACCAATGCTCCTGCTGTGTTTATGGACCTAATGAACCGGGTATTCCATGAATTTCTCGATAAGTTCGTCATTCTCTTCATAGATGATATCCTTGTGTACTCTAAAACCGAGGCGGAGCACGAGCAACATCTTAGTATAGTTCTGGAGATTCTTCGACAGCAGAAATTGTATGCGAAGTTTTCGAAGTGCGAGTTTTGGTTGGATCGAGTGGCTTTCTTGGGTCACATTGTTTCTGCAGACGGCATCACGATGGATCCGGCAAAGGTTGAGGCTATCACAAAATGGCCAAGACCTACAAATGTGACGGAAGTGAGGAGTTTTTTGGGTCTCGCTGGGTATTATCGGAGATTTGTTGAGGGCTTTTCGCGTCTTGCATTGCCTTTAACACAGTTGATGAGGAAAGGAGAGAAGTTTATTTGGACTGATGAGCGAGAGAGAGTAGTTTTGAGGAATTGAAGAAGCGTTTAGTGTCGGCACCTATCTTGACTCTTCCATCGGGTTCCGGCGGTTTTCAGATTTCTAGCGATTCATCGAAGAAAGGTTTAGGATGTGTTTTGATGCAGCATGGTAAGGTTATCGCTTATGCTTCGAGGCAGCTGAAGCCTTATGAGGTGAACTATCCGACGCATGATCTTGAGTTAGCAGCTGTGGTTTTCGCGCTAAAGATTTGGCGCCATTATTTGTATGGGGAGACTTGTGACATTTTCACTTATCATAAGAGTCTTAAATACATCTTCACTCAGAAAGAGTTGAATATGAGACAGAGGCGTTGGTTGGAACTTCTGAAAGATTATGATGCTAATATTCAGTATCATCCCGGTAAGGCGAATGTGGTCGCTGATGCTCTGAGTAGGAAGTCGGGTATGATCGCGAGTTTGGAGTTTGAGCCTCGTGTTTTGCATGATTTAGAGCTTCTTGATGTGGAGTTTTGTATTCGTGGTCATGGCGGTTATTGGGCTAGCCTTACGGTGGAGTCCAATCTTATCTTGCGAATTAAGGAAGCTCAGAAAGAGGATGGTGAGTTGTGGGCTATAGTTCAAAATGTTGAGGACGGCAAACAATCAGAGTTTAGAGTTGATGATTCTGGTGTAGTGTGGTTTGAGGATCGTCTCTGTGTCCCCAACGATCCTGAGCTTCGAGAGGCTGTTCTATCAGAGGCTCATAGTTCCCCTTTCACTATACATCCTGGTTCTACCAAGACGTACCGGGACCTTAAGCAACATTTCTGGTGGAGTGGCATGAAACAGGATGTGGCTTCGTTTGTGTCTAAGTGTTTGACTTGCCAGCAGGTCAAGATTGAACACCAGAGAGCTAGTGGGTTGCTTCAGCCGTTGGAGATTCCGAAGTGGAAATGGGAGGAAATTTCCATGGATTTTGTGACTGGTTTACCTCTTACTCGTAGGAAGCATGATGCGATTTGGGTGGTCGTCGATCGACTAACCAAGTCTGCTCACTTCCTCCCTATTCGTGTGGACTACAGTGTTAGTAAATTGGCGGACATATTTTAGCAGGAAATCGTTAGGTTTCATGGTATGCCTACGGCTATTATATCAGATAGGGATCCTCGGTTTACGTCACGTTTCTGGAAGGGATTGCATAAGGCATGGGATACGCGCCTTAAGTTCAGTACAACTTTTCACCCTCAGACGGATGGTCAGTCGGAGAGGACCATTCAGACTTTAGAAGACATGTTGAGGGCATGTGCCTTAGAGTGGACTGGTAGCTGGGACGATTATTTGTGTTTGGTAGAGTTTGCTTATAATAACAGTTGGCACGCGAGTATTCGCATGGCTCCCTTCGAGATGTTATATGGTCGGAAATGTAGGGCTCCGGTTTGTTGGAATGAGGTTGGTGAGCGCGTTATTGAGGGACCGGAGTTAGTTCAGATCGCAACTGAGAAAGTGGACGTTGCTAGGGAGAAGTTAAAGGAAGCTAGGGCTCGTCAAAAGAGTTACGCTGACAAGCATCGGCGTGATTTGGAATTTCGCGTTGGTGATCGGGTATTTCTTAAGGTTTCGCCGTTTCGAGGAGTTAAACGTTTTGGAATTAAGGGCAAGCTCAGTCCTCGATTCATCGGACCGTTTGAGATTTTGGATCGTATCGGAGAAGTTTCGTATCGTTTGGCTCTTCCTCCGCAGTTATCACATGTTCACGACGTCTTTCATGTATCTCTCCTGAGGGGATACAATTATCATCCTCTGCATGCGGTGTCTTACCCTTTTGATCAGATCCAGCCCGATATGTCTCTTTCGGAGGAGCCGGAAGCTGTCCTTGATCGCCAAGAGCGAGTTATGAGACGTAAAGTTATTCCTTTTGTTAAGATTCTTTGGCGGAACCACCCAGAGCGGGAAGCTACCTGGGAGACCGAGGAGTCTATTCGAGCTAGTTATCCTCACTTTGTTTTCTGATTCTGGTATGTCTCTATTTTGTTTCCGATTCGTTTCATTCTGATTCTTTGCAAATTTCGGGGACGAAATTTTTCTTTTTAGAGGGGAAGAAGTTGTAAAACCCTAAAATCTAAAATGAGCAAAAAGACCAAAATGCCCCTGCTGGTTTAAAATTTAATTAAAAGCTTATAATGTATCAAATAAATTCCAAACTTCTGGCAATGCACAAGTTATGATCCCAAATAATTTTGACAATCTCATTTAACATTTATACAAGTGGCAAAAAGACTAAAATACCCCTATTGGTGCCGAATGGATAATATCTAGTTTTATTGGAATTTAAAATATATTAAAATGTGTAATTAAGGAAGTTAAGCAATCAAATATTTTGCTAACCAATTTAGCCGAAATTTCTGGTCAACCCTCCCCCTCCTATGACTCGGCATTCCCCTTTAAACATCAATCCACATTTGTTTATCACAAACCCTAATTTCCGAGTAGAGAGAAAAACCCAAAGAAAATTCCATAGCCTCCATTCGATCCACAAAAATTACCAAGGCATTTTTCTGAGTTCAAACACAATTCAAGGAGTCCTATAAAAATAGTGTTGAGTTCATTTGTTGCTCGATTCATTTGTGGTGGATTTATTTCTATCGCTAACTCGCTATTAAGGTAATTTCGTTTAAAATTCAACCAAGCTTTGTAAAATTCGATTCTCATTTTTCCTGGAGTTCTTATATCATGTGTAATCTGAGAAAATTATGTACAAGGTGATTTGATCCCATTTGGAGTCGTGGTGAATTCTTCCCTTGTCGAGTATCCATCCGAGAAGCATTAAATCGTGTGGTCTTATTCACTCGTTCTAAAAATCTTCTGGTATTTTTCCTAGCTTCTATTGATCGTATATATCATGAGAAAAATAATAAAAATGATCCATGCATTGTATATAATTCGTATGGTAATTCATGTGTTATTAAACCCTAGAATCGAAATAAATCAAGATATCATGCATGCGAATTTTCCAGGCCTAGTGAATAATTTTCGTGGGCTCTATGATCATAGTACAACACCATAAAAATGCTTATTTGATTTATTGAGGCTTAAAACTATTTTTGGTGAATTATGTTATAATCGGCTAGAAGGGAAAAATAAGAGCAATAATACCTAGCGTGGGAACTAGGGTTCAAAAACTAATTGGATCTGATTAAAAATGATTATAAATGATGTTGATATGATTGCATAATGATTGGGGTCGATTAGGGTTTTAATTGGTTAAAAATTGTATTTACCGATTTGAAAATAAATATGAAAGGGGGTGTTTTGTCAATATTAAAACTCATGGGCTATTTTTGTCATGTTATATAAATCATGAGTGATCTGTTAAAATTATTAAATAGAGGGCCTATATGTAAAATTTGTGAGAAAATGAATTAAGTTGTAAGTGTTATATCGAATTGTAAATTTAATAAATACAAGGACTAAACATGTAATTTCTGAAAAGTTGAGGTCGATTTGTGTTATAAATGATATTCAGGGGCTAATGTGAAAATTTGGATATTTATTGGACTAATATGTAATTATTATTAATTAATGATTTAAATGTAAATTCTAAGGACTTAATATGTAACTTTATTAAATGGAGGGACCTAATGTGTAAATATGGAATAATTAAAGGTTTGATTGTATAACTCACTAAAATAAGTACTCATGATGTAAATTTGATAAACCAAGGGTTTAATGTGTAATTATGCATGTTTGAAGGTTTAAAATGTAAGTTTTGGAAGTTCAGGGGTATAAAATGTAAATTGTGAAAACCTGAGGACCAAAAGTGTAAATATGATAAAGATACTTTATTTCCAGCAAATGTTAATCTAATTAAGCTATGTACTAAATATTTCTAAAAGTGGAAACTTTCTAATTATGGAAACTTTCTAAAAGTGGAAACTTACTAAAAAGGGAAAGTTACTTAAAATGGAAAGATGATTAATTAAGAATGATTTGTAATTCCCCTCTACTTCTTTAGGTGTGAAGAAGGAGAGACTTTGAGCTTTCCCCCATTTCTGTGCTTGTTTCTATTTTGCTTTCGACATAAGGTACGGATACTCTACCCTTTTTAAGAAAGGGTGTCTTATCACCTATGCTTCGATGTTGAGTTATGAACTTTTGCTATGAACCTTTGCTATGACCCTTTTTCTATGAACCTTTTTGATATGAACCTTTTCATATGACTTTGAGATTCACTTTTGACATGACCTTGAGATATGCTTTGACATGACTTTGAGATGAACCCGTTTGCATGACTTTGAGACCTGACTCTTAGTTTGATACCCGAGCCACCTTTTTGTTTCCTAGCCAGGAAGGTAACCTGGCCATGTCTGTGATGCACCACTGGCATGACTCCTGTGTGGGGGAGTGATTTCTCACGCCGTCCCCTTTTATATTATCTGCCATGGCTACTATGATTTTGAGTATGACTTTGAGATTGACTTTGAGTGGGGGCGTATGGATTGCAATCCTAGGCATGTATGTTTAGTGGATTTAACTATGACTTTGAGTATGACTTTGAGGTGACTGGTGCATGTGTGCTATACACGCCTTTCACATTTATGGGAGCTGATCACTCCACCCCTTTTGATACATGAGGACACCCCTCATATTATCTGGTTGCCTGAGAGGTATCCCCTCTGATTGTGAGATCTTGACTTTGAGTATTATGATGTTGAGATATGACTTTGAGTATGGGCTCGTGGTAGATGACTATCCTATTCTTCTCTTTTAACCATTTTGTTCTGATTTATACCTTATGATATTTCCCAGTGCTTCATTATGTTTCTGCTTCATTATCTTTGCTGTATTATGTATCTGTTCACTGGGCTTTGTAAGCTCAGCCGCACGTTTTCTTTTCCGTGTGCGGCAGGTATCTAGCTGGGAGATGGATTTATGCTTGGGGATGAGAGTTAGAGGAGCTTTTGCCTTAGATGATGTCCTACCCTAGTCTTACCATTTATTTCAGCATTTTGGATATTGGATCTATTTCGTTATGTATTTCCTTGGGATTATTTCTTTCTTTCATTTGAGACTTATGTAATGAATTCCAGTCATGTTGACTTGGATTATTTAATGATTATGTTTATTGGCTTCCGCTGTGATTATGTATGTATGCTTTGATTTGTCACCATAATGTGATGCTTCTACCCTTGCCGGGTTGGGGTGTTACAGCTTAAAAGATATTTGTTTCATTTCTCACGGAGAACCTTGCATAATCTATCGACCTCTCACTCCAAGATGTGTTGATATTGAAAAGGAGGCCCTCAGCTCCATGCCTTCGACGACTAAAACAAAAACGCACTTAATAAAGTGTAGAGCCGTGAGATTCATTAAAAGATCTCTTAGGATACACTTTCCTATGCATACACTTTGTGCTCGCCAAAAAGGACAAAAGTTGTATAAGAGTCTTTATGGGATCTTCGGATCTTGCTACATACATCATGATGGTTGTTACTTTTGTTTCAAATGGTCTATATTCATGGAGTGATACTTTGGTATACTTCAGCGGCTCACCTGAATTATGGCCATACTTCGGTATATCTGTGTAAGCCTTCTTGAGGGTATCCAATTCAGGAACAACCTTTGTAAGGATTAGAGAGGGTTTTCACACTATGCTATTAATTTTCTCGAAGTCTGAGCTTGTAAGTGTTGGAAATCCCGCAAAGGAGATTCCTTTCATGAATTGAGTCCTTAAGACGTGGGTCTTTACTTGGATTTTATCCAAAGTATTGATAACTGTCCCTAACGGGATTAGGACGGCTGATGTGCCCGTCAAAGGTGAATGGAATCAAGACATTCATCAGTAAAAAAATCATAGCAGTCTATTCTCTAAGAAAAGTCCACGATGATCGATTGGTGATTTCATCTAACATTTTTATACAGGTACTGATGATTGTCCCTTGGAGGAAATGCCATTTACCACCATCATTTCATCAACATCTTCACCTCCACATAATCATACTTATGAAGTTCATCCTCAACAAGCTCAAGTGAAGAACGTTCGAGAAAATAAGATCAAGTTTAAGACAAAGAGTTACGTCAAAGTCAAGAGCTAATCAAGAAAGTCAAGAACAAGTACAAGTATCAAGTGAGGAAGACATAAGTATGAAGTTCAAAGTAGTTTCAAGAAGTATGAGTATGATGGAGAAGACGACACAACTAATCATAAGAAGATGTTGATCAAAGGCAAGAACAATTAAAAGTCATTAATCAAAGATCACAAAGCATGAAGGAACGAATAATCAAGACTATTCTACAACGACACACAAAGTTCAAGACAAAGAAGACAGAAGACCTAATTACTTGGAGCATCATTTAAATGACCACCCCTTAGGGGGAGATTGTTAGCAATAAAGAAAAGTGATGGTCATTCTCGTTAATTAGAACTTTGTAATGTGTCTTAAATTATGGTATAGAATAGTGATTGGGCTCGGTGGACTTGGTAATCTAATAGATTAGTAGTCTTAAAGTAATATAAGCCTTATATTGTAAACCAAGTCTAAGTATGTAAAGCCATCTCAAGGCCCATGAAAAGCCTTGTTATCTAAGTATAAATACCTCCAAATGGTCTCATTTGGAGGTGTGCTTGAGTGTGTGTTTTATTTATAAACGTTCTCCTTCTTTATCTCTCTAGTTTCTCTCACTAAACTCACGCACCATTCAAGTCACCAATATTAATATAATGATAAGGTTAATAGATCTAAGGTCCAACAGGAGCATTTTTGTCTCCGACGGTACCACTAAAGGACTGACGGTACCGTTAAATTTAACGGTACCGTGGGAACTTTAACGGTACCGTCCACTGTATAACGGCTATTTTTTTCTTGCCTATAAATACCAGTCCATTTCACAGTTTTTACTCACCTCTTTTGACACATAACTTTCTGAGTTAAATCCACACTCTCTAAACACCTTTCTTTGATCATTTAGTTAGTTAGTTTTTGTTTAAGAGTGATCCAATCATCCTACCAAGTGATCACCTTCATTCCTTTACTAATGCAAGAGAAGAACACATTGTATCAAGAAGATACTAAGTGTTGCAGTAGTAGTATAGTACACTTGTAACATTTGTTACATACTTGTTGTATCTTGATATACATCAAGTATTCTTGAGTCTTGTTTAGTTAGCTTGTGTGGATCATTGTGATCGCGTAGAGGTCGTAGAGATATCGTGTTGGTAGTGTATAGATTGTGAAGAGAGTGTGTAGATCAAGTGGATCGAGAGAAGATCATGAGGATCTTGTAGATTGTGTGTATTGTGAGGATCAAGTAGATCATGAATGAGATTGTTACTAGCTAGATTAGTACTCGACATTTAGCTTAGTGTCGAAAATAGTGATAAGCAACGTTGTACGGTTTTCTCCGCCTGAAGGGAATTTGTTGACATAGTGCTTAGAACTCTCGAGTTGGGTACTCGAGGAGTGGATTAGGTCGAAGAGGAGCTTCGTTACTGAACCACTATAAATCTCTTGTCTTAGTTTGTGTCACACCCCCAAATTTCATGACTTGCAGCGGAATAAGTCATTCAGGGGCACGACTGGTCATAGCACCAAAGTTGTAGTTATATTGAACGACCTAAAGTGTCGTTTAGAAAATACATCGTTTGATTATTTAAAAACATTCAGAGTTATAAAGCTAGGTCCCAAAAGGTGAAACAAGTTTTCAGAAAACAAGTTCATACAATTCAAACGATGGATAAGTGCATAAAATATAAAGTGAGACGCGTCGACTCCGTGACTCCATGATGTCCATATGCAAGCCAACGATACCTTAATTACCTAAAAATACATTGCTAAAAATGGTCAACAAAAATGTTGGTGAGATCATAGGTTTATGTAAATGAATGATTGTACGGACCACATAAAAATGATACATTAGCTCTAAGCTCATGACCCCGAAGCTAGACTGAATGAAATGCCCCAACCGAGTGTTTGCCAATCACTCAAATATGACAGAAATGAAATGCGTTCGTTTGACCAGTTGGTGCTACCAACCCGAACGGAGGAGTCACCCTCAATAGATCTATTCACTCACTCTCGCTTGCTAACAATTAACGATTCATGATAATAAAAGGGACTTTAATCCGGGCAATGATGTAACTTAAGCAATGTAACGAGTTTGTATACTTTGGTTCGCATGTAAAAATGGTGCAATGTATTCTCCCCCAAGAGTTTAGAAATCGATAAACAATTTAAAACGGGGCTATGAAAACTCACCTGATATGATATAGCAACAATGATCACAATGGATATGATGAAGCAAAGCTCGGTTCCTAACCGCGACCTATCATGAATGATATGATCTAAGGTAAGCAAATGAAATGTTGTTACTCATGCAAAGACGTATGTTATCGATACCACTCGAAAGTTTTGAAAACAACGTTTATCGTCGAAAAATACATTTTTGACGTCTCGTTAAGTTATAAACCACATTTCGCGTAATATGTTAAAACCACACTCCATGATCCTTGTTTGGTGTTCTATTGGAAAATATAATGTTTTCGTCAAAAAACAATACTTTTCATAACTTGTGAAAATATATCCAAAACGGCCTCGCAAAACTAGTCGCGAATTATTGCACATTAAGTGTTAGTGAATGAATTTGACGTCCTTGAAAATAAAACATTGTTACAAGTTTTTCGTGTCGTGTTATTGGACTTTTGATCATACGCATCTTGAATCGATAGGAAACCGGCTATCAATGTGATGACTTGTAAAAATGTTAACTTTTATACTTAGAAAAATACTTTCTAATAGGGCTGTCAAAATAGAATAGAGCTCGTCGGCTTTGAACGTGTATATCTCGGTCGTTATAAGCTCGTTTTCTACGTTCTTTGTATCCACGGATTCGTCATAAGATGAACTAACATAATCTCAGTAGTTCGGCTCTCCTAGATCACGTCTAACGCCTCATTTGGTCCTTTAAAGTTCGGCTAACAGCACGCTTATTTTCAGAAAATTAGTTTTCGTCGTCTAATTTCGAAAAATCATATCTCCTTCGTTATAAGTCGGTTTTTAGTGATTCTTGCGGCCACGGTTTCGTTTTTGAATGAAATTTCTGAATATGAAGGCCAAAATATACCAAAAATTACTGAGTTTTCCAGTTTATACGATTTTGGACAGTAGGTATTTATATGTTTTAAAAAACTCATTTCTATGGTTCTAAACTTGATCATACCACCTCAAATCAACTCCACAAGTTCGCAAATCCTACCATACACCTTCTTAGGGTGTCATGGGGGTCCTAAACATCACCAACCTTGGTGGATCTCATGTGATTACTAGTGAAACTTATAGATCTAGTGTTTGTGATAGTTTATAAGCAAAATGGTATCAAAACATAAGTAACTTGCAAAAGTAACTAGTATAACTTGAAAATACATGATCATATGAAGTAAATAAAAGTATGAAAAGATCAAAATGATGTTCTTGAAGTTTACATACAATGTTGGAGTGATTTGATGAGAAAGTGTGCAATAACTTAGGGTTTTGATCACAAAACCTTAACTAGGATAGCAAATGGAGTAAGATTAATACTTGAACTTCACAAAATGGTGGATTTCTCCTGTGGATCTTGTTGTGGCCGTGGGTATGGATGAAGAGGGAGAGACTGTTTGATCTTTGTTAGCTAATGAAATTGTGTAGGAAATGTGTTATAAGAATTAAATCAAAGGACAAGAAAACATATGCATTAATTGGAGTCTTGTCTAAGCTTGAAAGATGATGGTTTAGGGTGGCTAAGGGGGGGGGGGCACATGGAGAAAAAATGGGGAAAGGATGGATAATTAAAGAACTTGTCTAGTTATTGGAAGAGTTAGTGTAGTTCATGTGTACATTGGGTGTTACCGGGTATCGAGTTAACTAGAAATAAATCGCGACGATGAAAAATAAAATATGATGAAGTCGTAAAATGTGTAAAATCATATTCCTTGCAAGAATCGGGTGTTAGAATGATAATCGGATTGAAATTTCGTAAACCGACGGAGTTATAAGCTCCTAATGGAAAATGTAGCAATTGATTTAAAAACACCGGGTAAAGTAATAATATAATCTCTATATCATTATAATTAGCTTGAAAATGTATTAGGATCATTGTCTGGAGTATTTGTGTTTACTGTTGGTAGAAATGACTGAGTGGTAACGTTAATTAAACAATTAAGCATACGTTAATGAAAATCACACAAACACATGCATGAACTGATATGTTACTGATATTACTGATGATATGCAGACTACCCTAGTCTGTATGATGTGTCTTTACTGATGATGCATGAATACGTAGCTAAATCTAACTGGTTACGCGCATTTGAATACTCGTAAACCTAGTTTACGACATGATGAATGATGCCCATGAATAGTGATTTCCCTCCAGGAATGAATAGTGTCATGTGAATAGTAAAAATTTTGATGACTTCTCAAAGTCTCAAACTGACTTAAAAAATGATGAATAGTGAAATGATGAATAGTGATCAGTGAATAGTGATTTATGAATAGTACTCATGAATAGTAAATTGTCGGGGTTTGGAAAATGACCTGAAATTACGAGTTGTGACAGTCGACCACCCTAAAAGGAATTCAGTCCCTGAATTCAGCTGATGTTGTTCTCTGGAGTGGTCTTGGTGAAAAGATGTGGGTATTTGAGTCGCATCTGGTCTTCCCGTTCCCAAGTAAACTCAGGACCTCTGCGAGAATTCCATCGAACTTTGACGATCGGAATTCGACTTTGTTTCCACTGTTTGACCTCTCGGTCCATGATTTCTGCTGGTGCTTCCACAAAGTTAAGCTTATCATCGATCTGAATTTCTTCCAATGGGATTACGAGCGTTTCGTCTGAAAGACATTTCTTGAGGTTTGAGACATGAAACGTGTTATGCACATTCCCGAGCTCTGACGGAAGCTCAAGCCTGTACGCTACCGGACCAATCCTTTCCAGAATCTTGAACGGTCCAATGTATCTCGGGTTCAACTTACCACGTTTCCCGAATCGTATCACGCCCTTCCAAGGTGAGACCTTCAACATGACTCTGTCCCCAACCTGAAATTCTAATGGTTTGCGTTGAACATCGGCGTAACTTTTCTGTCGACTTCTGGCTGTTGGGAGTCTTTCTCGAATCTGGATTATCTCTTCGGTTGTCCCTCTGACCAACTCTGGACCTGTTAACTGTACATCACCAACTTCAGCCCAACAAACTAGGGACCTGCACTTATGACCGTAAAGTGCCTCGAATGGTGCAGCTTTTATGCTCGTATGATAACTGTTATTGTAAGAGAACTCGATCAATGGCAAATGGTTAGCCTAACCATTTCCAAAGTCAATGACACATGCCCTGAGCATGTCTTCCAATGTCTGAATTGTTCTCTCGCTCTGACCATCGGTATGAGGATGATAGGCGGTACTCATTTCTAACTTAGACCCAAACGAATCTTGCAATGATTCCCAAAAGTTCGAAGTAAAACGACTATCTCTGTCGGAAATGATGGAAATTGGTGCACCGTGCCTTGAGACAATTTCCTTGACGTAAAGTCTGGCGAGCTGATCCATAGTGTAAGTCTCTTTGATTGGAATGAAATGAGCTGACTTGGTGAGACAATCAACTATTACCCAAATAGCATCTTAACCTCCTGATGTTTTGGGAAGTTTAGTGACAAAGTCCATTGTAATGCGTTCCCACTTCCACTGGGGAATCTCTGGTTGTTGAAGCAATCCTGATGGCTTCTGGTACTTGGCTTTCACTTTAGCACAAGTAAGGCATTTACTGACATACGTAGCTATCTCTGCTTTCATATTGGGCCACCAATAAAGCTTCTTGAGATCCTGATACATCTTATCAGAACCTGGATGAATAGAGTACTTCGACTTATGTGATTCGTGCATGATTAACTCTCGTATTCCACCATAGAGAGGTATCCAACTTCTATCCTTGAAGCATAATGTTCCATCTGATCTCCTTACTAAACCGTTTGCATTATCTTGCATTCCTTTAAGTGTTTCACTTGGTAGGTTTTCTTCCTTGAGTGCTTCTACCTGAGCCTCTAGGATTTTTGATGGTAGTGGTGAAATAATTGTCATTCCCAATGATCTGACTCTCAAAGGCTTGAGTCTCTCTTTTCGACTGAGTGCATCTGCCACAACATTGGCTTTTTCTGGGTGATATCTGATTTCACAGTCGTAATCACTAAGTAGTTCCAACCAACGACGTTGCCTCATGTTAAGTTCCTTCTGATCAAGAATGTACTGTAAGCTTTTGTGGTCTGTAAATACTACACACTTTGTTCTATAAAGATAATGCCTCCAAATCTTGAGTGCGAAAACTACGGAACCCAACTCTAAATCGTGAGTAGTGTAGTTCTTCTCATGCTTCTTAAGCTGACGAGATGCATAAGCTATCACCTTCTCGTTTTGCATTAACACTGCCCCAAGTCCTTTGTGTGAAGCATCGCAATATACCACGAAGTTTTCAATCCCTTCTGGCAATGACAAAATTGGCATGCTGCAAAGTTTCGGTCTCAATAACTGAAAAGCGGTCTCTTGCTTTTCTCCCCAATCATACTTCTGGTTCTTTTGTGTCAACTTGGTCAGTAGCTTAGCTATCTTGGAAAAACCTTCAATGAACCTTCTGTAATATCCGGCAAGTCCTAGGAATTGACGAATTTCTGTGGGAGTTTTTGGTGTTGCCCAATCTTTAACTGCCTCAATCTTTGCTGGATCAACCTGTAGTCCTTGACTATCAATGACGTGACCAAGAAATTGTACTCTTCTGATCCAAATATCACACTTTGATAATTTTGCATACAGTTTCTCTTTCTTGAGCAGTTCTAAGATTGTTCTGAGGTGTTCTCGGTGCTCTTCTTCGCCCCTTGAGTAGATCAAGATATCGTCAATGAATACGATCACAAACTTGTCTAGATATGGCTTGCACACCCTGTTCATGAGATCCATGAACACAGCTGGTGCGTTGGTTAATCCGAACGGCATTACCTGAAATTCATAATGACCATAGCGTGTTCTGAATGCTGTCTTCGGGATATCCTCCTCCCGAACCTTAAGCTGATGGTAACCCGATCTCAAGTTGATCTTGGAGTAATAACTGGAACCTTGCAACTGATCAAATAAATCGTCGATCCTGGGAAGTGGATAACGATTCTTCACCGTTAATTTGTTTAGCTGTCGATAATCAATGCACATTCTGAAAGATCCATCTTTCTTCTTTACAAACAAAACTGGTGCTCCCCAAGGCGATGAACTCGACCTTATGAATACTTTATCCAAGAGCTCTTGCAATTGGTTCGACAACTCTTGCATTTCTGAAGGTGCAAGTTGATAAGGTGCTCGCGCAATTGGCACGGCTCCCGGTACTAATTCAATCTGAAATTCGACTTGGCGAGTAGGTGGCAGTCTTGGTAAGTCTTCTGGAAAAACTTCTGGAAAATCTTTAACTGTTGGCACATCCTCAAGTCGCTTCTCCTCCGACTTCTTTTCTGTGATATGAGCCAAGAATGCATAACAACCCTTCTTTATGTATTTCTCTGTTTTAATGCACGAGATGATGCTGAGTCTAGTCCCACTGCGTTCTCCGCGAACGACCAATGTTTCTCCATCATAAGGAAGATGAACAACTTTTTCATCACAGATGATTTTCGCATGATGTTGAGATAACCAATCCATACCGATGACAATATCAAAACTTCCAAGTTCTACTGGCATGAGGTCTATATTGAATGGGTGATTGAGAAAATTAAGAGTGCAACCACGAATGATCGTGTCGGTGCCAACTACACTACCGTTAGCTAGTTCAATGTGATATGGAGTGTCTAATGCGGTTGGTTCAATGTTGAGTAATGGTGCAAATGCAGTAGAAACAAAACTTCTATCGGCTCCTGAATCAAATAGTATGGATGCATAATGATTATTAATGAGGAACGTACCCGTAACAACACTCAGGTCCTCCCTGACATCTTCTCCTCCAAGGACATAAGCTCTTACCCTAGCTGTTCCACCTTGGTTATTGTTTCCCTGATTCTTTCCTTTCGGACATTCCTTCTTGAAGTGTCCAACTTCTCTACATCCAAAGCATGTTACTGTGGGCTTTTGATTATCAACCACAATTGGAGCCTTGCAATCCCTGGTTGGATGACCAACCTTTTTACAGTTCCCACACGGATTCGAACAATTTCCAGGATTATGATGGGTTTGGCATTTGTTGCACTTGGGTAAAGTACCATTGTAACCCCTTTTCTCAGCTTGACCTACAACATAAGCCTTTGCAGTTTCCTGTCTCTTGGGTGGTGGTTGAGCAACATTGTTACTCTGGTTTTTGTCCCGGTTTCTTTTGTTGTTGTTGTTATTGGAAGTGTTTTGGTTGCTGTTATAGTTGTTGTTGTTTTGGTAGTTGTTGTTGGAGT
This sequence comes from Artemisia tridentata subsp. tridentata, assembly GCA_021014915.2. NCBI lineage: Eukaryota > Viridiplantae > Streptophyta > Magnoliopsida > Asterales > Asteraceae > Artemisia > Artemisia tridentata. The sequence continues at coordinate 242,695,620 of CP139502.1, forward strand.
TACGATTGTTGTAGTTATGGTTATTGTTGGTGTTGTTGTTGTTGTCTGAAGTAGTTCCTTTCTTCACTATCTGAGCCATGACTTTCTGAGACATTCCGATGGCCTCATCCAATGTTTGTGGGTCAAAAGAAATCACATCACCACGGATGTTGTGAGGTAATCCTCCAATGAAATTCTCCAATAGCTTCTCAGTATCCGGAACCATTGTCGGACATAGTGCTGCCAATTCTTGAAATCTCCTGATGTATACCTCAATATCATTACCTGCTGTCACTAGCTCATAAAACTCTGTTTCCATCTTTTTCACTTCTGTTCGTGGGCAAAACTTCTTTGTTAGCAACTTCTTGAATTCATCCCAAGTAAGCTTGTGAGCATTCTCCATTCCCATGGGCTTTGCATACGAATTCCACCATGACATAGCTTCCCCAACGAGTGTACTAGTAGCAAACTTAACCTTGCTGTCTTCCGGACAGTTGCATAGAAGGAATACTGATTCTGTCTTTTCAAACCATCGGATCATGGCAGTGGCTCCTTTAGTGCCTTTGAATTTTTCTAGATCACCACTCTTGAATTCTTTGTACGTACATTTACGGCCATTTGTTCCATTAGTATTTGTTTCTCCCACTTCTCCGATTTCTGCCCGTGAAGCGGCTTCAGCAGCAGCTACAGCTACGGCAGCTCTTTCAGTTACCAATGCTGCCTGAATACTGTCGGCAACAAGTCTCTTGATCTGGGCGGGTGTCATAGCAGGAGTAGCTCTTTTGGGTGGCATAATTCTTCACAATCACAAAAAATACAACAATGAGAACTCACAATGGAAATGATCATCATACACAATATACACAACCACAACATGTATATACATCCACAATACGTATAAATACAACCACAGCATGTATAAATACAATGAAACCACAACGAAACATCATAAGTATAATCACGGCGCACATGAATATAATACATGAAAATTTCGGTTACGCAGACCGATATCATAAAATAGCACAACGAAAATCCTGCATAGTAGAGTCACACTTGATATATTTGTTTGTACTACAAGCAAAAGACAACAAGTACTAACTATGTCCCACACCTTGGGACTAGGATAATAATGTACAAGCTATATGATAACAGTCTAACACTATGCACCTCCTCCGGGTGCTCTATCTAACCTGCAGAAAATCCTCTGAAGATCCCTAGACATCGCAACAACAATCTCCTCTAGGTGCTGAACTCGAAGCTGAAGGTCAGTCTCCCTAGTCTCTGATGCGGACAACCTAGCCCGAACTGAAGATAACTCACCGATCAGGCCGTGATGCTCATCCTGGAACCTCTGTGCTCTGTCAACTAACCCTGGCACCTCCTGCCTAAGCTGTGCGATATGCTCTGAACTCTCCAACTGACGAGCCTCTAAACCCTGGTGTGACACATCAATGGCAACCCTGCCCTGGATCAATCCCTCGACCTCCTCCTCAATATCCTCAATACGGCTCACTGGAGTCTCGTCTAGATGAGACAATGCCCTCTCAATCTCTCCCTGAAGCTGATCTAGTCGTGAGTCAAATGTAGCAGCAGTAATCAACCTATCAGCAGCAGCCCTTAAGCTCTCACCAACCTCGAATCTGCTGGGTGGTGCTGTCTCTGTGGCATCTGAAGTATCTGGAGATGAGATATCAAGACGAGCCCGCTTCTTGAGCGGTAGGTCTGACGTAGGAGTAGAATCTCTGATGTGGACTGGTGCTGATAAGGATGGCAATGGTGGAGACAATGATGATAAGGATGGTAAGGGTGATAATGGTGGTGGTGTACTGAATGTCACACTCCTCCTCGCTGTCAAGCGGTGACGGAGTGGATGAGATGAAGTAAGTGATGATGGTGGTGGTAGAGATACAAATGCAGTTGGTGACCTAACAGTGAGACGATGAACCCGCTTAGCAGCAGTGCGCTTCATGCGCGGCCCACCTGGATATGTATGGTAAACTCGACCATAGGGTATCTGTTGCCCTGGCTGAATGACCAGAACAACTTTGGGACCACAACGGATCACAGGTGAAACTGGTGGTGTAGGCACGACTTCCCCCTCCGCAAAGGGTTCTGTCTCGGCCTCTGACATAACCGGTGAAGACTGTGGAGTAGGCTCCACTGATGATAAAATGATAATGGGTAGTGATGGTGATGAAACTGACTCTAGTATAATGGAGGGTAGTGAGGAAGTATCATCCACTGACTCAGAGTCAGACGAGATAACAATAGGGTGTGAATCCGAAGACATCACTGAAATAACAGATGTGAAATAAAAGTAAATAAACATTTACACAATGTGAGTTATGATGAAATGATATATGTATGAAATCGCAATCACTACATGTGATATAATGAATATGCACTTATGCTACAATGATGAGATGCTATGATGGTGCAGCTATAGTCTAGGGTATAATGAATAACCTAGTTCGCTATAACCTTTGCTCTGGTACCAATCTGTCACACCCCCAAATTTCGTGACTTGCAGCGGAATAAGTCATTCAGGGGCACGACTGGTCATAGCACCAAAGTTGTAGTTATATTGAACGACCTAAAGTGTCGTTTAGAAAATACATCGTTTTATTATTTAAAAACATTCAGAGTTATAAAACTCCATGATGTCCATATGCAAGCCAACATGCGATACCTTAATTACCTGAAAATACATTGCTAAAAATGGTCAACAAAAATGTTGGTGAGATCATAGGTTTATGTAAATGAATGATTGTACGGATACCACAAGTATAAAGTGTATGACAAATCCATGCCACATAAAAATGATACATTAGCTCTAAGCTCATGACCCCAAAGCTAGACTGAATGAAATGCCCCAACCGAGTGTTTGCCAATCACTCAAATATGACAGAAATGAAATGCGTTCATTTGACAAGTTGGTGCTACCAACCCGAACGGAGGAGTCACCCTCAATAGATCTATTCACTCACTCTCGCTTGCTAACAATTAACGGTTCATGATAATAAAGGGGACTTTAATCTGGACAATGATGTAATTTAAGCAATGTAATGAGTTTGTATACTTTGGTCCGCATGTAAAAATGGTGCAATGTATTCTCCCCCGAGAGTTTAGAAATCGATAAACAATTTAAAACGGGGCTATGAAAACTCACATGATATGATATAGCAACAATGATCACAATGGATATGATGAAGCAAAGCTCGGTTCCTAACCGCGACCTATCATGAATGATATGATCTAAGGTAAGCAAATGAAATGTTGTTACTCATGCAAACACGTATGTTATCGATACCACTCGAAAGTTTTGAAAACAACGTTTATCGTCGAAAAATACATTTTTGACGTCTCGTTAAGTTATAAACCACATTTCGCGTAATATGTTAAAACCACACTCCATGATCCTTGTTTGGTGTTCTATTGGAAAATATAATGTTTTCGTCACAAAACAATACTTTTCATAACTTGTGAAAATATATCCAAAACGGCCTCGCAAAACTAGTCGCGAATTATTGCATATTAAGTGTTAGTGAATGAATTTGACGTCCTTGAAAATAAAACATTGTTATAAGTTTTTCGTGTCGTGTTATTGGACTTTTGATCATACGCATCTTGAATCGATAGGAAACCGGCTATCAATGTGATGACTTGTAAAAATGTTAACTTTTATACTTAGAAAAATACTTTCTAATAGGGCTGTCAAAATATAATAGAGCTCGTCGGCTTTGAACGTGTATATCTCGGTCGTTATAAGCTCGTTTTCTACGTTCTTTGTATCCACGGATTCGTCATAACATGAACTAACATAATCTCAGTAGTTCGGCTCTCCTAGATCACGTCTAACGCCTCATTTGGTCCTTTAAAGTTCGGCTAACAGCACGCTTATTTTCAAAAAATTAGTTTTCGTCGTCTAATTTCGAAAAATCATATCTCCTTCGTTATAAGTCGGTTTTTAGTGATTCTTGCGGCCACGGTTTCGTTTTTGAATGAAATTTCTGAATATGAAGGCCAAAATATACCAAAAATTACTGAGTTTTCCAGTTTACACGATTTTGGACAGTAGGTATTTATATGTTTTAAAAACTCATTTCTATGGTTCTAAACTTGATCATACCACCTCAAATCAACTCCACAAGTTCGCAAATCCTACCATACACCTTCTTAGGGTGTCATGGGGGTCCTAAACATCACCAACCTTGGTGGATCTCATATGATTACTAGTGAAACTTATAGATCTAGTGTTTGTGATAGTTTATAAGCAAAACGGTATCAAAACATAAGTAACTTGCAAAAGTAACTAGTATAACTTGAAAATACATGATCATATGAAGTAAATAAAAGTATGAAAAGATCAAAATGATGTTCTTGAACTTTACTTACAATGTTGGAGTGATTTGATGAGAAAGTGTGCAATAACTTAGGGTTTTGATCATAAAACCTTAACTAGGATAGCAAATGGAGTAAGATTAATACTTGAACTTCACAAAATGGTGGATTTCGCCCTTGGATCTTGTTGTGGCCGTGGGTATGGATGAAGAGGGAGAGACTGTTTGATCTTTGTTAGCTAATGAAATTGTGTAGGAAATGTGTTATAAGAATTAAATCAAAGGACAAGAAAACATATGCATTAATTGGAGTCTTGTCTAAGCTTGAAAGATGATGGTTTAAGGTGGCTAAGGGGGAGGGGGCACATGGAGAAAAAATGGGGAAAGGATGGATAATTAAAGATCTTGTCTAGTTATTGGAAGAGTTAGTGTAGTTTATGTGTACATTAGGTGTTACCGGGTATCGAGTTAACTAGAAATAAATCGCGACGAAGTCGTAAAATGTGTAAAATCATATTCCTTGCAAGAATCGGGTGTTAGAATGATAATCGGATTGAAATTTCGTAAACCGACGGAGTTATAAGCTCCTAATGGAAAATGTAGCAATTGATTTAAAAACACCGGGTAAAGTAATAATATAATCTCTATATCATTATAATTAGCTTGAAAATGTATTAGGATCATTGTCTGGAGTATTTGGGTTTACTTTTGGTAGAAATGACTGAGTGGTAACGTTAATTAAACAATTAAGCATACGTTAATGAAAATCACACAAACACATGCATGAACTGATATGGTACTGATATTACTGATGATATGCAGACTACCCTAGTCTGTATGATGTATCTTTACTGATGATGCATGAATACGCAGCTAAACCTAACTGGTTACGTGCATTTGAATACTCGTAAACCTAGTTTACGACATGATGAATGATGCCCATGAATAGTGATTTCCCTCCGGGAATGAATAGTGTCATGTGAATAGTAAAATTTTTGAAGACTTCTCAAAGTCTCAAACTAACTTCAAAAACGATGAATAGTGATCGGTGAATAGTGATTTATGAATAGTAACTCATGAATAGTAAATTGTCGGGGTTTGGAAAATGACCTAAAATTACGAGTTGTGACAGTTTGATCTTTCCATCTTTTATCTTTTATCTTGCAATTTATATTTTGGTAGTTGTAGTTTATTTAGTATAGTGTTCATATTGTGATTGATTGATCTCACAAAAGTTCGAATCTAAAGTTTTCATAAGTAAAAGTTTTAAATCAAGAATAAAAATGGTAAAACTATTTAAACCCCCCCCCCCCTTCTAGTTTTCCACAGACCAGACATTAATGCAAGAACTAGATATGTTTAAGAAAAATACTTGAAACGCGCATGACACGACTATTTTTTATTTAATTTTTTTATAAAACATGACCCGAAGTCCTTGCGTTATTTCTCAAATAAACTTTTAAAATCTGAATTGGGTTCATACTCAGAAACTATTTTTAAACTAAAGTAGACTCAAGGACCATCAAATCAACAGGTGACACGACTCCTAACGACTCGCGGTTTAAAAGATATGATTTTTTGAAGTTGACCAAAATCTGAACTGCGTTTAGCGGCACCTGTTACACACACAAAATGTCGCAGCGGAAAGGTATCTTAGTGTAAAACCCGAAATTTTGAAACTTGAGAAATACCTAAAATACCCTCTAATTTTGAACTCATAAAAGACGTTTAACGCATTAAGGCATTTCATCCCGAATATAACCTAAGTATTTAACGGTTAATAATTGAACGAATAAGAGTAACACAAAAATAAAAGGCTTATGATAAAACGAGTGTTACACATTTAAAAATAATTACACGCCTTCACGTTTCCGGCTAAGGTCCCAATTCTTTTATTTTCTGTACCCGACTTGCACTACACCAACTAAATAAATAAAACAAAATATTTTAATTTTGGAAAGGAGAAAATTTCTCCAATTCCTTCCCCAATTGCCGGCTCCATCTCCTACACATTAGCACAATCCGGTTTTCATTTTCCTCCCAATATTCTCTCATCACAAAAACAACAAAAAAAAAAAAAAAAAAAAAAAAAAAAAAAAAAAAAAAAAAAAAAAAAAACCTAAAAAGCTGCCCATCATTGTTCTTTTTCCGATCGATCGAAGCAGCAAACAAGCAAGAATTCCATGGTGTTTGTACATGGGTGTGATCGTGGTTCAAATTCAGATTCGATAGGTGGTGATCGTGGGTTTAACTTTTGGTCCGAGAGGTGGTACGAGGGGTGGAGACCCTCGGCCATTTTGTGTTCTTGTTCTTCCTCGATTTGATCTTCAAGGGTAACGCGTATCATCCTAATTTTGTTTTCCTCCATTTTGATTATCTTCTATACGTGTAATATGTCACAATGAAATACACATGAATCGGCCAAAAATAGTGTTACATAAAATCATAAACAAGTTCACATAAAATCATAAACATTGTCACATGAAATAATGAATTAGGGTTAGGGTTTGGATGGAATTTGTATGGATGATCTTTGTGGGATTTTTAAAACAAGTTAACATGATATTACAATTCAGGTTGTATGAATTATGAGGGTCATGGATGTGTCTGGGTGCGTTAACAATCGTTATAATGGTCTAAAATGAAACCCTAAAACTGGACAGCATGTATAACCGATTTTGTGAACGAGCTTGAGTCATAATATTGAGTGGTTTGATTCGGTTTCTTTTCATGAAAACTTATTTTTATGTCTTAGTTAAGTTCTCCAATTAAGTTGGAGTGATTTCGAGTTGATTTGGTCGTGTTTTTGATTTTTGTATGATTAAGTGTTGAAACTGAATTCGGGATTTTGAAAATCAGGCCACTTTTCTGATTTTTCATTTTCAAACCATGAGGAGTTGGGTTATGAAACTTTCCAGTATTTAACTTCTATATTCCTGGTAATGTCATGAATTTTTGGGGATTTTTCCTGGATGTATTGGTGGGTCATCCAAGTGGATACTTTCTGGGTACTACAACAGATACGTTTTCTGGGTAGTCTGAGTTGGAGTATTTTTCGTACAAGGTTAAACTAACTAATAAATTCTGAGAAAATTTGTGTGGGTTTAAAGACATTGATGTACCTGTGAGAATTTTTGTGGATTTTATTTCTGAGTTCTGATGTGGTTCATAAATTCGTAGAGTGGTGACTTATTTATGGCTAAAAGCTGATAATAAGACTAAAAAGCTAAATAAGTGTATAACTTAATCAAAAAGGGTAAAAGTGATCATAAGCTACAATCCTTCACTTAATTTGACATTCAAGAAGTAATTAAGATACTTAAGCACTTTTCATAACTCAAGTTAATATGAGACATTGCTATAATTAGTAAGTAAACAAAAATCGTAAACCCTAATTAGAATGAAAGTAACCCTAAGATACTATATGGAAACTTACTAATTATGGAAACTTGCTAATTCGGGAAACCTGCTAAAAATAGAAAGTTACTTAAAATGGTTAAACTACTTAAAGAGGAAACTTGCTATTTTTGGAAAGTTACTATTTTTAGAAAGCTGCTATAAAAGGAAAGTTACTAAAAATGGAAAGCCGACTAAAATGAGAAATCTGATTTAAAATAAGTTATTAACTAAGACGACCATGAATTCGTGTAGATCCGCTGAAGAAGGAGTTTGTTTCCGATCTTTATGTTTCTGTTATGTCTTCACTTGCGGTCTAAGGTACAAATATTCTGACCTTATCTATTAAGGTTTCTCATGATTCGTTCACATCTGTTTGATATTAGCTTGATTATGATACCTATGATCTGAGCCTTCTTATTATGGCTTTCTTATATGAACTATGCTTTTGCTATGTTCCCTTAGATTGTGAACCTTTGCTTGATCCTTTGCCTTGAACCTTAATGATGAACCTTTGTTATGAATTTATGAACCTTTAATATGATATGACTTTTGAACCCTGCAGTTTGATACCCGAGCCATTATATTTTCATAGTCATGGGGGTTCCATGGCCGTGCCATTGATTCACCAATGGCATGACTCTAGTGTGGTCGAGTGATGTTCTACACCGTCCCTTTTTATTATGATATGCGCATTTTATACTTGTTATGGCCATTATGATTTATGCAGGGGCGTATGGATGCATCCTAGATTTGCTTTGTATATGATATGATATGATATGATTTGGTGACTGATGTTGTGTGCAATAAACGTCTTTCACATGTTCGAGAGCTAGCTACTCCATGGTTACTATGATATTTGATTTAATTTGTTTGGGCTCGTGGTAGATTTCCGACCTTTCCTTACTTTTGATATCTATTTGTTTATACCTTATGTTTTCCCAATGCACCATATTTTATTCATTGTTCCTTACCTTTTGTTTCGTTTATATATATCTGTTCACTGGGCTTTTTAAGCTCAGCCGCATTTCTTTTCCTGCGGCAGGTTTTAGTTGGAAGCTGGGTTATGAGTGGAGAGTACCTTGGACTTAGAAGACTATACTTTGATAGCCATTCTGGATTAGAGATGACTAGAAGTGATTATATTTTTAGACTTAGTATTCATTGTTGTTCTCTTTTGTAACCTTGTATTTCAGAATTTCCCTTTGTAACCTTTGAGATTCATTTGTATTATTTAAGTCATATGCTTGTGTTTGCTTTGATATGTCACCATAACGTAATACTTCTACCCTTATCGGGTTGGGGTGTTACACTTAGGCGTGACATTCATAGCACAGTCAAGAATACAAAGAATGAACTCTATATGAGTCGTTTGGAAAATTCACATTCGATTAAGTAAATGAGTTTCAATCAAGACCAAGTTTTTGAAGTTACACATTCAATAAGAAAATAGTTTAGAATTCACATCAAATGTCAAGACATTTTTAAAAATCTTCATGATGATATGACTGCAAGATGAGACTTTATGAATGCTGCTCCAATGTATGCCGAGCTAGTACGGTCAATGTCCTGAAAAGTACATGCTAAAAATGTCAACAATAATGTTGGTGAGTTCATAGGTTTAAGTATATGTAAATTTCAAGTGCGGACCACAAGATTTCCATGAATGACCATTATAACAAGTACAATTTCAGTGAAAAAGTGTTACTATTGACCTAACCTCGTGACCCTGAAGTGTTAACGTGTTATGTATGCATAAATGCACATATATATATATATATATATATATATATATATATATATATATATATATATATATATATATATATATATATATATATATATATATATATGAATGCCCCTATAGGTGTTTGCCAAGCACCCAAAGTATTCCAAACGTTATGCGTCCATTTACCCAGTTGGTGCGACCAAACCGGACGGGGGTGTCAACCCAATAGATCTATTCACAATATTCGTGCTTATAAGTAATTAACGGTTCATGATAAATGGGGATTTAATGGCTAATGTGGTAACTTAGGCAATACGTAAATGTTTTATGCACTTTTGTCAGTATGTAAAATCAAACAATGTATTCTCACCCCGAGTATTTCAAAATAAGTATAAACATGTAAAAGCGTGCTATGAAACTCACCTTGAGTAAGTAAGGTAACGGGAAAATGTAACGTGTTGGGAATTAAATTTGAGTTGATAATTGACAAAACATGAAAGATGAAGGAGACTTATGAAGGCAAAGATGAAGGACTTATTATATATTATGTTAAAGTCTTTGTAACCCTAAATATCTATTATATAAAGAGATGGGGCGTGATTTTTATGTACATATGTTAGAGATGTAACATCAGGAAAAGGTGTGTGTGTGTGTGTAACTAGGCGTTAAGTCTTTATGTAGACGCCTAGGGTTTAGGTTTATGTATAAGCCTCAAGGATCTTTGATCCTTGTTAGATTAGGTAACCATGCTACACTTGATCACGTAGCATTGGGGCTGTTTGTGTTTGTTAGTAGTTGTTAGAGATGATGACGAAGAAACCTTGTTTCAATAATAATGATAGTTTTGTTTATTCCCCTGTGCATCCTGTTTATTCATTATTATTGTTTAATCCCTTGCCTAAACGATCCACGAAGTTGTTTAATTATAACTTCACATTTGGTATTAGAGCCAAGGGGGCTCATGATCATGGGATTAAACAAGGTTTTTTTTTGTCGTAGACTGAAGAAAAGAAGAAAAATTCGAAACTGGTTCAATTTTCGTAACTCACTGCAGGGCTATTTTCAAACGACGATAACTCCTTCGTTAACCGTTAGATTGGGCTGAATTTTTTACTGTAGATTCTTCATATATCAAGGTATAATTTTACTTGAGGGATCTTCAATATGAGGTCTAGATCGTCAGGTATGAATTTTTGAAAATTGCTGCAGAGGCGTTTCTGATTTTTGAATTTTTAGGGTTTTCTTGATTCAACTTAATGAATTCGTGTTCTATTTGTGTTAAATCATCATGTAAGTTGTTTATCTACTGCTTGATGTTCATTATACACGGAAGAACAACAGATTTGGACTGAATATAGTTGCTTTGTTCAGCGTTGTTTACTGGTTATTATAAAAGATCATGAAGCATAAAAACAAAAACCCTAATTCATATTGGTTTTAAGGTTTTGCTAAAATCATTGTTCTTATGTACCCTCTTCAACTGACGTGACTTTCTGAAGGCGCACAAGTAGATATGAAGGTATATTTGATGATGAACATGATTGTTGCATGTTCTACTGATGATTGCTAGGGTTTGTTTCATCCTGGTTGTTCTTTACTTGCTCAGTATTGTACGGTTAAGCTTCAGATTTAGTACTGCTTTTTCTCGTCCCTTTGTACTGATGATCGACACTTTGCTCATTTATTCAACGCCTCGTACTGCTTTCATCAGTGAAAGTTCGAACTGCTTATTGATGAATTTAGTACTGCCAAGCTCTTGTTTGTACTACTCGCTATATAAGATCTTTAGTACTTTTGGCGAAGTTTAAGGTGCGACTTTGTACTGCTAGTTATAGCAGTTTGTACTGCTATCGATCGCGGTTTGTACTGCCCGTGTTCGCTTCGTACTGCTACCGAGAACTACGTTTGTACTGCTAGTCGACCTTCGAAGTTACTTTGTACTGCTGCCTATATCAACTTACTACTGTCAAGATCCACTTTACACTGCTCGAGTACCCTTTATGTGTTGACAAACACGTGCAATGTTGAAGTCCATTCTGCATGCTTTACTCTATCATAAAGTGAGGGGAAGATAGTGGGACGGTGATAGAATTATCTATGAGGAGATGTGCTGGTTTTCGTTATTTGCATGGTGAACTATTTTTATATTAACTTCATGGTAATTGATTGATACCTTTTATCATGGGACGGTGACACAATTTAATATGAGAAGCTGTTAGGGTTGTCGACTATGCATGATCACTGATGATCATAGGTCGGTGTTTCTATTATTCTCTGAATTTGATTCCAAGCTCATGGGTCGATGATCCTTTCTATATTTCTAATCTATCATGGGACGGTGGAGACATACTTTTGTTTTATTAGTGTTGCATGTTAGAATATTGCATGATCTTGACATGGGAGTTAAATCATGCATGCATTGTTCAGTTTCAAAACATTGCAAATACTGATGGTACAGTAACTTTAGTTGCTTATAGAGGATGATTATATAATTTCCCTTGTTGACACACACACGGATTGATAATTTATTGCTTATTTGACGATGAAGTGGAATTTTTCGAGTTTGTGTTCTTATCATATCTTAAAGTGGGTGTTACACTTTAAAGATAACTTGTTCGTTCGTTCAAGTGGTGACTACGAATTGCCAAACACTTTAAGGAGTTACGTTATTGTGCTCAGTGTCTCATTGAAGGTGAATTTTATTGTCCAGAGATTGCAGTCTCCCTATACATCGGTTTGGGTATACGTTCGAAGTCAGATTTAGTACAAGATATAAGACACAAGGTTAGGTTATTCTACTTCAGCATCAAATTGGTAATGGTTAGTTTTCTTCATCATTACATAAAGCTTACATAATTGAAGATTCAACAAATGGTTAACATATCGGTTTTAGGGGAAGCTTAATGTTCAAATGATTAACCATTTATATGCTACATCGAGGTGAAAGTTTTTACAACTGCTACTTGGTATTATTACTGATGGTTTAGGTTTCTTTTGTCTTGAGTTCATTTATAAAAGTAAGCATTTTGGTGTTCTTAATGGTGGGTAATTCGAGACATTAGAAGACTAGATTGGACGTATGGTACTGGGTCATGGTTATGAATATCAAGGTTGCTTATTTTTGTCCCCTAATTGATGATGAAAAAAAGGGGAAGAATATTTACATAGTAGATTGCAGCTTGAAGATCCTTTATAATATAGCATGGATTAAGGGGAAGTCTACATCTTTCAACTTCAGGGGAAGTGCGTTATGAGTTTTGTCATTATCAACTAGGGGAAGATTGCTGGGAATTAAATTTGAGTTGATAATAGACAAAACATGAAAGATGAAGGAGACTTATGAAGACAAAGATGAAGGACTTATTATGTATTATGTTAAAGTCTTTGTAACCCTAAATCTCTATTATATAAAGAGATGGGGCGTGAGTTTTATGTACAGATGTTAGAGATGTAACATCAGGAAAAGGTGTGTGTGTAACTAGGCGTTAAGTCTTTATGTAGACGCATAGGGTTTAGGTTTGTGTATAAGACTCAAGGATCTTTGATCCCTGTTAGAGTAGGTAACCGTGCTACACTTGATAACGTAGCATTGGGGCTGTTTGTGTTTGTTAGTAGTTGTTAGAGATGATGACGAAGAAACCATGTTTCAATAATAATGATAGTTTTGTTTATTCTGCTGCGCATCCTGTTTATTCATTATTATTGTTTAATCCCTTGCCTAAACGATCCACGAAGTTGTTTAATTATAACTTCACATAACGTGAGTTCAACGATAAGGAATCCTAAACGCGACCTAGATAAATAAGTCGTTTTATGAAATATGCAACATGTACTATATGCATATGAGTTTTACAAATTTTATCACCCTTATGCGCTTGTAGTGAGGATTTATAAAATTATTTAAGTCAAATGTTTAAGAAAAATAGTCAAAACGCGTGTTTAGTGCTTAGGAACCCTAAAAATAAAGTTGTGTTAATTATTAAGTTAATCCCGATTTTAAATGAATGTATCTACTTCGTTTTAAGCTCGTTTTTATCCGTTTGATTCCTTAAAAATAGGTGACTATGTCTACTCTCATTATTTCAAGGCCTCGATTCATGAAAACATGTTTTGGGTGTCGGTTTATATCAATTCATTTTCGGACCTGCTGTTACTGTTTTCAGAAAGTTTTTCAACTTCCTCGGACTATATCTCACTCGTTTTCTAATGAAATCATTTGGTTCAAAAGCCTATGCTGAGTGTTTTTTAGTCTAATTTCCAAAAATGTAGGCCAGTTGTCTTATTTTAATACCAATAATTCCAAAATTTTAAAAGAACACAAGAGTATCAGGTCTGTCCAAAATCAAAAAACATAACCCGACTTCATTTGGACATATCTCCTTCGTTACTTAACTTAACGACTTGATTCAACTTGCTGTAGTTAGGTCTACGTGTCCTCTACAAGAACTATGTTTACCATTTTTACTCATCTAGAGTCCTATGTGGTCATTTTTACCAATTACAAACATAACTCAGATTCAAAGATTTTCAGACACCCGTTTCCATATCATTTGTTTAAAATAACAAATCAACTCCAAAAATTACGAAATTGGACGGGAAACTTCCTAAGACATGTATGTAAGTGTGTGCCAATTGGCTTTTGCCCAGAAAAATCTTGGAAATGGTTTTCTATAGAAAAGTTGTCGACTAAAAATCTGCTCAAAAGTAGGGTTTAGTAACTTTAGCTTAAATCACATTTTCAACACACAAGACATATAATGGTGATCTAAAAACAACATTAGATGATTAATAAACATGAAATGAAGTGTGAAAATGGTTTGTGAAAACTTACCAAGTGTTGGTGAGTGAATAGATGAACAAGAACACAAAACTACCCAAGAACTACAAGTAAACCCTAACTTCGTGCAACAAAAACCCAAATCTTCCTTCCAAAGCTCTAAACTAAATTTACCCGCTCAAAATACCCTGATTTACCCCTTGGAGCTATTGAAATATTCTAGAGAGAGTGAGCGAGTGTAAGTTTTTTTTTATATGTAAGAACGAGCTTGTAAAAACTAGTTTATATAGACTTAATTTTGGATATAGAACAAATGAGGTACTAATGGGACATTGTTCATGCTCTAGCTAGTTAGGAAACATTTTGGAGTGGTGTGGGTGGTCCTATGGTGACGCCACCAGCAAGGTGGGGGGATGGGTCTTGACTTATTAGATGACTTTGTGATATCAAGTACTAGTTTTGGCATATTCTAACCCATGGTTTTGGTATCACAAGGCCTATGGCCGGTTTTGGTTAAGTGGCGGGAGGGAAAATTTTGAATTTTTGATAGTTGTAATATTTGTGTATGTATATGTTACAAAAGTGGTGGATTGTGTTGATTATTGCAAGCATGCGTGAGCTTAAATGCGAAACGTATGCGTTTTACGTAAAACTTGTAAAACCAAATGTAATTACTTATAAAAATTGCTCGTAAAAGTCTGATATCGAGTGAAATGCATCACAAGTCAAACCTCTCACGAAGAAAAGTCAACATGCAACGATTTAACGCAACAATCGATTGTAATATACCGGATAAGTAAATACCCGGGTCGTAGTCCCAATGAGGCGTGAAATTGAGGATATCGTTTTCGGTTTGGAATTAAAATGCTTGAAAAGACGAGGGTCGTTTGGTTTTTTAATATCTAATAAAACAAAATTAAGAAACGCGACGGTAAACGAAAAATGAGCATAAACGTCAAATACTATAAAAACTAACCCTACGGATACCAAAATAATTTTCCTACGTGCTAAATGATAAAAGAAAATTTTGAAAAAAAAGAATTATATTTTTCTGATTATTATTTTATTTAATACGAATTAAAAACAGTTTAAAACTAATTAAATTATAAAAAATACTAAACTGTAAAATAAAAATCTGAAAATTTTTCTAAAAATACTTTATGTTAAACTAAAGCTAGGAAAAATATAAAAAGTCAACTTATTTCAATAAAGCTGGGAAATTAATAAAGTCAAATCTGCTAAAGACTAAGAAGGTTATAAATAAAATGGTGCTAACTAGTATTGAAAAAGTCCCAAGGGCAGTTGGTTGGGTTGTTTGTGTGTGGGTTAGCAGACCTGGGTTCGAATCCCAGGTTTTGCTATTTTTTTGAAACATTTTTTTTATTTTTCTTTTGACCAACTGAATAAGCACAAACTAATAAGCAATTTTTACAACTGAAACTATTTTTGAAAACTTAAAAATAAGCTAGAAATTAAGCCACTAAAATCTGATCAGAAACAAGAAAAACAAATAAGCTAAGGCTTGTGTCTAGAAGGCTGAAAAAGCTAGGAATAATCTAAAGCCTAAGTGAGATAAGCTAAAGAACTATTAAGAAGCTACAATAAAACCTAATAAGCCACAAAATCCACTAAATAAGCACTGAGATCTCCTAAATTAAGCCAAAGGACAGCTGTGGTCTGCTGATGTTGCAGGGCAACTCAGTCAAACTGGGGCTTTTTGAACTCAAAAATAAGCTAGGAACAATAAGCCATTTCCAGATAAAGCTGAACATAAGTAAAGTTCATACTCTGAACTTCTCAAAAACCTAAAGCTAGACCTAGGGGAGCTTAATAAGGGCTTATGAGGAACCTAGGAAAAGTTGTGCAGACTATGTACAAGGTCTGATGTGCAGACCTGAATAAGCAATACTAGGGAACTTTTGAACTTATTTTTAAGCAATAATAATCTGATATAAAATCTGAAAACCATGGACAAGTATAATACAACAAGCAAACTCTAAAAATCAGGAAAGATCAAGAGCTGAATACCTCAATTAAGCTCCAAAACAGATCCAACATTCTTCTACTCAGAACTGAGATGGGGAATGGGATTCTGATGCAGCAGTTTCACCAACTTGGGTCTAAACTACCCCAAATCAAGGTGGAACAGGACCAACTTTTCAAATATCCATTTACTTACTATGTTAAACACAAAAACAACAATAACAAAGCTTTAATCTAATTCCTAAGTAATAAGCTTATTCAATTCAGTCATGACTCAAAAACTTGGAAATCCACAAAAATCATTCAAAACTATTGAAATCAGCTTAGAACCTCTACAATCAACTTATTGAGGCTATATTAAGCATGATCAAACTTGGTATATTGGCACATGAACAGTTAACAATGGTTTTGACCCATTTTGACTGTTATTCCAAACACCACTTAATAGGGACGGTCTTGGCATTTTTAAACTAAGCACACTAATTTAAGTTAGTTTTCTGAAAACAAATGAATGTCCAACTAAATTAACACTTAAAAAGCAATAAGTAACCAAAATAAGGACTGAATTAAGCTGAATAAGCTAAGGTTGACTAAAGTTGACTTTTTTTTTTGACTATTTTGGATTTCTTGGAATAGGACTGAATTGAGCTAGAATAAACTCACAAAAAGCTATAATGAGCTTGTATGAGCTTATATAAACAGTAAGTGAGCTTTTAAACAACCAGTGAACTTAATTCGAACTAAAAGTAGATTTTGAAAACTTAAAATTTCATTAACTTGAGAAATGAGTACAATACTGAACAAAAGAAATACAAAAGAGCTTAAATTAACTAAAATGGATACTGGAAACTTAAATTTATACTAATTAAACATTTAAACTAAAAATACGACATAACTAAAAAACTACTTAATTAACTACCACTTCTTCTGTGAGTGAGGAGGTAATATATATCATCCAAAAGCTTCTCTAAGCTCCTCTAAACAAATCCCAGTCGTTAGATTGGCTTGGTTCAATCTCCACCGTTAATTTCCATATTGGCAGGAAAAGTTAAGTTAGTGGGATTCCACTGGAGAATTGGTATCACATGATTTTTGTACTAGCTAAGAGTTAGAGGAGGGGGAGGTGAAGTGTATCAGTAAAAGAGGTATAGGGGGGAACATGGGAGACATGATGGTCTGGTATTGCTTTTGGTCTGGGGAAGTGGGAAAGCGGGAAAGGAGATGGTTGACTTTTCTGTTGACTCTGGTTTAGCTAAAACATGGGGTTGGGAATTTGGGATAAAAGGGATTGGGCTTGGGTTTTTATTTGGTGTTGGGCTGGGAATAAAAGGGTTAAGGGTTGGGTTTGTTTTTTTAATTTGTTTTGGATTAAGGGTTTAATGAGTTAAATTTAGCCCAAGGACTAAAATGGCAATTTGATAAAATCCAAGGACCATTTCTGCCAATACTGTAATCTCAGGGACCAATGTTGTCATTTTGAAAAAATACTTCCAAGGACCATTCTTGACAAATTTAGTATAATTATGATCCACTTTGGTAAATTTCTTCCCCGGCCTCGGCTTTTTGAGCTTTTTCCAATCTTGTGCTCGGTTTTGTCCGTTTTTGCCCCGTTTTCAATCCTTTTGTACCTGAAACACATAAAAACACAAACCAAGAATATTTGCAACAATATTAGGTCTATTTGGGTGTTTTTGGTCATTTTTTGTGTCTTTTATGGGTATAAAATGATGAGTATTTACACACTCATCAAAGGCATATAGTAGGTGTTTGATGTAGTCTAAACTTAGTCTAGTGCCGGTTTACGTTAAATGTTGTTTTCCGGTTACGTGATTTAACCTAACGGTTATACTTTAAATTATAAATTCAGGCATTCAAAGTAAATTGTTTTGAGTTTATGGTTGAGTAATGACCTGAAAAATATGAGTTGTTACAGCACCACAGCTGTTTTTCAACCGCGGCTAGTGGCCTAAGAAGCCTCGCAGCCACTCGACTGTGTTCCACAGCCGTGTACCTGCACAACATTATTTAACTTGTCTTTTTGACCCCCAACTCGACTCCCATGACCCGATACTTCACAAGGACTTTCAAAAATCATATTAACATTATAATACACCATTTTCATAACTATACTAGGTCTCAACGACCCATAAACATACATTTTTACAAGCGTATAAAAGCGTGAAGCTAGTGTTACGGGGTTTAACCCAAACACCCCGTATCGACCCACTAATACATATTAGTTAGTAGAAACATACATGTGAACATAAATCTAACCATATATTGTTTAAGACACCAAAACACAATTACTAAAACACTTTGGGGCGTAACCAAGCTAGTAAAAAAGAACGGTTGAGATGCTCATCACCTAGATGCCTCACAAGCATTAGCGTTCCCAATTTAACCCATACTTCTAACAAGAGCGCAAATGCTTAATCTTCAACCTACAAAAAGGAGAAACTAGCATCCGTAAGTCAAAATACTTCGTGAGTGTACGGATATATACATAACATAAGTATACTAACTACTAATTCTATGCGACCAATTTCTAATTGGACCTTTTTCTAAATTACTACTACGCCATTCTAGTTCGCTGATAACTAAATGCATGACATCTAATCTTCATACTGTTACGATATGATTTCTAATCACATTTCTTCTATTGTAACCATGTCTAACCATCGTAACAACATTTAGTTATATCTAATTACATTGTACATACTAGACCATATCTAACCGTCAAACTATTTTTGTGATATCAAATCACATTACGAATGCTAGACAATATCTATTCGTCCTACTACGAATGAGGATATCCCTAGCCGACGAGTACTCTTCTAATGGCTTATAGATGTATTATACGTGCTTTTCTAACTTGGTCATCCACAAAGGACGTAGGTGCTTTTCAAAGCACGGGTCATCCAAATAGGACGCTTGGTCATCCACTTAGGATGCTCCTATAGAAGCACGTGTCATCCACCTAGGATGCTACTATGGGAGTTCCTCGATGTCATCACTTAGGCACACTAATGGCGCATCTCTTAGGCACCCGTAACTTGATTATTGGTGCGTATTGTAAGCACCCATAGCATTACTAGCATCCATACTTTATCTAGATGCCACAATCTTAGCTCTATTGCTAAGCAAGTGGCTAAAAATAAGCATAAACAAAGTAATCACAATATTTGCTACTAAAAGTACTACTAGTTCCGTAACTCACCTCGCGTTTGGTTTGAGTCTCCTTCTAGCTTATATTTGCTTCCTTGGTCACCTAAGCATCATAATATCATTATAAACATGATTAAATACTATATATCAATCATATATATCACCTATGGCATTATCTCAACATTAGACAAACTTTTGCACAAGCACCACTTATGTTGAATTTCAGACAGTCTGCTACACTTTTGCACATTTGACCCACTTAAACTTAGAATTAGGACTTGAAACCAATTGGATTTAAAGTAGACTAGGTGGGCTAAAATTGGGCTTTTACCTCAATTCAAATACGATAAACGGTCTATTTTCAACGCCCCTTTAAAGTCTGCATAACTTTGAATTTAGCATGTTGATCTTACTTTAAAACATGTCCAAAATGACCCAAAACCCATCATATACTATTCTACTCTTTACCAAACTTGTATTTTAGCTTAATAGACATGCTAAGATCATTTTTCATCTGGCATTAAGCATAATTTACTAGTTTAAGCACCATATAAGCTTGTGCCAAACACCCTTTATAAGCTATCATTAAGCATCATCTTTCCTTAAACCACGAACTAGCTTGTAACCCTTAAACAAATACTTCACAAATTCAGAATCATACTCATATTCTAATTCATAAACATAAACAACCATAATCCAAAAAACATACTAGTATGGTCTATAATCATTAAACATGTATTTAAACCTCATAACTGTAGAAAACTAGAAGGGGGATTGAATAGTTTTTACCGATTTAAATTTAGTTTATAAAAAACTTTTAGATTGATAGTATGTGAAACCTTTGGATGTTGAGATATGGATAATGCAAGATAGTAGTAAAGAGATAAATACGTGAAAGTAAAGATATAAAGGATAGAAGTGTGACACAATTGTTTATAGTGGTTTGGCTACAAGGACACCTTCTTTGCCCTACTCCACTCCCCTAGTCTCCTACTCAAGAGTTCGTAAATACTATGTCAACAACCTCCTTCAACCGGTGGAGAAATCTTCACAACGTCGCTTACACCTTTTTTCGGTACAAAGCTAAATACTGAGTCCTTAACACGGCGGACCAAACCAACACAACAATACAACTAACACAACAACTTTGAGAATACAGGAAAAAGTATCAACAACAAGAAACAACTCAGTGGTCTTGAGGTGATGAGAAGTTCGAGCAACTTGAGAAGAAGAATGGCTTGTTTGCTAGAAGGTGTGATCTCATCTTGTAATAAGAACCTAGAGAACATAAGTGAAAGAGAGCTACAAGAATGATCTTTAGATCTGAGGTTAGAGAACTTAGAATATAAAGAGAAGATATATCTAAGTGGGGTAAGAACAAGAGAGAAATGGATCACTATTTATAGGCAATTCTGAGCACTGTTCACTCGGATCCGGCGGATCCCTTCCCAAATGGATCCGGCCAGTGTAAAGCAAGGGATCCGGCTATCTGTTAGTATCAGTTTGGATTTTGGGTTACAATTCCGGTTTTTGGGTTATGGGTCAAGTGATGTCATGAATGATGTCAAAGACATCTTGGGTCATGGGTTATGTACTTTGGGTCACGGGTCATGGGTCTTACCATTATTTAAGTCATGCATGATGTCATGCAATGGGTCATGGGTTATGGGTCAAGCTCAATGGGTTATGGGTTATGGATTATCCAACTCATTTCATGCATTTTATTTATTACAATAAGTATACTTTAATTATATCATGTAAATGGTAAATTGTAAATTTAAGAACATGTAATGTTTAGATTATACATTTTCATAATGTTATGTTTGTTATCGACAAAACTTAAAGAGATCGATAAATATTAATAAACGTTTTTATGGTTTATTTGTATTAACAATCTCCCCCTTTTTGTTGATGACAAAACATAATATTATGATGAGTAAAAATTTAAAGATTAGATGTTTCAAGTTTTTGAAAAGGTTTATAAATGATTTTAAAGTTTTTATTCTCTTCTCCCCCTTTTTGTCGAAACAAAAAGAGTGTTAAAGAGAAAGTATGGCGAGATTGAATCCCAAAATGCACAAACTCCCCCTTAATGGTTGCTCCCCCTTGATGAGGACGTCAAGTGAGAAAATGGAGTTGAAAACCTACAAGATAGAATGTTAGTGACAGGATTAATAAGTAGAAGAAATAGATGTATGTCGATAGACGATAAGTTTAAGGAAGAAGAGACAAGGTATGTAGAACTAATCCTTGTAATAAAAATGACCAAAATGTAGTGGTATATAAGCCACATACATTTGTAAAAATAAAAAGAAGGAAGTGTTCTTATAAGAAAGAAAAATAAAGAGAAAAAAAAGAAAATATATTATTGGCCATTTGATGCTTGCATATGGGCTTAGTAGTTTCGGTGGGTCATAATGTCGATGCATTCGAGGATATGGTTTAGAATGAAACGCATTTTGTCCCTAATTTCTATGGCTACTTACCTAGAGCTTTGGAAATGTTCACAAAATAGATAGTGTGGGATAGGTGGTAGGGATTCATCCATCCAAGTTGGTTGGTTTGATTGCGGAATAGGTGTTGGAAAGGTTGGTATAGTAGGATCAACATCCATAATGTCGGGTATGAGTGGAGGTTGATTTGCTAAGTGTTCTAGGGAGGTAATGTATGGTATTGGAGGTAACTCTTCAAGGTTATTGAAAAGAGCATTTGGTGAGGTAGGTGGTGTAGAGAAAACTAGCTCTATGGGGTTGATGTTAGGTAAGATAGGAGGTGTGGATTTTGATGGTTGACTTGGAGTGGGTGGCGGAGTTGAAGTTGGCAATGGAGTTGATGTAGGTGTCTTAAGAAGATCTTCTAGTGAGGTGAAGAAGGGAAGGTTGTTGTTCTTTCGAGAACTTGGGGAAGAGGGTGGTGCTTTTTGATAGTCGTTTGGGGGTGAGAAATTCTTAGGGGGTGATGAATTGTTGGATAGAGGGTTGGCAAAGCAACATGGTTTCATATTTATACGTGTGGTTTTTCTTGTTTTTAGTGGTGGAGGGATGTTGCAGGTTGGTAGAGTGTACTTGGTTTGTTGTATGTGATGTTCTAAGGTGTTGGTGATGTTGTGTAGGGTGTTGATATCTTTGACAATATCGTCACGGTTTTGAGAGGGTTGTGGTCTTTTGGAAGCTATTGTTTCTGAGATTTTGTAAGGAGAAGGATGATGTTGAAGCAAGCATCTGAGGACCTTATTTATAGATAGATATCATGCATTGTAATCAATGCTAAAACCACAAAAGAGTCCAAAATCTAATGATTAGATATAAATTGAATGCAACTAATCATGAGACCTTAACTACTAAGACTTAAACTCAGTAAACTTTGAGTAAAAAATAGAAAAGAGAAGAGAATTAAATTAGATTTTGTCAAATAATTGGCAAAACTATCTTCTTTGTAACCGGATCCCACGGATCCATCCCAAAAGGGATCCGGCCTGTGTAAATGTAGGGATCCAGGTATCTGATGCACACAGACTGTAGTTTTTGTATAGAAAACATATTAGGACTAGTGTGTGCCTATATGTAAACTATGTGGAGTTGTGGTTATATCGACTCTAGAGGAGAGAAGAAGATATTGATGTAAATATATATATATATATATATATATATATATATATATATATATATATATATATATATATATATATATATATATGAGATAACCCAAAGACTCCTTAGTTCAATGTATCTACGTTTGAATGTACCCAAAAATACATATTGGTTATGTATTCCTTTTAGTATTCAAGAGATATATGATATGATGCATGATAAAAGATTTTTACGTTGTATTGTAACACTCGGTAACTTTCCAAACCTATTTTACTAGCTGAAATATTTACTTTTGCATCCCCTTAGTATTTAAACTTTTTCTAAACTTATTTGAACTTGAGAAACAAAGGATACCATGGTAAACGTGAACGTTATTCCTTTATTAAGCCGGCACAACCTAGAATGCACGAAACGAATCGATTTACTAAATAAATTAACTCTGAGAAAGTTATACGTATTAATACTCGTTTTAATTAGACAAATTATTTTGAACTCAATGGCGCAAGTCTCATAATTTAAAACGGGCGTGTGCTATGTCAAATGGGGCACACAAGAGTTTTACTAAAAGAATAGCTAAATTGCACTTTCTACCCCCTCTTTGAACTTACACCGCCACCCCTCACCTTTCTTTTGTACATCTTTGCCCCCTCCCCATCATATAAAAGACTCCATATTAGGGTTTCTCCCTCATTTGATACCACCACCACCGGAGTTACTATTTCCGGCGCCGCACCCAACTTCCAGCCAACTTCTGGCCACCACCAAAACTTCACCATCGCATAGATCTCGAGTCCCACATCGTTTCTGGAGAAGATCGAAGGAAGATGAAGACGTTTGGTCGTGTTTTGAAGCTTCACCGCCGCTCACCGCCGTCACCAATTCCTCCCCAACTTCACCTCTCGCTTTTGGTAAGCTCACGCGCCGCCTTTTCATTATTTCTTTTATTTTGAAAACCCTAATCGGTATAAACCTAAACCCTAACATTTTACAACTAAAACTAATCTAAAATCTATGTTTTCTTACTAAAAACATGTGGATTTAAACTTTCTAAACCCTAACTCGTTCGACTTATCACCAAGTTGTGTGACTCGTCCGAGTCAACTCACGATTTGAGTTGACTCGGAGTGTTTTCTTGTTTGTTTTGTATTTGTTTGCTTTGTTTAAGCTTATTTCGTTATTGTTGTAGCTTGTTTGGACTTTGGAGTTGGATTTGGTTGTGTTTTGTGTTAGCCGAGAGATATAAGGCTCGAATAGGGTCGAGCCGTGACTCAAGGGAATCACGGCCTAGTGTGGTTTGCATTTGGTTGAGACTTTATTGGTTTTGTTGCGATAACGGGTGAGCTGAGACTCAAGGGAGTCACGGCCAAGGTGTCTATTTGGTTTGTCGAGTCGTATAATGGATTTGGTTGTCGAGTAGAGTGAGCCGTGACTTAAGGAGAGTCACAACTCGTGAGTTTTGATGTTAGCCAAGACCTCGTATGGTTCAGTTGTCGAGAGTGAGACAAGTCATGACTCGTGGGAGTCATGGCCATGTCATGGTCTAGCTAAACGAGACCTTAGTGTGTTTTGGTTGTTATATTAGTTGGTTAACGAGGATAGAAAACCTCATCGTATCCTTTCGTGTCGAGTCATGGCCGAGGTTAGAAAACCTCGTCGAGAGTGTGTCGAGTTTGTTTTGGACATGGATTGTCTTTGTTGGGTCAAATGGACTAGTAAGCCCATTAGAGGTCTAGCATGGATAACCTTAGGCCGTAAGCGCAAAGTGAGTCCATGGGTCATGTAACTTAAGTATTGGGCCGAAGCCCAATACATTTGGTCTTTTGATTTATTTGTTTGTTGTAATGATCTATTTTCCATTTACTAACTTATTTCATTTTGTTTTGTCAATTCGTGTTTCGGATGCTATTCGGGTAACTTGGGATATGATTTGAATTTGGAATGGACGTTATGATATAACCTATGCTTGGATGAGATTATTGGATTTGGAGGTTATTAGATTTACGGTATTAGCCGATGGACTTATGGACGATTTTGTACTTGAGACGGAATAGTATGTTAGACTCGAAAGAGCTTAACATATTAGGACCTGAACAGACACAAAATGGTTGATAAACTTGACACTAATATACACACGAATGATAACAACTAAATATATATATATAACTTGTAAAATGTGATTAAAAATTGGTTTATTCAAGAGTCATGACGACTTGGAAAAGTTACTAAAACAGACGCGTCATGTACAAATTTTTATAAAAACCTTTTATAACTTAATCAATTACAACTTGTAAACGTCACAAAAACCTTTTGAAACTTATAAGTTTTCTTCCTAAATTATAACGTTTTACTGACTATTTGGGTTATGGGTAAAACACCGAAACAACCTGTTGATGTTTTCTTTCTTGATTCTTGATTTATTATTTCTTTCTTAGTTCTTATTTCTTCTTCTCTTCTTATCCTCCTTCTACTTGTTTGTTTATGTTTCATCGACTATTATTTTCTTAACTTTGCTTTATTATCTACACGAGTCATAAATGATTACTACTTTTCATCGCCATTGAAAACTAAACCTTTTTATCTTAACACGAGTACTCAACGAACGTTACTTTATAAATCACTTTGAGGATTATTTCTGAAACATGTTATCTAATACTAGGTTGTGCTGAAGTTAACTTGTCGTGCTATTCCATCTGATCATATTATGATATCTTATTTCCTCTGTTGCTAAGGTGTGATTCATAGCCCCACTTTACTTTTAACTTATTTTATAAACCCATGGGGGAGATACATGCTACTTACTTTTATGAACACAATTATTTAAACGTATGTTTTTCCTGACTAAGATGATAATGCTAAGTACCACCCTTGCCACAAGCAAGTCCCTCGATCATGAACCATTAATCACTTGCGAGTGAGCGCGAATATAGTTTATAGGCCTATAGGAATGACTAACCCGCCATGTTGACCAAGGACGGCAACATGTGATGTGCTATCTTCGAGTTAACTAGGTAGTTGGCAAGCTATCTACTTGGGGGCAAATTTTGTGAATATTATTATTGTGATTACATCAATGTTATTGATGCTGGTTAACGTTTTGCGTGTCATGAGCTTAGCAACTATACGATGCTTTACCCGATATTTGTATATGTTACTTATATCTTCCAAACTTTGAAAATCTTGTGTTCAACTACTTTATTTTTAAACCTATGAATTTCACTCAACCTTTGTGTCGACTTTTTAGCATGATTTATCTCAGGTAATTGATGCATACTATACTGGCACTGGGAGTGGCATGAAGACTATGGATGGCTATCTGTTTTCACTTTCTACTTTATTATCTTTTATCATTCGAAAAACCTTTTAAGTTGTGTCTTATTATTCCGCTGTGCTTGACTTTTGAGAGATCTTTAGAATCTAATGTTTTTCTTAAGTTTTGAATGATATGTTTTATTAAAACAACTTGCTATGAGGTCGTTTTCTATGATTGTGACTATCCTACCCTGAAGTAATACCCCAAACTATGTTCCGCTGCCATATTCCGAGTTGGGGGTGTTACATGTATTAACTATGTAAAAAAAAATGTGAATGTCCTAAACATGAGAAGTTTCTAATTTGAAAGTCGGATGAGGTGTTGTTTTTGAGGAACTTGCTTTGTAGAAAGTTTGATGTGAAGAAATGTTATATATATATATATATATATATATATATATATATATATATATATATATATATGTAAGCATAAACCTCATTAGTTTGCATGTTTATAACTTGTGCAAGAAATAGAGATCCTAGACTTAGAAGGGAAGATTAGAAATACATACCTTGTAGAAAGAGAAGTTAAAAGGAAGATTAAGACGTTTGTTCCATAAGGACGAGGCCTAATCGAAGTAAGTT
This sequence comes from Artemisia tridentata subsp. tridentata, assembly GCA_021014915.2. NCBI lineage: Eukaryota > Viridiplantae > Streptophyta > Magnoliopsida > Asterales > Asteraceae > Artemisia > Artemisia tridentata. The sequence continues at coordinate 242,722,473 of CP139502.1, forward strand.
GAAAGGTTCACGTTTCAATGGTTTGGTGAGAATGTCGACAATGTTTTCTTCGGAAGAGACTTTTTCTATGGCGATGTTTCCTTTCTGGACATTATCTCTAAGAAAATGATGGCGTATTTCAATGTGTTTGGTGCGGGAATGCAAAACTGGATTCATGCTAAGGTCGATGGCGCCTTTGTTGTCGCAGACGATGGCAATGTCGCTTAGATGAATATCGTAGTCGACAAGAGCTTGTTTCATCCATAGTGCTTGTTGGCATGCTTTCCCTGCTGACACATATTCTGCTTCGGTGGTAGAAATAGCAAGCGCGGTTTGTTTCTTTGAAAACCATGATGTTAAACAACATCCCATGAATGTACAAACTTCACTTGTGCTTTTGCGATCAACATAATCACCTGCATGGTCAGAATCTGCATATACAATAGTTTCAACCCCCGTACCTTTTGGATACCATAACCCCAATAGAGTTGTACCCTTTATATACTTGAAAATTCTTTTGACCGCTTCGAGATGTGAAGATTTAGGTTCTTCTTGAAAGCGAGCACACATAAATACACTGAACATAATATTCGGCCGACTAGCTGTAAGATATAGTAGACTACCTATCATACCACGGTACTTGGTATCGTCAACGGATTCACCGTCCTCGTCTTTGGTAAGTTTAGTGTTGGATGACATTGGTGTTATCATTGGTTTTGCATCTTCTAATCCAAACTTCTTTAACATTTCCTTAATATATTTATATTGATTAAAGAAGATACCATCTTCTAATTGTTTATTTGTAGGCCAAGAAAGAAATTTAATTCTCCCATCATACTCATTTCAAACTCGTCGTGCATTATTTTAGAAAAATCATCACACATTTCTTCACAAGTAGATCCAAATATAATATCATCTACGTAAATTTGAACAATGATAATATGTGATTGGTTTTTCTTTGTAAACAATGTATTATCTACTAGACCCATTGTATATTTATTATCTATAAGAAAGGTCATACCAAGCTTTAGAAGCTTGCTTAAGACCGTAGAGAACTTTCTTGAGTTTATATACATATTCTGGTTTTTCAAAGTCCACGAAACCGGGAGGTTGAGCTACGTACACTTCTTCATTTATGAACCCGTTTAGAAAAGCACTTTTTACATCCATTTGATAAAGCTTGATATTTTTAGTACAAGCATAAGCTAGAAGGATTCTTATAGATTCTAATCTAGCTACGGGAGCTTAGGTCTCATCAAAATCTATTCCTTCTTGTTGATTATAACCTTGTGCAACAAGTCTAGCTTTGTTGCGAGATACTATCACATTTTCATCTAGTTTATTTTTGAAAAACCATTTTGAACCAATTATGGTTTGATTTTTAGGTGGTGGAACTAGTTTCCAAACATCGTTTGAGATAAATTGATTTAATTCTTCTTGCATAGCTATTATCCAACTTTCGTCTTTAATAGCTTCATTTACGTTTTTGGGTTCTATTGAGGAAACAAAAAAAAAATTACTTTGATTTTAAGCTTGAGACCGTAATGTTCTTTCATTTAATTTTCTTATAACTATTTCTAGCGGGTGAGCTTTAGATTCTTTGACGTTAACTATTTCTTTATTTAATAGTTCATCTTCAATGTCTTTTATTTCACTACTTTGATTTTCATGAATTTGACTTTCTATTATGTCATCATTTACGAGAGGTTGAGATTTAGGAGGAGGACTTTCATCAAACTTTACATTTAAAGATTCTTCTACTTTCATAGTTTCTTTATTTAGAACTACATAGGATTTACTATTAGGTGAATATCCTAAGAAAATACCTTCGGTGGATTTTGGATCAAATTTGGTAAGATAATTGTTGATCCCAATACACGATCTCCTTGAGTTTTGTTAGAAACTTTGAGAGTACCAAAGAGTATGCGGAATCTACTCTTTGATAGTTAGAAGAATACTAATAATATCAATGTAATAGTAAACTTGAACAAACAATATAACCAAACGCTTCAATATTATTAGATTAATAATACGAGTACTCTTGCTTTAGTACTAGGGTTTACAACCTTGAAGCTTAACAAAAACGTATGCAAAGATGTATCTAACACTTTAACCTAGGACCTCCTTTGATAGGCACAAGGAGTCCTTTACAAGATAACTATAATTCTACAATATACATATCTTTCTAAACATATAAGTTATACACTAAATATCTTCTATACTTATAATATTACACATCTTCATAACCTTGGCAGTACCTTCTTCCATCAGCAATCTTCAGTTATACTCTGGCAGTACTAACTTTCCACTAGCAGTACTAACTAAGTTAGTACTGTTAGTTATAATCTTCAGCAGTATCATCTTTGGCTTGGCAGGACTAACTTGGAAGTCATTTAATTCCCAACAATCCTCCCCTAAACTTGTGATTCACCTCCAAATCATCAAGTTTCTGAAATAAAATCTTTGTCTTTAAGATGATTCTTCCAAACGCTTCATTTTCTTTCTGCTTGTATGAAGATCTTTCTTAGAAGCTCTCTTGCCATTTCTGTCTCTTCATCCACTATGAGTTTAGCAGATAACATCACAATGAGAATACATTTTCTCAATGGATATTCTTTTTCAACATGCATATATACATCAACTCCAGCTTTTGTAGATACATGGTGAACTTCACATGTATCATACAACTTCCATTTTAATCCTAGATTATCTGCTTGAAACTTCCATAGACTATCATCTGGATCTGGTTCAAAAATTCTTTTCAATTCAACCCATAATTCTTCCTCCTTGTCATCAGCTATTTCTGTTAAGTTGAACCTTGCCTTGACTAACTCCCATAACTTCATCAAATCATCTCTTTCAAATGCTTTAAGCATATCTTCAAAGTATTTATACACCTCAGAGTGATTTCCAACTCTGATTATCTTCCAGAATTTCCCTAAGTCATCTGCGTAGATCTCCCAGTCTATGATTGGATATTTGACTTGTTGAGCTTCTACATTCATCCCTTCTTCTGGAATAATAACCATCATCTGTTGAAGTTGTTCTTCAGTCAAACCTTCTTCTTCTTCTGCTATGAATGGGCCTTCACTAACCTTTTGCTTCTTTGAACTTTCTTGATTTAGTTCTGTATCAGCACCTCTTTTTATCCTAGAAACACTTCCTTCAGCTTCACTTTCCATAGGAGTAAATGTTTTTACTCTTTTGTAAACCTTCTCAAACTCTCTCTTGATCTCATCAAAACTTTTGCCCTGGAAATCTTTCTTTGTGTATCCAGCCATGTTCTTCATGTAAACACACATGGTGGTTCTTTATTCAGCTTGGGTAGGTGGTTTACTTCTCTTTTCTTTAGCTTTTTTTTCTGAAAATGACTTCCTCCTTAAATTAATCAGTTCTGCAAGTTGTCTTGACTTCTCTTCAATTGACAACACTTCATTTGCTCTAAGTTCACCAATCCTTTCTTTTAATACAGCATCAACATCAATCATAACCTGAATGCTATCCGAATATTCAACCTGAGTAGCTTCATTAACCCTTTGTTCTTCAAGAAGTCTTGCTTGATCTTCCTCATGTAATGTCTTAGCAAGAAGTTCATCTGATTGTTCTTGTGTCAATCTTTCATCTTCTTCACTCTTGAGTTTTTGTTCCACCACCATGAATCTTGCAATCCTTTCTTCTTCTGTCAACTTTGCTTGCTCTTTTTCATAAACCCTCTGAGCAACTTCTTGATCAAAACTAATCTAAGCTTGAACACTTTTCTTCACCTTTTTGGGTTGCTCAGGCTCTGTCATGATGCTCTTTCCCTTGTCTTTAGTACTGGCAGTACTAACTGATGTATCAGCGGTACTAATAGATACACCAGCAGTACCTTCTTTAACAACTGTAGGAGCAGTATCAACATCCTTGTCACCCATATCAGTATCACCAATCCTCCCCTAAATATCAGCATCTTCTTCAACCAAGGTGATGTTTGGTTCTTGATCAATGTCTGCAATTTTCCTCCCCTGTTTGGAAGGATCCTCCAAATCATCATCTGAGCGGTCTTCTTCACTTAAGGACTCCATAATATTTTCTCTTCTCTTGGCTTTTCTAGACTTGATCTTCTGCTTCAATTGCTTCACCTTATGAATTAATTTGGTATATGCAGCTCCATATAATTTCTTTGTTTCTTTCAGCTCATTCTCCAGGCTTGTAACCCTGCTTGACAACTGTGTACAAAGGACCATCAATTCATTAATTTTCACACTGCCCTCATCACTTCCAAGTGTATTACCTTTTGGGAGAGGTAAATCATGGGGCATGTCCCTTATAGTATCCTGTTGGCTGGGGTATCCATCTCCTGAATCATGTTCATGTGAACTTGACTCATGAGATGTTGCCATAGGTTGGGTCTTATCAATGTTACCCCTGGTCTGCCCAGCTTCTAAGCCAGAGACAGTAGTGGTAGCCCTCACCATTCTGTTTAGGACAGCCTAATCTACTACATTTGTTTAAGTAGGAACTCTGGACTGAGGAACCACAGTGTCCTTTCTGGTTCTCCTCCTATAAGTTTGTATGATTTGGGGTTGAGTTACCCTCCTCATATTATTAAAAAGTTTTGAAGTAAGGGAGGGAGTTGGATAAACATTTTTGTGGGTCTGAAGTAAACGTTTTTGCATATTCAAAAACACTTGGATAAATCTTGGATACATCAAAAATTTGGTATTACTATCCAAGTTTTTCACAATACCATCAAAAATTAATTTTGAAAAATTAAAAGTCTTGTTTGTAGCCAAGCAAATAATAGCAGTTGCAATGTTGCTACTGAATTGTTCCCAAGCTGTTTTCTTTGAAATCAAGCAATGCAAGATGGTATGAATGAGAAATCTCCATTGATGGGAAAACTGTCCTTTTTGAAAAGTTAATTTATCAGAAGATCTGACATATCCCATCAATGAGAGGTTTTCAAAAATTTCAGAGTTTGGTAATGAACTAATACCATCAACATCTGCCAATTGGAGATGTCTCCTAACAGATGCTTCAATAACAGTCTTAAGCATACCATCTACTGTTGCAATTATTTCTTTTTCTCCATTATCAAGTGTTCTGACAGTAGCAGTCTACCATAACTGATTGATTAGAGAACTATAGATAGTTGGATTTACTATGAGAGCATACTTGATGTGGATAGCATTAATGAAATCCATGACTTCCCTCTGTTTTCTCCAAGTAAGCAACCATGTTATGTTTAGCAACAAATTGCAAATTCTCCATTATAATCAGAAAAAGTTTGATTATGGTTCTGGGTTAGGTTCGTTTAAGAGTGAATTGTGTGTTTTGTAAAGCCAATTGAGATGATATAGATGACACTTAGGGTTTTGATTGGACCGAGTTGAATAAATTGTTTCTTTAACGTGAAGAAATCTTTTAATTAAAGAAAATATAAGAATTATCCAATATTAAGAAACTTATAAGCGAAGTAATTGAAAAAAATATCTCAACGGCTATACCAATGGTTACCCAGCAGTACTACGTTTTGCCTAGCAGTACTAAGTTAAGCTTAGCAGTACTAAGTTTAACCCAGCAGTACAAATTTTGCCCAGCAGTATTAACCCAAATTATATTAAAAACAATACTGCACTCAAAATTTTTTAGAAGGGATTAAGTGTAAAGGAAGACACTTAAGCAATTTCGGTTGCATTTAACCTCTAGTTGTGTGAGAACCAATGATTTTAGCATAAATACTATCTGTGATCAGATAAACTCATTAAAAGAGCCTTCTTGACAGGGTTTCCAGCTCGTGGCAGGTGTTGCCTCTAACACAAATGTGTTAGATTCATGTTTGCTCGCTGTTATCTATACCAGATGTCCTTGGACGAACAAACTATCAAATGATAGAATGGTATAGAGTGAGTTAGCTCAGTTACTACCTGACTAACTAAAGACCATCAATTCATGTTCAAAATATCACCTTTGTCAAGTGATCCCCAAATCCTCTCTAGCATGAATCAATTTCTCTATCTTGGAACAACAGCATTACAAACATTCCACCACTTTTACTTTTCACACAGAGTCAGTACCAATCATACTGCTTGGTTATCCTGCAAATGTTAGTCTAAAACCAATAAAACACAATCCAGAGTATTTTCTATATAACAATATCAAGTTTGACTAACAGTTTTATCTTAGCAGTACTAATTTTGTACTAGCAGTATTAACACATAACAATACTAATCCTTTACAAAGCTTTACAAAAAAAAAAAAAAAAAAAAAAAAAACAAAAAGAGATTAAAACTTTATGGATTTAGCATTCCAATACTTGCAACCAAGTACTGAAACCTTCCAACATCAAGACCTTTTGTAAGTAAGTTAGCCCAATTGTTATCTGTGTGAATTTTAACAACTTGAATTAACTTTTTATCATTGCAGTCTCTTATAAAATGATGTCCAATCTCAATATGGTTTGTTTTAGAATGCAAAACAGGATTTTGAATAATACATATAGTACTGTTATCTTCAATGAAAATCATGGTGTGCATAAAATTATACCCATAGTCCAGCATTTGATTCTAAATCCAGAGTACTTATCCACAGCAACTAGCAGCAGCCACATATTCAGCCTTAGTTGTAGAATTTGCCACCACAGTTTGCTTCTTACACTACCATGATATCAAACTATTTCCTAGGAATTGACAACCACCTGTTGTTGACTTCCTATCTAAACTTGCACCAGCATAGTCACTATCACTATATGCTACCAGATCAAATGGAGAGATTCTCTAGGATACCAAAGTCCTAATTTGGGTTGGCCTTTTAGATACCTAAAGATCCTGTTCACAACATGTAAGTGTGAAACCTTAGGTGTGACTTGAAATATGGAACATGCATATACAACAAACATAATATATGGTCTGGATGATGTAAGATACATCAATGATCCAATCATTGACCTGTAGAGATAAACATCAACATCATCACCATCTACATCTTTAAGCAAAGGCTTGTCTGGATCCATTGGAGTGCTAGCAGTCTTGACATCTGTGTACCCATATTTCTTTAAAATGTCAGCAACATATTTATCCTGACTGATAAATATACCATCTTCCTCCTGCTAGACTTGCAATCCTAAGAAGAAATTAAGTTCTCCCATGGAACTCATTTGAAACTTGTCATGCATCAGTTTCTCAAACTCAGTACACATCTCCTTCTTTGTAGAGCCAAAAATAATATCATCAACATAGACCTGGACAAGCAAAATATCCCCTTTTTGCCTTTTGATAAACAATTTCTGGTCTATCTTTCCTCTGTGAACCCATTGTCCAATAGATACTTAGCCAAGGTTTCATACCAGGCTCTTAGAGCTTGATGCAAACCATAAAGTGCCTTCACCACCTTGTATACCTTATCAGGATGATCAGTATCTTCAAACCCTGGTGGTTGCATAACATAAACCTCTTCATCTATTGTACCATAAAGAAAGGCACTCTTCACATCCATCTGGTACACCATGAATCCCATGAAAGAAGCATAAGCCAAAAACAGCCTTATTGCCTCAATTCTTGCAACAGGAACAAAAACCTCATCATAGTCTATACCTTCTTCTTGAGTGTAACCCTGTGCAACCAGCCTTGCTTTATTCCTAATGACAATGCCTCTCTCATCCTTCTTGTTTCTGAACACCCATTTTGTACCAATTGCCCACTTTCCTTTAGGCAAATCTACTAGAACCCAAACCTTTTGAAGCTTAAACTCTAAAAGCTCCTCTTACATTGCTTCTACCTAGGATGGGTCACTAAGAGCTTTGGCAATTTTCTTGGGTTCTTCCTGAGATAAGAAACAAGCAAATAAACAAGTATGAAGGTCTTCATGTGTTTTCCCTTCATAAAGAACAGTAAGAAAACCTTGTTCATATGTAGTTTGTATCATTGTCATCCTCCTTGTCTTTACACCAGACTGTACATCACCAATCACAAGATCAAGTGAATGATCTTTGTGAATTCTTGTATGTGGAGTTGTAGGAGCTTGATAAGTGTTAGGCATGTAATTCAGATCCACTTCATCATCAGAAGAATCAACATCAGTAGTAACTGTTGGGCTAGCATTATTATCATTTGGCCAAGCAGTACTAACATCTGGTCCAGCAATACTAACATCATTAGTACTATCTTCAGGATTCTCTTGTTCTTCAACTCCACCTTCTTTATTTCCATCTTCAGTACCTTTCTTTGCAGCATCATGAGAAGGTTGTGGTTCATCATTGTCAACATCCTTTAAACATGTATCAAACATTGAACCATCTTTCCATAGTGGCATCATAAAGTAGTCTTGTCCAGATCCTGTCTCCATGCTAGATTGACCTGCATCAAAAACTATCTTTGGTACCTGCAAAATCATTAGAGTTTGTACCTACAACAACTAGTACATAATTCATTGATTCTGTTAGCACATCAATATCAAACAACCACTTAGGACCTTTTCCTGCAACACTAGGCTTATTCTCCAAAAATTCCACATGCAAGTTTTCTTCAACTTTCCTGGTTCTAATGTTGTATACCCTAAATGCCTTACTATTTATAGAGTACCCAACAAAATCCATCATCAGACTTTCCAACAAACTTACGCAAATGATCTAAAGTATTAAGTATGGTAACATGACATCCAAATGGTCTCATGAAGCTTAGAGCTGGTTTTCTACCTCTAAAAAGTTCATAAGGTGTCTTGTTATGAGGTTTGACTACTAATACCCTATTCTGCACATAGCAAGTAGTATTAACTACTTCAGCCCAAAATGTGATAGGTAACTTAGAGTCTGCTAACATGGTTCTCGCTTCCTCAATCAGTGTCCTATTCCTCCTTTCAGCAACACCATTCTGCTGAGGAGTTCTAGCTACACTAAATTCCCTCTTAATACCTTTTTTATCACAAAATTCATTCATAACTCTATTCTTAAACTCTATTCCATTGTCACACCTGATTATCTTTATTTTCTTATAAGCTAGATTTTCTATTTCAGTGATAAAGCTCTTAAGGATGCCACTAGTCTCATCCTTGGTAGCTAAGAAGAAATCCCAAGTAAACCTGCTATAATCATCAGTGACAACAAGACAGTACTTCTTATTCATTAAACTACTCACAGAAGTAGGACCAAACAAGTCCATATGCAACATGAATAATGGCTGAGTAATAGAGTTTTGAATCTTGGACTTACAAGTGGCTTTGCATTGCTTCGCCTTTAAACATGCAACACAAGTTTGGTCATTTTCAAAACGTTTTTGAGGTAAACCTCTTACATGGTTATCCTTAACAATTTTGTTAATGTTTTTAAAATTTATGTGACCAAGCCTCCTATGCCAATGCATTGATTCATCATGTGTGTCCTTTGCAACAAAACAAGTTAGACTCTCTTTAGGAACAATCTTCTTCATATCAACACTGTACATGTTGCCCTTTCTAGGAACTTTAAGTAATACCTGACTTTCATCAGGTAACTTAAAGTCAGGAGACAGAACAAGACATTCAATGTCAGTAAATAGAACCATGTTCTTTTTGTCACACATCTGTGAGACGCCAAAAAGATTAAACTTAAGTTCCTGCACAAAGTACAAATCTTCAAAATCAAGTTTACCAATTTTAATTGTTCTTTTACCAATAATCTTACCTCCTCTTGCTCCTCCCCCAAAGGCAACATATCCTCCATCAAAAGCTTGGAAATCTGAGAGGTAAGACATGTTCCCTGTCATGTGCCTAGAGCATCCACTGTCAATATATCATTGATCTTCTTCTTCTTCTTGTGGATGTTGCTGCACATAAAATAAAGGAAATTAGTTTCCTTTGGGGACCCAAGCCATTACTGACTTGGATCTGCCTCGTGCATCAATATAGTTATATTTCTTCATAATAATTGATGCACTATTGGGTTTGGTAGGTCTCCAAGCACAACATGCTGAGGCCTTAACAGCATTGCCCCTATTTGCCCTGACAGCATTTGCTGGCCTAGCAGTACTAATTGCTGGCCTAGCAGTATTAACCTTTTGGCCAAATTTCCTGTTAGTTAATGCTGTTTTGTTTTGAAATGGCCTTTTAACAGTTTGTTGTGCTAGTTTAGAATAACATGACATAGGTCTAGCACTAAAAACTATTGATTTGGGATGAGCAGTATTAATAGGTCTAGCAGTATTAAGTGGTTTAAGGCTAGACTTCATTAAAACAACTCTTGGAGCCATGTTTCTATAAACACTAGGATGAGATTTTTTAGAAGAATAATTTTGATTCACCCTCTTAAAAGTGTTCTCAGATGCCCTTGTATTCCCATATACCATCCTATCCTCTTGATGGTAATTGAAGTAAGCCTGCAAATGGTCAAAACTACCACACACAAAACAGGCTTTATTGTACCTAACAAATTCACTTCCTAGTTGTTGGGACTTCTGATTAATCCAATTCCTCTGATTTCCCCTAGGACTATGTGACCTGTACATCTCTGCATACTTAACTATTTTTCTAGCTGGATTCTCTTCTTGTTTAGGTTTAATTGATTCTACATTAGCAACAGCAGTCAAGATAGTTTTCTTCTCTACCTTATCATCTGACACCAATTTCTCAACTAATGGGGTATCAAATGATTCACTAACCTCTTTAAAACTCTCTTCACTATCACTTTTACATTCAGTCTCAGGCTTTTTGAGCTCCTCTACACTAGTATTTGACAAATCAAGTTTTGGAGGTGGAAATAAACATATATGTGGAGGTGCAACAGCCTTATATCCTATACATGTATTGAATTTATCAATAAGTTGACACTGAACAATTCTATCTATACTATTAGATGCCCCTGCTTAATCTTTTCTAACTCACTTTTAAGCTCATTAATTTCTAACTCACTTGTTGATCCCAATACACGATCTCCTTGAGTTTCGTTAGAAACTTTGAGAGTACCAAAGAGTATGCGGAATCTAATCTTTGGTAGTTAGAAGAATACTAATAATATCAATGTAACAGTAAACTTGAACAAACAATATACCAAACGCTTCAATATTATTAGATTAATAATACGAGTACTCTTGCTTTAGTGCTAGGGTTTACAACCTTGAAGCTTAACAAAAACGTATGCAAAGATGTATATAACACTTTAACCTAGGACCTCCTTTTATAGGCACAAGGAGTCCTTTACAAGATAACTATAATTCTACAATATACATATCTTTCTAAACATATAAGATATACACTAAATATCTTCTATACTTATCATATTACACATCTTCATAACCTTGGCAGTACCTTCTTCCATCAGCAGTCTTCAGTTATACTCTGGCAGTACTAACTTTCCACTAGCAGTGCTAACTCAGTTAGTACTGTTAGTTATAATCTTCAGCAGTATCATCATTGGCTTGGCAGTACTAACTTGGAAGCCATTTAATTCCCAACAATAATCCTTAGTGTTTAAAATAAAGCATTTGCTTCCAAATACTTTAAAATAATCTTGCGACAGCTTTTTACCTTTTAATAACTCATAAGGAGTTAATCTTAAGAATGGTCTAATGAGAATTCTATTTAAGATATATGTTGATGTGTCCATGGCGTTGCACCAAAATTTTTGAGGTATTGATTGTTCATTAAGCATGGTTCGACTCATTTCTTATAAGGTCCTATTCTTACGTTCAACTACCCCGTTTGATTGTGGAGTATGTGGAGCCGAGAAATTATGAGTAATACCTTTAGTATCACAAAAGGCTCCGAATTGTACTTCGTTCTCAAACTCCCGACCATGGTCCGTACGAATAGATATTATTGGACAACCTGGTTATTTTTTAATTTTCTTACTTAGGATTTCAAAGTAATCAAAGGCTTCAGTTTTATTTTTCAAAAATCTAGTCCATGTATACCTAGAGTAGTCATCGACTATTACTAAAGTATAGAAGTTTCCTCCATAACTTTGAATAGTCGATGGACCAAATAGATCCATGTGTAAGAGTTCTAGACATTTAGTTGTAGAAACCATATTTTTAGCTTTATGACTAGCATGGACTTGTTTTCTTGTATTACAAGCATCACAAAAATGATGTTCATATTTAAGTTTTGGAAAATTTCTAACAAGTTCTCTAGATGATAGCGATTAAATAAGTCGCATATTGGCGTGACTCAATCTTCGATACCAATGGGTCAAAGTATCATCTATTGAAGTTAGACAAAGTTTATCTTTAGAGTTTCTGATTTTCATTAAAAAAAGACCGTTTTTCCTAACCCCTTTTCCTATGGTTATTCCGTCTTATAATATTTTGCTACCGGAGTCAATAAATAGGACATCACACTTTTTATCAACTATTTGACTAATACTTAATAATTTAAAACCTAGGTTATCTACGTGACACACATCATTGATGGTTAAAGTTATGTGAGATCGTACCTTTTCCGGTGATCTTACTTTTCCCATTACCAAAAACTATGTTACCTCCATCGCATGCCTTGTAAGATGAAAATAGGCTTTTATTACCCGGCATGTGCCTTGTGCATCTGCTGTCTTTAATCCATTCGTTTGGATCTAGATCAACCTTTAGCCATACCTATAAGCACAAAGAAACTCAAGTGTTTGGTCCCCAATATCTCATGGGTCCATTAGTGTTAAACAAACCATTCACTTGGTTCACAAAAGGTAGACAGTTCCAAGGTCCAAAATTTGGTGTTTGGAAACCATTGTTCCATCCCATTTGATTAAAGTTACTTTTAGGATAAGGTGTGTTTGGTCTCCTAAATGGTGTTGTTGGTCGAACATTTGGTTTTCTTAAAATTCCTTTATTGTGATGTGGTACATTAACATTTCTATCAGGAACATTAAGCGTTTTCTTTTTAGTTACAACTACAAACTATTTTCAAGATGATTTGGACAAGTCAATTTTGGATTTTTCTGTACCAGATGGTCGGATCCGTCACCTAAGAAACGGATGGAACAGCAGACTTAAGAAATTTTGTTGATTTTTCTTCGCTAGTTGAAGGCATACAATCTGTAAATCCTAATCCATTTTTATTGTTTTTGACTTGTTGTGTATCTATTATATCTTCTAAGCATTGTGTAGTAAGTCTAGCAATTTTAGAGTCTTGGTGATCAATTATCGTTTGAAGACTTACACAAAGTTTACATTCGACACTTGCTTCTTTCCTCTTTTTTAAGTCTTTTTAATTTTTCTTTGAGCTCAAAAACTTCTTTTTCTAAGAGTTCAATTTTACTTTTTAGAAGTTTGTTTTTGTTAATGACTTTAAGGCTAATTTCGCAAAGTTTATTATATTCTAAGCATAGAGATCCACCATCTAAAGATGAGCTACTATAATAGAGAGAATCGGAACGTTCCTTATTAGAGTCTTTGGCCATGAGACAAATCTCTTCTTTGGATACCAAGAGCGGCCAACGAACGCCTTTTGCTCACCATTAGATTGTTTGGGACAATCACTTGTAAAGTTATTTGGATCACCGCATCTAAAACACTTTCGATCATCTTTAATTTTCTTTTCTTCTTTGAATTTTCGGAAGCCTTTCTTGTCATCGTAAGGTTGTTTTACGAATCTTCCTCTTCTTCTAAAGAACTTCTTGAAGTCCCTTACGGCCATGGCATATTCTTCATCATCACTATATGAGGATGAAGTGTCTTCATCACTAGACTCATTTTTAGCTTTTAGAGCTAATGACTTTTCGCCTCATCAGTACTTCTCCTTCTTTTCCTTTGAGGCCTCGTAGTCATTAGCCAATACTAACTCATATACTTTGAGGTTCCCAATGAGCTCGTCGAGAGAAAGAATTGTTACGTCCTTTGATTCTTCAATTTTCGTTACCTTCACTAGTACAAAACTGGGATTTCGTCACACATGCTGTTTTTTGAACGGCCACTGTAACACCCCCAGAAATCGGGTCCAGCGGAAGCATACACGTCGCTGGGGTTCTACTCAATTGGTATCACATCACAAGTACAAAGAACGGTTTTTACCTCAATCATTTAGAATGAAATTCATTAGCAAAAGTGTTAAATTTACACGATTAAAAAGTAGTACGGAAATAAGCCCATAAATAAGTTAAGCGGTCCCCAAATGAATATCAGAGTCTTCCATGACCTTGTCATGCCCTGCCAAGAGCCTCCAATAGTGTACTATTGCTTTATACCTGAAAATACATGCTAAAGTGTCAACACGAGGTTGGTGAGTTCATAGAGTTTAGTGTAAAATGTAAAGCATTTGAAAATGATTTCCCAGAAAAAGCATTGTAAATCCACTCAGTCGCAAGTCCCGCCCATACAAGACTTGCAACCTGTGTGTTTACAACCCACTGCCAAATAAGATTTGGTTTAGGTGAACAAAAGTAATATGTGGACCATGATTTAAAATACATTTAGTTCGATCAGTACATTCGGTTACGTGACCAATTCATTCGGTTATGTGACCAGTTCATTCTGTCATGTGACCCATTCATTCGGTCATATTACCCGTACATTCGGTTACGTGACCCGTTCATTCTGTCATGTACGTACATAGTGGTGGAGCCGGTTCATTAGGTTAGGCGTGCATAATTGTTTGAAGTGCTTGGGTCCATGGGTAAAAAGAATTAAGTGTGATACAAGTGAATATACAATACATTTGAATGAATAACAAATTCATAAGCAGAGCAAATAATGGTTTGACTAAACAAGTGGCATGTTCAAGTAACTCAAGTATACATTTAAATGAAAACGAGCATGTATTCTCCCCCGAGAGTTTAGAAATTACGTAAATAGTTAAAAACGGGGCTATGAAAACTCACCGAAAACAAAGTGCACAATCAAGTGAGAAAATGAATAAATAACCGCGAGAATCCTACGAGCAACCTAGATATATATATACGTGTGTTTTAGCTTCTAAAAATAATGATACATTTATTTCTACATGCCATGTAAGTTATAACCTCAATTATGCTTGGTACATAATGTTTAAATAATTTTTAAGGTTGAATTTGGCTTTTAAAATGATTTGCAAGTATGAAATATATTTCTTACCCAATTTCAAGTTTTAATCCTATTTTTGACTTTAAGTCCAAAATAAGTCGTAAGGGTCTAAATTAAGTCTAAGAGTTCAATTTTAAGTCAAAAGGTTCGAATTATGTATAAGGGTCCAAAATATCTTAGGTGGTTCAAAATAAAAACTCAAGGTTCAAATATACAAGTTATTAATCTTTTTGTATCTTTTAATTACGAAGCTGATGGAAATTTTACTCACTTAGTCACTTTCAAAAATTCGTATCTCCCAAACCGTAAGTCTAAAAATCATGTTCTTTACATCCCTAGTTTCCTCTAAGTCCCTACTTTACTGTAAAAATAAGTTTACTCAAAAATATCCAGTTACAACCACTTTTTATAATTTTTCTTTACAAGTCTGTCCTAAAGGTTAAATTGACTGAGTTTTATGTCTTACTAAAACAGACATATCTTGAAATCTACAGATCCAATGAAGGTGAAATCAATTGAAGATGATAGCCCTATTTCTCTAGAACAGGCTACATATATGCTATTTAAAAAGTTATGCCATAAAACTTGAGTTTTTCCCCGAATGGGAACTGTACACCAAATCTAACTGTTTTTACCAAAAAAATCATATCTTAATCATCGGGTGTCGTCACAAGGATCACCACCCGTAGAAATGACCACAAGACATAGATCTATAACTATTTATTTTTCTCTTAGACCCAAAGTCTACTGATTGTTCCAGTTAGTTCAATCTTTACCACTGAATCAGAAATCTGTTTTGCAGTACAAGTCATTTTAGGGTTTTCTAGTGTTTTATAGTATGTACCAAGTATAATCAAGCATATATAACTCATGTAGCATATAAAATACATAAATTAACATATGATATCAGTAGAGAAATGAAATGATGAGTGTTGGTTCCTAACAAAGATTTTATGGAGGAGAAACAAAAGATCAAGAAAAAGAACAACTAGCCTAATAATCACCAACTAGAACCCTAATGCTCCAATCCTTTTACTCAACTTTTTCACCTTTTTAACCCAAGAAAATGCTCCATAATCTCAGCCCATTAACCAAAGAAATATGATAATTTTGATGATGAAATGATGGTGGTTTGTTGTGATAGTCAAAAGGATGAATCTAGAGATGTGTAAACCTTAAAATATTATGATTTTAGTGGTGTTTTGATGGGGTTGATGATGATGGACTAATTTTTAGAGGAAGGAGAGGGAGTATGCAGATTTTTAGTGAGATATGCATGTAAATGAGATAGTGGGAGTGAATTTTGAGGTTTCAATAAGCATGCTTATATCTAAGGAATATACCAACACTTGGCAAGACTTTGACTATGTGTTGGAGTGAGATGTGGAGCATAGGGGGCGGCAAGAACAATAAGGGGAGGGGAGAATATTTAATCAATGCAGATTTTTATTATTAGTAGGAGTATTTAGTGTTAAAGAGTGTATTTTGATCCCCCGGTGCTTAAAACGTAGGGTTTTTAAGACATATAACGCAATACCGGGTAACGTAAAATTGTAAAACTTCTAAAAATATAAAAACTTGTTATCATGACCTATTTTATTATTTTAGATGAGTGGTGAGTTCATCGGAGGGTATAAATATAATTAAAATATAAAAACGTAGGTTCAAACCGCGAGTTGTTACCAAAATTTGACGAAATCGTGAAACGAAACAGAAAATGTGAAATATAGAAATTTTTGAAAACGTCTCAAAGTCTCAAACTGACTTAAAAAAATGATGAATAGTGAAATGGTGAATAGTGATTGGTGAATAGTAAATGATGAATAGTAATCCATGAATAGTAACTTGTCGAGGTTTGGAAAATGACCTGAAATTACGGGTTGTCACAGTCTCCACCCGTTAAAGGAATTAAGTCCCTGAATTCAGCTCGTGTTGGTCTCTGGGGTGGATTCGGTGAAAAGATGCGGATATTTGAGTCGCATTGTTGTGATAAAAGATAAAACATTCATTAGATAGGAATTTGTAATCGTACATGAGACTTATACGATAGAACATAAAGTGAAATACAAAAGAAATACAACACTAGAGAGTTTAGGTTTTCGTTTATTTGTAAGGCAGAAGTTCTCTTCTTAACCATTGTCATTGTCGTTGTTGTCCTGACGAGCTTCGCATTTCAACGAGCACTTCCTCCATTCTGGTTTCTCAGCTCTGGGCATTCACTCTTGAAGTGTCCAATTACTCCACACTCATGGCATGTTACCATGACTTTCTGATGCATTACGAGGGTGAGAGCCTTGCAATCCTTGGCTTTGTGTCCGACCTTTTGGCAGTTTCCACATTGAGTGGGGCAAGGTTCATTATGGTAAAACCGACACTTATTGCACTTGGGTAAAGTCCCTGCATATCCTTTCTTTTCACTTGGTCCAGCAACGTAGGCCCTAACCACTTCACGTTGTTTTTGTGGCGGCCGAACTTGGTCGTTTCCGTTGTTTTCATCCCTTTTTCTTTTGTTGTCGTAGTTGCTGTTGTTGTTGTTGTTGTTATGGTCATTGTTGTTTACAGTAGTCCCCTTCTTCACCACCTGTGCCATAAGTTTTTGAGATATTCTGATTGCTTCGTCCAGTGTGAATGGATTAAAAGAAGTTACATCCCCCTGGATGCTGTGTGGTAGTCCATCAATGAAGTTTTCCAACAACTTTTCGTTATCTGGAACCATATTTGGACAAAGTGCGGCCAACTCTTGAAATCTTCTGATGTATGCTTCAATCTCATTACCCTTAGTCACTAACTTATAAAACTCTGTTTCCAACTATTTCACTTCATTGCGTGGACAAAACTTCTTAGACAGTAACTTCTTGAATTCATTCCACGTGAGCTTGTGAGCATTTTCCATACCAATAGGCTGGGCATAAGAATTCCACCACGACATAGCTTCATCAATGAGTGTGCTAGTTGCAAACTTTACCTTGCTGTCCTCTGGACAGTTGCATAGAAGGAATACAGATTCTGTCTTTTCAAACCATCGGATCATGGCAGTGGCTCCTTGAGTGCCCTTGAATTTTACAGGATCACCACTCTTGAAGTATTTGTAGGTACATTTACGACCATTAGTACCATTTGCCGCTTGTCCTGCAGCTTCTGCTGTCTCTGCCCGAGAAACGGCTTCAGAAGCAGCGGCTACGGCTGCTCTTTCGGCTACTAGTGCTGCCTCAATACTGTCGGCAACAAGCTTCCTGATCTCAGCTGGTGTCATCGTTGAAGTGGTTTTCTTTGGCGGCATGATTCTTCAAAACAAGAAAAGAAGGTTGAGACGTGATAAGGACGTTTCTTAAAAGTAGGTTCCCTAAAGTGGCTTGTCATAAAATGGAAGCTTGAGGTCGTGTTATGGTTAGCTGGCGTGCTTCTAGGCGGTGGTTCACGAGGTGATGCAGATGTGAATGTTCATGCAACGATTGAATACACACATATGAATTTTGAAACCTTTTAGAAATCGAGTAGAGAATCAACCTGGACATAATTTTTATTATAACTATTCCCAGTATTGCAAAATTCATCTCTGAGTCGGACACAGGTGGTCAGCCTATGTCCTACTGTCCCTGGTCGAATATAGATGACCAGTCTATATTCCACCGAGGTTCAATGAATTTTGAAATACTCAGCTCAGTTACACTAATAATATGTCCATCACATTAAGAAGCCGTTCTGAAAGACTAAGGCAAGTGACCAAACTCGAGGTCGAATGATGAGATTATGTGAGGAAAGGTGTAACGCTGCGACGTGCACGATATGTAAGCATACTTATATGGAAGACAATTATAGTAATCAACGAGAATAAGTGAGTATAATCTATCTGATAATAAGATACAAATCTCATCAAATATGTCAGCACAAACTACAAATGAGGCATCAGCTTGGCAGGCAGGCACGTGGCGGTCATAGGGTTAAGTTTGCGTGAAAGTAGCTATAGTCTAGGTTTTTAAATCACCCAGTTCTCTATAGCCAAGGCTCTGATACCAATCTGTAACAACCCCAGAAATTGGGTCCAGCAGAAGCATACACGTCGCTGGGGTGCTACTCAATTGGTATCACAACACAAGTACAAAGAACGGTTTTTACCTTAATCATTTAGAATGAAATTCATTAGCAAAAGTGTTAAATTTACACGATTAAAAAGTAGTACGGAAATAAGCCCATAAATAAGTTAAGCGGTCCCCAAATGAATATCAGAGTCTTCTATGACCTTGTCATGCCCTGCCAAGAGCCTCCAATAGTGTACTATTGCTTTATACCTGAAAATACATGCTAAAGTGTCAACACAGGTTGGTGAGTTCATAGAGTTTAGTGTAAAATGTAAAGCATTTGAAAATGATTTTCCAGCAAAGGCATTGTAAATCCACTCAGTCCCAAGTCCCGCCCATACAAGACTTGCAACCTGTGTGTTTACAACCCACTGCCAAATAAGATTTGGTTTAGGTGAACAAAAGTAATATGTGGACCATGATTTAAAATACATTTAGTTCGATCAGTACATTCGGTTACGTGACCAATTCATTCGGTTATGTGACCAGTTCATTCTGTCATGTGACCCATTCATTCGGTCATATTACCCGTACATTCGGTTACGTGACCCGTTCATTCTGTCATGTATGTACATAGTGGTGGAGCCAGTTCATTAGGTTAGGCGTGCATAATTGTTTGAAGTGCTTGGGTCCATGGGTAAAAAGAATTAAGTGTGATACAAGTGAATATACAATACATTTGAATGAATAACAAATTCATAAGCAGAGCAAATAATGGTTTGACTAAACAAGTGGCATGTTCAAGTAACTCAAGTATACATTTAGACGAAAACGAGCATGTATTCTCCCCCGAAAATTTAGAAATTACGTAAAGAGTTGAAAACGGGGCTATGAAAACTCACCGAAAACAAAGTGCACAATCAAGTGAGATAATGAAGAAATAACCACGAGAATCCTACGAGCAACCTAGATATATATATAAGCGTGTTTTAGCTTCTAAAAATAATGATACATTTATTTCTACATGCCATGTAAGTTGTAACCTCAATTATGCTTGGTACATAATGTTTAAATAATTTTTAAGGTTGAATTTGGCTTTTAAAATGATTTGCAAGTATGAAATATATTTCTTACCCAATTTCAAGTTTTAATCCTATTTTTGACTTTAAGTCCAAAATAAGTCATAAGGGTCTAAATTAAGTCTAAGAGTTCAATTTTTAGTCAAAAGGTTCAAATTATGTCTAAGGGTCCAAAATATCTTAGGTGGTTCAAAATAAAAACTCAAGGTTCAAATATACAAGTTATTAATCTTTTTGTTTCTTTTAATTACAAAGCTGATGGAAATTTTACTCACTTAGTCACTTTCAAAAATTCGTATCTCCCAAACCGTAAGTCTATAAATCATGTTCTTTACATCCCTAGTTTCCTCTAAGTCCCTACTTTACTGTAAAAATAAGTTTACTCAAAAATATCCAGGTATAACCACTTTTTATAATTTTTCTTTACAAGTCTGTCCTAAAGGTGAAATTGACTGAGTTTTATGTCTTACCAAAATGGCCATATCTTGAAATCTACAGATCCATGAAGGTGAAATCAATTGGAGATGATAGAACTATTTCTCTAGAACAGGCTACATATTTGCTATTTAAAAATTTATGCCATAAAACTTGAGTTTTGCCCCGAATGGGAACAGTACACCAAATCTGACTGCTTTTACCAAAAAAATCATATCTTAATCATCGGGTGTCGTCACAAGGATCACCACCCGGGGAAATGACCACAAGACATAGATCTATAACTACATATTTTTCTCTTAGGCCCAAAGTCTACTTATTTTTCCAGTTAATTCAATCTTTACCAGTGAATCAGAAATCAGTTTTGCAATACAAGTCATTTTACGGTTTTCTAGTGTTTTATAGTATGTACCAAGTATAATCAAGAATATATAACTCATGTAGCATATAAAATACATAAATTAACATATGATATCAGTAGAGAAATGAAATGATGAGTGTTGGTTCCTTACAAAGATTTTATGGAGGAGAAACAAAAGATCAAGAATGAGAACAACTAGCCTAATAATCACCAACTAGAACCCTAATGCTCCAATCCTTTTACTCAACTTTTTCACCTTTTTAACCCAAGAAAATGCTCCATAATCTCAGCCCCTCAACCAAAGAAATATCATAATTTTGATGATGAAATGATGGTGGTTTGTTGTGATAGTCAAAAGGATGAATCTAGAGATGTGTAAACCTTGAAATATTATGATTTTAGTGGTGTTTTGATGGGGTTGATGATGATGGACGAATTTTTAGAGGAAGGAGAGGGAGTATGCAGATTTTTAGTGAGATATGCATGTAAATAAGATAGTGGGAGTGAATTTTGAGGTTTCAATAAGCATGCTTATATCTAAGGAATATACCAACACTTGGCAAGACTTTAACTATGTGTTGGAGTGAGATGTGGAGCATAGGGGGCGGCAAGAACAATAAGGGGAGGGGAGAATATTTTATCAATGCAGATTTTTATTATTAGTAGGAGTATTTAGTGTTAAAGAGTGTATTTTGATCCCCGGTGCTTAAAACGTAGGGTTTTTAAGACATATAACGCAATACCGGGTAACGTAAAATTGTAAAACTTCTAAAAATATAAAAACTTGTTATCATGACCTATTTTATTATTTTAGATGAGTGGTGAATTCATCGAAGGGTATAAATATAATTAAAATCTAAAAACGTAGGTTCAAACCGCGAGTTGTTACCAAAATTTGACGAAATCGTGAAACGAAACAGAAAATTTGAAATATAGAAATTTTTGAAAACTTCTCAAAGTCTCAAACTGACTTAAAAAAAATGATGAATAGTGAAATGGTGAATAGTGATTGTTGAATAGTAAATGATGAATAGTAATCCATGAATAGTAACTTGTCGAGGTTTGGAAAATGACCTGAAATTACGGGTTGTCACAGCCACACAGTAACTTTTTTATGTGACTAAATGTACCAGAATAAAATAAACAGCCACACTTGATCCGACTTGTGTGACCATTTCGGAATTACATAAGCGGCTACAGCCGCACATTTGAATATTTTTGTGACTAGAGGTATCTGGTAAAACTTGTTTTGATTATTTAGTCACTTATAATTTGGGACGTGTGACGGATACAAATAAGTTTGAAACATTAGTCACACTATATATATATACATATGTAACAAATATATGTCACACAATTGAATAGTGTGACCAAAATCCATATATGGTCACATGAAGTAATTATGTATGTGGCTAAATCATATACTCAAGTTTGTCACGCATTATTTAAATGTGACTGCTAGTTTTTGTTGAAAATTTAGCCACATATGAATTTGAAATGTATGACAACTGAAAAGTAAGTTTGAAGCATTAGTCACGATATGCATTTAAAAGTGACAAATATATGTCACACACTTGAACAGTGTGACCAAATGTCATATATGATCACACTTTTGCTTTTATAGTTCAAATGTTTTATAAACTGATTTTACAGTATTTATTAAATTTTGACATCTCCCTCACATATTTTCACTACTCCCGCCCACTTTTTTCCCCAAAATCAAATTTACATTTTCATTGTCTCTCCCAGGTCACATATTTTCACTACTCCCGCCCACTATTTTCACTACTCCCGCACACTCGGCAACACCATTTCATTTCATTTCCCCCAAATCGATCTTCATTTCATTTCATTTGATTTAATTTCCACACAAACCCTAAAAATCAAAATCAAAATCAAAATCAAAATCCACTAAAATTAGAAGAAGAAAGATGTTGCGTGTCGCGGGTAGGAGATGCTCGTCATGGCTGTCGTCAACACCGGCCTTATCCGCCCTCATCAATCGCAATCCGATCAACCTCTCCGCCATTGATTCAGATAGTTCCAGATTTGTTTCTAATCCTAATCCTGCGTATCTCAATTCCATGATTTTAAATCATATCAGAGGTCAGTCAAATCATAATGATTTCGATTTGTGCTTATAGATGCGATTTGTTTTTGTTTATGTGAGTCGGTTAAGGTTGTTAATGATTTGTTTTTGTTTATGTTAGGTTGTTAATGATTTGTTTTTGTTTATGTTAGGTTGAGAAGCAAGTAGTGAGTAGCAAGAAGTAGAAAGTTGTCAATAGAGCTGTGGTACAGGCAATTAAGAAGACGAAGACTGAGACCAAGACTTCAAAGAAGAATGCCAAGAAACAAGAATCTTCATCTGATGAGGATAGCAGCTCCTCAGAATTTGAGGAAGAGCAGAAGAAGGTATAATCTAGCCTTTTGAGTTCTATATTAGAGATATGCCATCATTGTTTCAGTTTTTTTATGGAGATTTGTGGTGAGCTAGTCTGTATGCTGTTAAGTAGTGTAGATGCCCATAAGATATTTAATATATCATATTTATGTACTATTGCTCACATCAATGCTTGCTCGAGATATAACAAAGACGAAAAGTTTGCCAAATGGACCAGATCGGTTGCACTTTTTCTCTACTGTTAATATTAAGTTCTTGGGCTGCTACCCCAATTAGTAGATCTTTACTTTATTGAATGTATGCTTTGACATTTCTATAGTAGAAGAAAGAAAAGCAGATGGGTTATCACAAGCAGGGTGGCATATGACATGCAAAAGACTGAATGTAATTTGTCTCTGATAGAACAACAACAATGGAAATAGGCTTGTTGGTTTATTTATAGATGTTGATATTGACATTAGAAAGTTCTCGTACTTGTTTCATTACCATGTTCTAGCGAGGTTAGCTGGCTGAATGGGGAAGCATGGCCATTTTTCACATTGTCTGATCCTCATTCTTGATAGATGTATGGAACTATGGATTTGACAGAAGTAAGCAAGTGTTAGAGCAAAACTAGACTTTCGAAATCTCGAGTTGAGAAATGTTACTACATGATCCTATTGTTTCTTGTTTATCTTTTGTTACTAGTTTTCATGGTTCGATCTGAAGTATTTGCTCTCTTCGAATTGTTACGAGTCTTTAAGATCTATGTGATTTTCTTTATAGTTAACAATGTTGTTTCTTTTGAATGTGATCTAGTAGGATAATGGAGGATGTGACATCCAAAAGCAGGAAATTCGTGAAGCTGTTGAACTACCTTTGACTCATCACGAATTATATAAACAGATTGGTACTGACCCACCTCGTGGTGTTTTGCTCTATGCCCCCCCTGGCACAGGTAAAACCATGCTTGCCAAAGCTGTTGTGAATCATACTACTACAGCTTTTATCAGGGTTGTTGGCTTAGAATTTGTTCAGAAGTATTTGGGAGAGGTATGTCATTGATATTCCTTTTCTAAACATAAACTAAATTGATTGGTATGTGCTGTATGTAACTCCTGAGCTCATGCTATCTGTGGATTACACACTCTAGCACTAGAATATACCTCAGAGTCATAGTTGGTTCTAAAAATGGAACTGTATATATGCCCACATTATATTTGTTTACACTAGTTTGTTATAATGTATCATGTTTTAAGACATGGTATAATGACTGCTATAAGCATCTCATTCCACTTATGCTTTATGCAGGGCCCTAGAATGGTCTGTGATGTCTTTCGTCTTGCCAAAGAAAATGCACCTGTAATTTTATTCATTGATGAAGTCGATGCAATTGCTACTTCCAGGTTTGGTGCTCAGACTGGAGCTGATAAAGAAGTGCAGCATATTCTCATGGAACTTTTAAATCAGGTTAATTGAATAGCTCATCAAATGGTCAATGAGTCATTCCGTTTTTTTTTTTTTTTTTTTTTTTTTTGGGACTCACAAAATCATGAACTTTGTTTGTTTGTAGATGGATGGGTTTGACCAGACAGTGAATGTTAAGGTCATCATGGCAACCAACCGTGCTGATACTTTGGACCCTGCACTTCTTCGTCCTGGTAGGCTTGACCTAATCTTGGTACATCCACGACAACAGCGGAGTGCATGGGTGCAGGTACTGTTGTTGTAAATAAAATCAGGCTTTTAGGTAAACATGGGACGTTCCATCATTTATATTGAGTTACAATCATATTTAATCATTGATCAGACCAATAATATATGTTTGTGAACATGATATTGCAGAACGTGTTGGAGCTGAAGTTGTTGAGTGTGCTTGTGTTATTGGATTGCAACCACTAATTCTCACCTGAGCTGCATGGATACCGGTAGCCAGGTAACATTCTTGTACTTTACATTTCATTAATGTGTAAATCGGATCATGCTTATTGGATTAAAAGTCATTTAAATTAAAGATCCTGATAATATGACGCCTTATTTATCCATCAGAACTGTTACCTTCCAGTTTTAGGATTTTTCATGAATGTTGCTATAATTAGTAGTAAGCTAAGTCCGCTAATAGCACACTGTTGATATCTTTTCATGGTTTTCGCTGATTTAGAGTAGTAGCGAGAAATTAAAAAAAAAGGAAAAAAGAAAAGAAGCTATATTGTGAATTGTACATTACATCTGTAATAAAAGGGTACATTTTGTATGGTATTTTGACGCATGTAAAAGCGGCGAAAAATTGGGTAGGTGGGTAATAATTCAATACGGGTTAGGTAATAGAAGGGTACATTCTGCATGGCTTGGTTGACCTGAAACACGTTTTCAATTTGTTCAAGCTTACTATGTAAATGCAGTGTGTCAAATACAATCATATAGTTATACTCTATCTTTTATTTCTAACTTTCACTAATAATACTCTTATTTAACGGAACATGTCGTCTTATGAATATTGACCTTTGTATATTTTGTTTTCTGAATGTGAAGAACAAAGCAGGGGGGATGATTTAGAGTCTCTCGGTTATGTCCTCATGTATTTCTTAAGAGGAAGGTAATTCCTTCGACATACCCCTCCTTTCTCTTACTCACTCACTCTCACTCTCGGTTAATGACGTCTATCTTTTATATGTCCAGTCTACCTTGGCAGGGCTTGAAAGCAGGCAATAAGAAACAGAAGTATGAGAAGATTAGTGAAAGTAAAGTTAGTACATCAATCGAGGTACTGCACTATAGGAAACTGTTATTTTGTCTTACTACATATTTGTATTTCTGTGTATATAGTTGGTGATGCTTTCCGACTCTTTTCAGGCCTTATGCCGTGGTTACCCAACAGAGTTCGCCTCATACTTTCAGTATTGTCGTTCGTTAATGTTTGAGAATAAACCAGATTATAGTTATCTTAGAAGGATTTTCTGTGACCTCTTTATCCGTGAAGGTAAAATCTCCTATCCATTAACCGCTTAAAGCTTTATGGTCACAGATTAAACCTGTATAACACTATCTGTGACTCCGTGTTCATAATTTCTTTTACAGGTTTCCAGTTTAATTAAGACTGCTTGAATCTTTTGAAGCAGAAAAAGAATTCCAAGATAAGGTATACCAAGTTAATACTGCTCAGAGATTAAGAATGCTTGAAGTTAATACTGCTAGTGTATTAGTTACAACTGTTAGTTATAAGTTAGTACTGTTGGTTCATATAGTTAGTACTGCTTATATGATATGTATTAGTTGTTTATGGAAAAGATTATAGACACTTAGAAAAGTATTGTAAGCCGACTAGAACTCCTTGGTGTATAAAAGGAAGTCCTAGGGTATAGAGTTATATACGAATTTTATATTTGGTTCAGTTATATAAATTCCAATTTTATTGTATTTGAATTTGTTTTGATATATATTTGAATTTGTTTTGATATATATTGATTTCTTAAATGTGACTAAAAGATGTATATAGTCACACTTATTAACACTTTTGGTCACTGTTTGTTTAATTCGTTGTGTGACAAATATTACAAAAGGCTACACACACAAAAAATCATGTGGCAATTGGATGATCAATAGTCACACAAAATACACATTTCTTCACTTTAAACAGCATATGGTCACACTTATTAACACTTTTGGCCACTTTATGCTTAATTGTATGTGACTAAATACCCAAAACAAACATGCTTTGTGTGACTAAATATTACAAAAGGCCACACAAATATAAATTCATGTGGCCATTGGATGTTCAATAGTCACACAAAATACACATT
Source organism: Artemisia tridentata subsp. tridentata (assembly GCA_021014915.2). Lineage (NCBI taxonomy): Eukaryota > Viridiplantae > Streptophyta > Magnoliopsida > Asterales > Asteraceae > Artemisia > Artemisia tridentata. The sequence continues at coordinate 242,749,468 of CP139502.1, forward strand.
TATTCACTTTAAGCAGCATATGGTCACACTTATTAATAATACTTTTGGCCACTTTTTGCTTAATTGTATGTGACTAAATACCCAAAACAAACATGCTTTGTGTGACTAAATATTACAAAAGGCCACACAAACATAAAATTCACGTGGCCATTGGATGAACAATAGTCACACAAAATACACAAAAGGCCACACAAACATAAAATTCACGTGGCCATTGGATGAACAATAGTCACACAAAATACACATTTCTTAACTTTAAACAGCATATGGTCACACTTATTAACACTTTTGGCCACTGTTTTTTAAATTGTATGTGACTAACTCCAAAAAAAACAACACACGTTGTGTGAATAAATCATCACAAACGTCACATTTATTATATATTCATGTGGCCATAGGACGGGACATAGTCACACAAAATACACATTTACTTGAATAAATCATCTCAAATGTCACATATATTATATATTTATGTGGCCAAAGGACGAACAATAGTTACTCTCAAAAAACATTTGTGTGACTATAAAGTGTTTACGGTCACACAAAACTGATAAATCCAACAAAACTTGTGCCTAATTTGTCACACATATTCGGGTTTTGGTCACTCTTTTTCAATGAAAATGGCCACAAACTAAACAATGTGACCATATGCTACCTACGGTGGTGCGACCTTTCGTGACACACACCCAAAAAAACATGTGTGGCTATATGCATTCACACATTTTTTGTGTGACGAAAGCCACTTTCTGTACCAATGCTTCGGTCTCCATTTAGCCGGAAGTGCCCTTAAGAATTTTTTGACATGATTACGCTTGGAAAAAGATTCGTCAAGTGCTATTAGTGAAATAATAATAGTATTGAACCTACTAAATGCATTATCAATACTTTCATCATCCGATATTGAGTATTGCTCATATTGTTGAACAAATAAATCAATTTTATTATTTTGCACTTGTTTATTTCCTTGATGAGTAATTACTAAGCAATCCCAAATGTCTTTAGCGGTTTTATGCATAAAAATTCTTTCATATTCCTTTTTGGGTAAGGCGTTGTATAAAACCATTTTTCCCTCATTATTTTTAGAAAGCATTTTCTTTTGTTTATCTTTTACAATCGAAGACCCAACCTCATTTTTGTCGGTAGAGATTCTCAAATACCGGCATATAATCCCCATCGACAATAATATTCCAAAGATCAATATCTTTAGACTTCACATACGTTTCAAATCTATTTTTCCAATATATGAAACCATTAGCTTCAAATAGTGGTGGTCTTTGCATAGATTCCCCTTCCTTGTAGTTTTCAAAATCCATTTGATCGAAAAAGTTTTAAAATACAATTTACTTAAAAACTTTTTATAAAACCTGCTCTAGATGCCAATTGCAGAAAACTAGAAGAGTGGTTGAATAGTTTTTATCGATTTAAATTTGTTTTATAAAAACTTTTAGATTGATAGTATGTTAAACCTTTGGATGTTGAGATATGTGTAATGCAAGATACTAGTGAAGAGATAAATATGTGAAAGTAAAGAGATAAAGGATAGAAGTGTGACACAATTTTTTATAGTGGTTCGGCTACAAGGACACCTTCCTTGCCCTACTCCACTCCCTGAGTCTCCTACTCGAGAGTTCGTAAACACTATGTCAACAAGCTCCTTCAACCGGTGGGGAAACCTTCACAACGTCGCTTACACCTTTTTTCTGTACAAAGCTAAATACCGAGTCCTTAGCACGGCGGACCAAACCAACACAATAATACAACTAGCACAATAACTTTGAGAATACAAAAAGAAGTATCAACAACCAGAAACAACTCAGTGGTCTTGAGGTGATGAGAAGTCCGAGCAACTTGAGAAGAAGAATGGCTCGTTTGCTAGAAGGTGTGATCTCGTGTTGTAATAAGAACCTAGAAAACATAAGTGAAAGAGAGCTACAAGAATGATCTTTAGATCTGAGGTTAGAGAACTTAGAATATAGAGAGAAGATATATCTAAGTGGGGTAAGAAACAAGAGAGATATGGCTCACTATTTATAGGCAATTCTGAGCCCTGTTCACCTGGATCCGGCATATCTCTTCCCAAAGGGATCCAGCCAGTGTAAAGCAAGGGATCCGGATATCTGGTAGTACTAATTCAGATTTTGGGTTACAATTCCGGGTTTTGGGTTATGGGTCAAGTGATGTCATGAATGATGTCAAAGACATCTTTGGTCATGGGTTATGGACTTTGGGTCATAGGTCATGGGTTTTACCCATTATTTCAGTCATGCATGATGTCATGCGATGGGTCATGGGTTATGGGTCAAGCTCCATGGGTTATGGGTTATAGGTTATGAGTTATGGATTATCCAACTCATTTCATGCATTTTATTTATTACAAGAAGTATACTTTAATTATAGCATGCAAATGGTAAATTGTAAATGTAAGAACATGTAATGTTTAGATTTATACTTTTTCATAATGTTATGTTTGTTATCAACAAAACTTAAAGAGATCGATAAATATTAATAAACGTTTTTACGATTTATTTGTATTAAAAAAAACCCATATAATTATTAACATAAACATGAGGTTACAACTATAGTTCAATACTTACCTTGAAATCACTCCAAAAAGGTTCCAAAATCAGCCCTTTAAACTCTTTCTATACCCTTTTTCCAAAACTTATACATGAACTTGATTAGTCTTGAATTCTTGAGATAATGAATATGATAAACTCTTAGGTCATCCCTCATATGGGCACGTGTAGCATGAAGAATAAAATATATACTTGTGTTTACTTCATCATAAAGTAAGACATATAAAGCTTATCAACTAAGTTTTATAATTTGGTGAAGTTAGTCCCTGTCGTTAAATCTTTTGCACAATTAGTCCCTTTTTGTTAACTATTTGCACCCAAGGTCCTTATTTCATTAAAAACTTTTGTGTCCTCATGAACTGGCTCCGATTAAATATAATGACTAATGTTATTATGTCTATAACTAAACCATAAAATTTGGGGTTGTTACAACTCTCCCCTACTTAAACAATTTGTGTCCTCATGAGTTTGCTCAGATTAACTATAATGACTAATGTTCTGCCTGTCTAACTTCAAACTACTCTGTCTGATCAAAGCTTACTGCTACACTCTTAATTCACGATGACTTGATTATTTCTTACGTCTCTGCTAAATCTATTTTCTATACCTATTTATCATTACTTATTCTGGTCTTAACTGAGAACTACTGATTACATACTTATTTGTATTATACTAAATTCTACTTGCGGGGAGTCTAATTTCTACGTCACTCTGCTTACTATTATTTCTAGAAATATCTGGCACTGATTCGCGAAAATCAACATATAAATATTCCCAAAGAATACAAGGCAAGTTGTATTCCCGGGTCGTTATCCCCAACGAAGGTTTGAATGGAATTTGTGATTCGGTTCGTGATTATGTGTGATGAATAGTGAAAAAGAGGTATTTTTGATTTTTATGCTAAAACATGTGAACATAAATTAAAAGCGAGTTATGAAGCAAATTTGTTAATAAAGTTGAAACCACTGATTTCTAAACAAACTTATATAACACTACTCGTACATAATAAAATCTATGCTAATAACAACGATAATAATCATTACGTTAAAAAATGACAATAAATAAACAATAATCTATAAAGCTAAATTACTAGGACTAATATTAAAACTAGAATAGATCGGACTAGTATTAAAACTAGAATAGATCGGACTAGTATTAAAACTAGAATAATTACTAAACAAAAGAAAACTAAAAATAAACAGACAAACTAAATTTTAAGTGCTCTCAAACTTAAGAGGTGTCAAGGCTTATTTGGAAAATAAGCCGAGCTTAACAAGCTCATGCATCTCTTTTTGTGTTTGAATTGAGCTAGAGGGTAAAGTAAAGAAGTAATAAATGAAGGCTAAAATTATTGCTACTCGAATAACATAAAGTACTGTGTGCGTTTAAAATAAAATGCGAAGAGAAAATTAAAAGATACTTGAATACATAAAGAACTGAACTGAGTAAAATAAATATTAAAGACTGTTACTGAAAGATAAAAATACTGAAGAGAGAAAAAATTAAAGCTATAAAAAACTGTTAACTAAAAAACTACTGCTACTAATAAAAAAAACTACTACTACATACTACAGTAATAAAAACTACTCTTGCACTGGTATTTATAGCCGGTTTGAGTCGGCTAGTTTTTTTTCATGCCAAGCCACGTGGCATTTGTTGGTTGGCTGAAGGATAGTTGATGCGTCCGCTACAAGCTTCATTGATTTGCATCACATGGGAGACAGCTAATTCTCTATTTCCTCTCTCTATCCACGCGCCACTTTGAATTATTTCAGGCAATTGGAGAACACGTGTATATTGCAAAGAAAGAGATATCATTTCCATCTTTTTATCTTTGTTTGTCTTTTTCCTCACGTGATTCTTCAATAAAAAAACACTTGGCCTTCTTTTCCAAATGAATTTCATATTGCTAGTAAATTAGTTGGTCTCCATTTCCTTTTTCTTTTGGTTGTCGACGTCCGACAAAAGAGCCACGTGCTCAGCAAAAGATCACTGGCCTTTGTGAATATAAAAAGATACCGACCCATGTGGTCGATGCTCCAAATAAAATTAACGATAGACTCGCAATTTCATGCACTTTCCAATCTCGTGCTCGGTTTTTGTCCATTTTGCCTTTCTTTTTTATCTTTTTCCCATATTCGTACCTGCACATATATAAACACAAAAACAAGGATATCTGCAATATAATTTGGGTGTTTTTGGTCATTTTTGTGTCTTTTATGGGTATAAAATGATGAGTATTTACACACTCATCAATCCCCCACACTAAGCTATTGCTAGTCCCTAGCAATCTGATCATATGAAGTAATGAAAGGATCAAAAGAATACCAAGCATACCCCGTTTTAATTTTCTATATAATGCCAGAAATTTAAACTTAGAACAAAATATATAACATGCTTGATTTCCTAAAATGGTATCATGGAACGGGATTCACACAAAATGGGTGTCTCCAGGGAATTGTAATCGTCATCCTCTTTTTTATACTCCCAACAAAGCTTAAACTCAATGCGCAAATGTTTTTGAAAAATGCTAACACTACTTATACTAATAATCTATGTAAGCCAAAACTTAAATTTTCACTCCCATATATATTAAAGTTTAGGTGACTGTGCTTGATTTTCAAAATTTTGATAACAAAAATCGACGTTTTTATAAAACTTTGACTAATACTACTTAAAAGATAGATTTAAAATTCACAACAAGCAAGCTTCAAAATTTATTGCATTTTGCAATATCATTCCATTTTATTCTCTTTTCATTTTCTCATTTTTTCATCATTTTTCAAATTTTTTTTTTTTTATACTTGTGCAAAATAAACTAACGGAGTTTCACGGGAACCAAGATCTTACACCTTCTGGAATAAAGGATCCAAGGACCGTTACAACGGAGAGTTCCAAGACTCTAAACATTCCTGAAATGAGGATCCAAGGGTGTTAGACCAAGACCTCACACATTCCTGAATTAGATGTCCAAGGGCCGGTGTAAGAGGGTAGCCAAGACCTAAATGCCTTCCGGAAATAAGAATCCAAGGGCCGATCTTGAACCGTAGCTTTTTAGCACATACATTTATTACTTAACTTTTACATTATATTTACATATGCTTGTTTCGAAGTTTAAATAAAGCTTTGAACTAGTATTTTTCAGAATCGTATAGAAAAATGATTTTGTGAGTTCAAAAGTTTGAAAAATAAACACTAATTAAGTCAGATTAGTTATTTCCTGGGAGGAAAAGCCATAGATTACTTATATAAGCTCTAAAGAAAACCAACTATTCTATGCTTAGCATTTTCATTTGCACAAATCGTAAAACCTTAGTCTAATCGTTAAGGAAGCAGCCAGATCAACACTCTGGCAGAGTCGGGATTCCCTTTGTTCTAACCTAATCAAGACTAAACACTTCTTCTTTTCTTTCTTTTTTATTGCAATTTCTTATCTAAAAACGAAAAAAATTTAAAATTTTGGGCAAAACGGGGGTACTAGGGCACTAGAAGGTACATATGTGACAAAATTCGCGAGAATTCCCCCCCCCCCCCCCACACTTAGAATTGAATATTGCCCTCAATATTCAAAGTACCGGCTATTATGCCGACACTTAGAACGTAAAAAGGTAAAACTAATAGCCAAGTGTGTGAAAGAAATCTTTTTCACAAACAGGGTTAAAAAGATATCCCTAGATAATCGTTAGCAAAAGGATAGGATATTGGGCGGCTGGATTGAAAACAGGCGCGTCAATCATCACAATCCAAGGGAAACCTGCAAACAAGAGTAAACAACACACAAACAAAGCACAGCAGAGGAATCCCCCCACACTAGTGTTAGAAATAAGAGAGAAGACAGAAACATGGGCGTTTACCCATGCAATGCTAATGTTTTTGTTAACCGAGTCACTAGCTTGACTCGACCCCGAATTCATTGGTTCATGGGGGAGCAAGTGGAAGAAACCATCTCCATCGGACTTTCATTCAAAATGTTTGGATAAACATTAAATTTCATGAAAGTTCCACTCCGATGAGATACATCCGGCTCAAAAGAATGATAAATTGAGATGCCGGGGTCAAAAATTTTGTCTTCACTCCCAAACGAGTGAGGGAGAGGACAAGCTACCTTATAGGCGAAGAAAGGTAGAAAAACTCGAACGACATATGCGAAGTCAATATAATGGTTATCCTCAGAAAGAAAAGTCACATATGTCGGAGAAAGATTGTCCTCAACAATATCGGGATTAAGAATTGAGGTCATATTATCAAGTTTATGAATAATAGAGTCCTTGACCTCATCGTTCTCTAACTCTTCATCAAAGAGAGGATTTATTTTGTTAGAAAAGTACTCATCATCAAATTCAAAAAGAGAATTTGAATAGACTTTGAGACTTTCATTTTGAACGTCCTCATCAGAAAGTGATTCGTCATCACTAGAGGAAAAATCATCATTTGAGTTGTAAAGAGGGTTAGAGAAAATCCCGGAAAAATTATCCTCAATGTCAAGAGGATAATCATCACAAACAGACAAATCACAATCATTGTCCAATATATCCTCAGACTCACTTGGGATTGGGATAAGGTTCTCAGCACTAGACTTTATGAATTTGTCCGATTCCTTTTCAGGAATAGTGCTAATATGCTCATCCCCCATAATAAGAGAGTCTTTGGGGTCCACAATTGGAAAGAATGATGTGATTGCAATAGACTGAGGGAGTTGAGAAATGATATTGCTCAAAGGAATAGTACTCTCCTCGTCGTCCTTATCTTCGTCATCGAGCATGCAAGCTTTATTAAACAATAAATGATTTTGTGCTGCTCGTTCTTCGGTGAGTAAATCTTCCATAGATTCACCATGACGATCTTCTTGGGTAGGTTTAACAGCCAAATTTTTACGTTCATTTAGTACATCTTGAAGTTTTTGGAATACATCTTCGAAAGATTCTTCAAGATATAGCTGAGGCTGAGTTTGAATCGTTTCATACTGTGGAGGTTGGTCATGATAAGAATAATCAAAATTGTCACAAGGGCCATGCTCATAGACAAGCGGGGTCCTTGTTTGACAATCGGATTCGTAATGCGGACCTCCACAGAATTCACAACAGTAAAACTGTTGTGACTGATTCGGTGAATTATATGGATAATGGTCATAACCGAAGTTTTGATTACATGGAACTTGCTCATTTACAAACATGTTATTTGTTTGACACTCAAAACTTTGGTGAGGACCTCCACAATACTCACAAGGATCATTTGGCATATTTTGAAATGATGTATCATTGAAGTTTTGATAACACTGCTCTTGCCAAAATGAATCCTAAGAAGGGGTACTAAAATCGTTGTGAAAATCTGGATAATCAAGTGTATTTTGGATTTCAGAAGTGCAACATATGCAAAGTCCATGAGTAAACCCACATCCTTTGCAAAAACATCGTTCACACTGTGAATCATCCCCCAACGGATCTTCACATATAAAATAATTATGCTGAGTGAGTGAAGATGGCTGGGGTTGTAGAGGGTGTTCGGGAAGACTTTGAGAATTATTGATAGAATTAAGCTCTCTTTTGAGGGCTACTTCACACCAATAACAAGATCCTCTTGGGTTGTGATTTCCACACTGCTCACACTTACACTTGGAACAACGATGATTATCACCCACTGGACTTTTACAATCAAAACAGCGATAGCCCAGTGACGACATGAGAATTAAATATTAAGGAGGGTTAAGAAGATAGAATCAAATGGTTTAAGAGGATGAGGAAAAATATTTTTGGGTTTTTTATAATTTAAAAACATTTTGAAAAACACAAAGGGAAAAAGGAAAATAAATTTTGGAAAGAAAATCTTTTTGAGTTTTTTTATTAGAAAATATTTACAATAGAAAATGATAACTTCTTGGAAGAAGGGTCTTCAAAACACGCATCGACAAACGAGATTTAAAAATTCGCTTCAAGCCTTCCCCGGCAGCGGCGCCAAAAATTGATTCGCGAAAATCAACATATAAATATTTCCAAAGAATACAAGGCAAGTTGTATTCCCGGGTCGTTATCCCCAACGAAGGTTTGAATGGAATTTGTGATTCGGTTCGTGATTATGTGTGATGAATAGTGAAAAAGAGGTATTTTTTATTTTTACGCTAAAACATGTGAACATAAATTAAAACGAGTTATGAAGCAAATTTGTTAATAAAGTTGAAACCACTGATTTCTAAACAAACTTATATAAAACTACTCGTACATAATAAAATCTATGCTAATAACAACGATAATAATCATTACGTTAAAAAATGACAATAAATAAACAATAATCTATAAAGCTAAATTACTAGGACTAGTATTAAAACTAGAATAGATCGGACTAGTATTAAAACTAGAATAATTACTAAACAAAAGAAAACTAAAAATAAACAGACAAACTAAATTTTAAGTGCTCTCAAACTTAAGAGGTGTCAAGGCTTATTTGGAAAATAAGCCGAGCTTAACAAGCTCATGCATCTCTTTTTGTGTTTGAATTGAGCTAGAGGGTAAAGTAAAGAAGTAATAAATGAAGGCTAAAATTATTGCTACTCGAATAACATAAAGTACTGTGTGCGTTTAAAATAAAATGCGAAGAGAAAATTAAAAGATACTTGAATACATAAAGAATTGAACTGAGTTAAATAAATATTAAAGACTGTTACTGAAAGATAAAAATACTGAAGAGAGAAAAAATTAAAGCTATAAAAAACTGTTAACTAAAAAACTACTGCTACTAATAAAAAAAACTACTACTACATACTACAGTAATAAAAACTACTCTTGCACTGGTATTTATTGCCGGTTTGAGTCGGCTGGTTTTTTTTCATGCCAGGCCACGTGGCATTTGTTGGTTGGCTGAAGGATAGTTGATGCGTCCGCTACAAGCTTCATTGATTTGCATCACATGGGAGACAGCTAATTCTCTATTTCCTCTCTCCATCCACGCGCCACTTTGAATTATTTCAGGCAATTGGAGAACACGTGTATATTGCAAAGAAAGAGATATCATTTCCATCTTTTTATCTTTTTTTTTCTTTGTCCTCACGTGATTCTTCAATAAAAAAAAACTTGGCCTTCTTTTCCAAATGAATTTCATATTGCAGGTAAATTAGTTGGTCTCCATTTCCTTTTTCTTTTGGCTGTCGACGTCCGACAAAAGAGCCACGTGCTCAGCAAAAGATCACTGGCCTTTGTGAATATAAAAAGATACCGACCGATGTGGTCGATGCTCTAAATAAAATTAACGATAGACTTGCAATTTCGTGCACTTTCCAATCTCGTGCTCGGTTTTTGTCCATTTTGCCTTTCTTTTTTATCTTTTTCTCATATTCGTACCTGCACATATATAAACACAAAAACAAGGATATCTGCAATATAATTTGGGTGTTTTTGGTCATTTTTGTGTCTTTTATGGGTATAAAATGATGAGTATTTACACACTCATCAGGCACTGTTCTTATAATTCTAGGGGCATATTCTAAACTCACACTTGTTTTAGGTAGGTTCGTTAACCTTTCTGCTATTATTGATAATCACTATTTCTGTCTATTCATACTATTACTAATTCTTTCTATTTGATAATGGTCATTCTCATCTACTTCTCTTGTTCCAGAAACTCCTCAAGACATCCTATGACTCCGATAAGTCCATATATGATGTAATTATTATCACGTTGACCAGGGGTCATAATAATAGCATCACATAAGCATACCCTTATCAAAATCATACTCTATCCCAAGTCGTAACCAAAACATTCTCATACTACTATCTATATACTAAGTGCATAATTCACGCGACTACTACTCACGGCATGACTAAACTTACTAATTTGTGGCTTCACATAATTCTATTATAGCACTATATCTACTAATTTCCTTATGTTATTACTAATCATGACATTCTAATCAAACTAATTCTTATGTGTGCTAACCTTTTTATCGCTTGCTAAAACACTAATCTTGTTATTTATCAATTTTATATTGCTAAGGCATTTCTAACTATACTAACGCATTATATATTGAATTCTAACATTAAAAGTCTAGCTATACATTCCTTATAACAAAACTACTAATCATAAATATAAAATGCATAAAACTTAATGGTCAATATCGAGCTATAGTTCAAGCTTAAGTACCCCAACTAACGTTGGATACTTAAGTCCCTTAAACCAATGCACTGATACCAACTTGAAACGCCCGTGACATGATTTTTTTTTAAACAAAAAATGGCCCGAAGTAACCTTACGTTATTTCTCAAATACATTTTTAAAATTCTAATAGGGTCATACTCTGAAACTATTTTTAAATTAAATTGGACTCAAGGACCTTTAAATCGATGGTTGGCATGACTCCTAATGATTAGTGGTTTAAAAGATATGATTTTTCGAAGTTAACCAAAATCTGAACTGCATTTAGCCGCACCAAAACCGCGGCTAGTAGCCTCAGAAGCCTCACAGCCGTGGTTAAAAGCCTCGGAACATGCACAACACTTTTTAACTTGTCTTTTTGACCCTCAACTCGACTCCCATGACCCGATGCTTTACAAGGACTTCCAGAAATCATATTAACATTATAATACACCATTTTGATAACTATACTCGGTCTCAACGACCCATAAACATATATTTTTACAAGCGTACGGAAGCGTGAAACTAGTGTTACGAGGATTAACCCAAACATCCCGTATCGACCCATTACTACATATTAGTTTATAGAAACATACATTTGAACATAAATCTGACCATATATTGTTTAAGACACTAAAACACAATTACTAAAACACTTTGGGGCGTAACCAACCTAGTACAAGAGAAAGGTTGAGATGCTCGTCATCTAGATGCCTCACGAGCATTACCGTTCCCAATTTAACCCATACTTCTAACTAGGGGTGTAATCGAGTCGAGTCGAGCTCGAGTTAAGCATGGCTTTAACTTGGCTTGAAATTTATAAGTTAGGCTTGAGCTTGGCTTGATAGCTTGACAAGCTTTAATCATCCAGGCTTGAGCTTGGCTCAAAAAATTCGATCTAAGCTTGAGCTCGACTTGAAAAGCTTGAATGTATATAAAAATATTGTATTTAATAGCCAAACTCATCAATAAATATATGTATAAAGTAAAACAAACTTAAACCATAATAGCCAAACTCACGAGTGTTTTACACAAATGATAACACTATAAGAGTCGACACATAGACATGGATATCATATAGATGATGTTAACACTTAACATTATTGAATAAATGTTGTTGATAAAAGAGAAGCTTTCGACTTGCTGAGTTACTGGTTGAATGATTGGAGATTTGGAGAAGATCAAAAGAGAATGCAGCCAAAAAGAGTGAAGAATACAAAAGGTCGAATACAAAACGTTTGGATTAATTAGGTTTAAATGACCTTCTAGAATACATGATCAAATATTTAAAAAGTAAGTCCTTATAATTATACGTGGAAAACTAGAAGGGGGGTTGAATAGTTTTCATCGTTTTAAACATTTTTTCGCTTTGTATACTTAACGTGATTTCAAAGTAAAGAAAACAATCAAGCAATATATATAAAGCAAGTAAGGAAAGAAATGATCAAACCACACAACACGGATGTTTATAGTGGTTCGGTTACAAGGACTCTCTTTCTTGCCCTACTCCACTCCTCGAGCCTCTAACTCGAGAGTTTTTCTTCACTAAGAAACAAGCTCCCTTCTAGGCGGAGAAAACCTTTACACGTCGCTTACTCTTTATCCGGTACTAAGCTAAACACCGAGTTCTTTATAAGGGTACAACCACTCCCGTTGGTTCTTTAACAAGGGTACAACCACTCCCAAAACTCTATGTATTTTGAGGACTAAAACACTAACCGGACTCTACTGAATGAATGTTATAGACAATTATGTGTGAACACTAACTAATCACACAGTATCTAACTATCAAGACTTGCAACAGTGTGTTGAAGCTTGTATGCTTGATCTTCTTTGCTACAAAAGAGAGATCACTAAGTATGAAATGAATGAATGTAATGGATTAGTAATGTACAATTGAATGAATATATAATTTAAGCTATATGAGTGATGATTGTGCTTGAATGATCAGCTTGCTATTTATAGGAAAAACTGAGCAGACAAACACGGATTTGGCGGACCCAAATTATGGGTTCCGCCCTTGTACTGGTTTGGTTCCGCAGGAACATGCCAGCTAAGGACTTCACAAATCTTACCATATCTTGTCTAGTCTTGTCAAGATCTTACAAAGTCAACTCCTTTGCTTCAAGATCTTTCCAAAATATATTGTAAAGTCAACTTAAGATTTCCTAATGAGGTATGTCATGATGTCATGTGTGTTTCCATTTTTAAGATATAAAAATAAACATGTAAATGTATATATGTATGCAATGTGTAATTCCTAGTGATCATGTGATATGTAAATGTGTTTTTAAAAAGCTTGTTACTAAAATGTAAAAGACTTTAACTTATATTTATGCTTTGCTAAAGATAAACCTTATAATTGTCATTAACAAAATAAAGCAAAGATCGTAAAATATAAATAACGTTTTTAGGGCGATATTTGTATTAACAATCTCCCCCTTTTTGTTGATGACAAAACATAACGTTTATTTTTAAGCAATGGTATAAGTAAAGTGAAAGTCTTTTAAAAATATAGATTAAGTTAGTTTTATGCAAGTTGTGAAAACTATTTTAAGCATAAAAGCATGTACTGTGATGTTAACGATGATGTATGAACTTAATCCTTTCTCCCCCTTTTTGTCGAAACAAAAAGAAGAAATGCATAGTGGAATGTGGTGAATGATTCATGGCAATTACTCCCCCTTATTTGTGGAGTACCAAGAATGATTCAATGATTTTGAGAACTTAAAGCTCCCCCTTGGATAATACTCCCCATAATGGAAATTCCAAGATCATGATGATCCTACAAAACAAAAGTTAGTGTATGATATGCTCCCCCTCGATCAATACTCCCCGTTGCTAGGATACCAACGTATATATTTCAAGGATGAGAAATGCTACAAAATAAAGGTTAGTTGTATATAAATAAATCTACCCAAGTAGCATAATGCAAATGTAAAGGTTCAACCAAGCAATGTAGTTTAACCCGTTTGACCAAAAAAAATCAACTAACGAAAATTTTTCAAACCAATCACAAAGTTCAAACAATGTCAATACTATAACCAACCATATAATGTTAGTTAACCAACCAAGATATAATGCATATGTAGTGATCACCCACAAGCATAAATGTAACATTCTTCCATTTGAAAATTGTTTGTGAAAAAAGTCACAGAACAAGAAATTACATTATAAAAAGAAAAACAAAGTCCTAAAAATTCTAAAAAGTCCTAAGAAATCCTTTAAAAGGAAACTAAGGAGAGACTTCTATTGTGGAGGATGCGAAAGCGCATTGAGGCGCTCGAGAATGTGGTTCAAAATGAATCGCATTTCATTTTGCAATTCAAGAACCGAGATGTTGGTTCGTTGAACCAAATGGGCCGTCCTCTCATACATGATACAATCATGTCTTGGAGGTGGAAGGGTTGGTTCATAAGATGGAGGTGGTGGTGGTTGGGTGTTTGATGGTGGAGGTGGTGGAATGTAGTTTGGGGACATAATGGAGGCCATCAAAGTGGATTGGAGGTCCATAGCCTCATGGAGGTGGGAATCCACCATATTTGAGAAAGCATAGAGGTGGTCTAACTCCTCGTTGATTTCGTGTTGTGATTGGGGTTGGTTGTTCCACATTACCTCATCAATGGGATTGAGTGTGAATGTTGGTGAGGGTTGTTGAGGTTGTGGTTGTGGTTGCTCTTGGTCACGGTATAGAGGACCGTAGATATCCCAATAAATAGGATGGAAGAGGAGAGGTTGTTGACCTTCAAAGGTCATAGGAGTATGATTGGTAGTTCTTGTTGGAAGGTCGTCTAAAGTTTCAAGATATGGGTGTGGTGAGGTTGGAGGAGTAGCGAATAACTCCATTGGTTGTAGTTAGGGTGAGTGTGATGGTGATGGTGATCTAGCAGGCTGTGATGGAGCGGGTGGTGGTGTGGTGGCTATTGGAGTGATTGTTGGTGGTGGAGTATATAGATGACTACATTTGGTGTTGTTGGAGTGAAGATGGTGAGAAAATTCTCATTGGCTATGGGTGAGGAGATGTTGAGAGGTGATGAATCCTCTGATGAAGATGCCAAGTTTACAAAACAACACTGTCTGACGCTTATGCGAGTAGTCCTGCGTGGTGGTCTGTTGGATTTTGTCATGGTTAAAATGGGAAGGAATGCAAACAAGTACAGAGATGATACTTAGAGTTGATGGTGAATGTGTGAGTTTTGATCAACTAAAGATTCCAATTTATAGGCATGAAGGATTATAGAAATTGGTATTGGATTTGATGTTCATCCATAGAAGGATTGAGGTTCCTAATGATTTGGAACAAAAAATTATGCTAGTCACATCATCTAAGTCAACCCATAGAGATGGAGTTGAGTAAAGTATTGAGGATGTGCATTTAATGCAAGGTTTGAGTGGGAAATCTATTGATGTAATGTTTCCACGGATTCCAAGGAACCAAATTGAGGGTTCCTTGCTTGTTACAGAAAGGTAACTTGATGGAAAATTTGAATTTTCAAATTTTGGTGGGAAATGGATTTCTTATGATTCTAAGTGTTCCAAAATCATCCTAATGTTCCTAATGATCAGTAGGATAATCCTAAGAACTAGAATTAACAATCTAAGGAGCGGGATTAGTCGAGAAATTTGAAAAAGTTACTATTGAATCGGCGGATCCAAACGACTATAAGTGCGGAACCAAATTTTTGGTTCCGCGGAATCCGCAGGGTGAAAATTGGCGGAGCCAAGAAATACAACAGACGGAACCCAGAAATTGGTTCTGCCATATCCGTCAGACGAAATTCCTTAACAGTGGGTATTTTAAACTACCCGAAACCCGTTGAAATCCCGAAAATTATCCTAAATCATGTATAATTAATTAGTTGTGATTGTTTAAAAATAAAAACACAGGTTCTAACACATGAGAACATATAGAACATACTGATGAAATTGAACTTACCATAAAAGGGTGTTAAGCCAAACGGTGGCCTAAACATGAAAATCGATAATAACACATGTTATCGTCCTGAAAAGTTATGTTAGTTCACAAATATGTATCATACCAACATAATATTCTAATAATATAAGAATTCAACACATCATTGTCTCAAGATTGTCTTATACCAAACATTCCCTAGCCCTCACTTCTTGCTAAGCTTTTTGTGGAGCTTCATGACCCACCATCCAAGATTCTTCATCATTCCTCGAGTTTGACGAAACTCCTCAGATTGGTTGTCGATGGGAGGTAGTTGACTCATATACTCGGGTGGAGGAATCCTAGAATTTGGCAAACCATCATCCTCGCTAACCGATGATGATGATGATGAGGTGGGAGGATGAGCTCGTTTTCCTTTTGCTATGGCTACCCGATCATCGCTAAGTGGTACAAAGGTGTGGTTGAATGGTTGGTGGTTAGACACACAATAGAGCATATAGCAAAGGCTTGCGTTGACATGGTCTCTATTTCCTATGGTGCTAATCACGTTTGCCCTAAGAACTTCCTCTAGCTTCTTGAATTGGGGCCTAAGTTCGTTTAGCTCCATGCCAAACGGATCACGAGCTACCTCTTTTCCTCGACTAGTCCTAGTGTGGGAGGTTCTAGGAACAAAAAGATGAGCACAGATGTCCTCTTTTGGGGTTAAAGGTGTGTCGTATGGTGGTGTACGATCAAGGTTAGAATCGAGGATGGACAATGACCATTTGTCCGAATAAAAGCAAGTTCCTTGACTTAGAACACTTAAGACATCTCCAAATTGATCTAGAGGGATGTTGAACTGAGTTTGGTTTACTTTGAAATGGACGTTCATGTAACCATAATCATTTGTGCTAAGACCTACAGTTGCATAGAATTCAAGTATGAATCTAGGGATTATGGGCTCATCAATATCTAGGAGACAATCGAATCGAATAGCGGCAAGTTATTCTCTAAGAATAGTTCCTTCTAGGAATGAGGGGTCTACGGTACTACCCTCATGTACATAGCATTTTTCTAAGGCTTTAAAGATTTCAACTTGGTCCTCGGTGAGTCCTTTGGTTTTATGGTGTGGAGGTAGGTATTTGATGGTTGCTTTGTGATCATAATAAGTCGCGGGAGGCATGATTATCCTAGACACGAAAATTACATAGTTTAGTTAAAACTATTGAAAATACGTATATAGATTTCTAGTGTGTGCCTATATGGGGACAATGTGGAGGTGCGGTTATCTCGACTCCTTTTGATGAATGAAAATTTTGTTAATGCAAGTTTTATAACAAAATTAGAGATAACCCAAACGCTCCTACTTCAATATATCTACGATTGAATGTACCCGAAAATAGATATTAATTATGTATTCCCTTTAGCATTCAAGAGATATTATGCAAGTGATGTTTAAAAACATAACGTTTTTGTATTTGTATGAACAATGTTCAAAAACCGTTTTTCCTAGTCGTGAAAAGATTTTGATAACAATTTCTCATGGGGTTTTTGATGAATTATGATAATGTCCTACAAGATGCAATTCCTAACTAAGGAAAACATGATTTGTGATGCAATTCAGTAAATATGTTTCATGATTTTGCTAAAAATATGCATAAACTCCAAGTTTTGATTTTGTGCATGAAATATAAATCCTAGACTCAGATCAGGAATGTAGACGTGATTAGGATACTTACAGAGATTATTATAGTACAAATTGATGGAAGGAGATGACTTAAATTGTGAGTTTGGTTGATTTTGAGTCGAGTTCCAGTAGTTGGTATGTTTTTGAGAGTTGTGATACACAGTACATGTTGTTTATTTAATATACTAAAAAACTGACACAGGGGGGCGTGGATCTGGCGGAACCAAAACAAGGGGTCCACCCTTGTTGTCGGTTGGTTCCGTGGATCAGGCTCAGGTTTTTGGTTTTTGGTTAATCTAAGGTTCAAGTTAAGGTTTTATCTACTCACTAGGTTCCATTAGTCCTAAACCAAGTCTAAGAAAGTTAAAGGGTGCTCTCTTAAGAGGTTTAGTGAGAATGTCGGCAATGTTGTCCTCTGAGGAAACTTTCTCGATTGAGATGTTTCCCTTCTGAACATTGTCGCGTAGGAAATGGTGACGTATTTCTATGTGTTTGGTTCTAGCGTGTTGGACTGCATTTTTGCTAAGGTCTTGTCGCAAAGAATGGGAATGTCGTTGAGTTCAATTCCATAGTCGACGAGAGCTTATTTCATCTACAGTGCTTGTTGACACGCCTTTCCTGCAGACACGTACTCGGCTTCAGTTGTTGATATTGCTAGGGCCGTTTGTTTCTTGGCAAACCATGAGGTGAGACAATGCCCAACAAAAGTACAAATACCACTTGTACTTTTTCTATCGACATAGTCACCGGCATGGTCTGAGTCGGCATACACTATGGTTTCCATTCCCGTTCCTTTGGGATACCATAATCCTAAATGTGTAGTACCTTTAATATATCTAAATATCCGTTTAACAGCCTCAAGATGGGATGTTTTGGGATCTTCTTGAAAGCGTACACATAGACAAACACTAAACATAATGTTTGGTCTACTAGCCGTGAGGTAGAGTAAACTACCAATCATTCCTCTATATTTAGTGCTATCTACAGATTCACTTTCGTCATCCTTGGTGAGTTTGGTTTCGAAGGACATGGGTGTTTTCATGGGTTTGGAATCTTCAAGACCAAATTTCTTAAGCATATCCCTTATATACTTGGATTGGTTGAAGAATATCCCATCTTCTAATTGTTTTATTTGGAGACCTAAGAAAAAGTTTAGTTCCCCCATCATACTCATTTCAAACTCATCATGCATGATTTTCGAAAATTCATCGCATAACTCTTGACAAGTTGAACCGAATATAATGTCATCCACATATATCTGGACTATGATAATATGTGATCCCTTTTTATTGGTGAAAAGAGTGTTGTCTACTAGGCCCATGGTATACTTATGGTCAACTAGGAAAGTCTTAAGTCGATCATACCATGCTTTTGGTGCTTGCTTAAGTCTGTATAAAGCTTTCTTAAGTTTGTAGACATGATTAGGTTTTTCAAAATGGGCAAAGCCGGGAGGTTGGGCAACGTACACTTCCTCATTAATAAAATAATTAGAAAAGCACTTTTAACATCCATTTGGAATAGTTTAAATTCGTGTGCACATGCATATGCAAGTAATATTCTAATTGACTCAAGCCTAGCGACGGGTGCAAATGTCTCGTCGTAATCTATGCCTTCTTGTTGATTGTAGCCTTGAGCTACTAGCCTAGCTTTGTTTCTAGACACTACTCCATTTTCATCCATTTTGTTCCTAAACACCCATTTAGTTCCAATTATGGTTTGATTTTTAGGTTGAGGGACCAATGTCCAAACGTTATTCCTAACAAACTGATTTAATTCTTCTTGCATCGCTACGACCCAAGATTCATCTTTTATGGCCTCATTTATATTTTTAGGCTCAATAGTTGAAACAAAACAAAAGAAATTACTTTGGTGTTGGACTTTTGATCTTAATGTTCTTTCATTAATTTCACCTATGACGTTATCTAATGGGTGACTTCTAGATTCTTTTATATTGACTATTTCTCTTTTTACCGGTTCGTCTTCTTTGTCATTTTCTATGTTTTCTTAGTTTTCAACCATTTGACTTTCAACTAAGTCATCATCTACCAAAGGTGATGTCTTAGAGGGAGGTGGACTTTCGTCGAATGTTCTGTTCAACGATTCCTCGACTCTTGAGGTTTCTTTGTTCAAAACTATGTAGGCTTTACTATTTTGCGAATACCCAAGAAACACACCTTTATACGACTTTGTGTCGAACTTGGTGAGATAGTCTTTAGTGTTTAAAATGAAGCACTTGCTTCCAAAAACTATAAAATATCCTAAAGTAGGCTTTTTGCCTCTATATAACTCATATGGAGTCTTTTTTCAAAAATGGTCTAATTAATACTCTATTTAAGATGTATGTGGATGTATCTACGGCGTGACACCAAAACTTTTGTGGTATGTTTTGTTCATTTAACATTGTTCTACTCATTTCTTGAATTGTCCTATTTTTGCGTTCTACTACACCATTAGATTGAGGAGTTCGAGGAGCCGAGAAATTATGTGTTATGCCATTAGCATCACAAAAAGCTCTGAATTGGGTTTCGTTATCAAATTCACGACCGTGGTCGGTTCTAATAGACACAACGTTATTTCCTATTTGATTTTGAATTTTCTTACTTAGAATTTCAAATTTATCAAATGCCTCATTTTTAGTTTTCAAAAACTTAGTCCAAGTATACCTAGAGTAATCATCTACTATTACCAAAGTATAGAAGTTTCCCCCATAACTTTGTATAGTGGATGGACCAAACAAATCCATATGCAACAATTCTAGACACCTAGATCTAGACACCATGTTTTTAGCCTTATGGCTATTATGAACTTGTTTCCCAATTTTGCAAGCATCACAAAAGTGTTGGTCGTATTTCAACTTGGGCAGGTTCCTAACGAGTTCCTTAGATGATAAGGATTGGATTAACCTCATATTTGTGTGACCTAAGCGTCTATACCATAGAGTTGAGTTTTCTTCCAAAGAAGTGAGAAAAAGTTTATCTTTAGGTGTTTTGTCTAATTTCATAACGTAAACGTTATTCTTCAAAACACCTTTTCCTACGGTTATGCCATCTTTAAGTATTTTACTTCCATTTTCACTGAAAAGGACGTTATACTTTTTGTGGCATAATTGACTAATACTAAGCAAGTTAAATCCTAAGTTATCTGCATGAGCAACATCATCAATAGTGAGAGAGTCAAGAGAGATCGTACCTTTGCCGATGATTTTACTTTTAAGCTTGCTACCGAATGTGACATTACCTCCGTCGTACACTTGGTAGGTTGAGAAAAGGCTTTTGTTTCCCGTCATGTGTCTTGAACACTCACTATCTTTGATCCACTCATCCGGTTCTAACCCGACTTTCAAGCACACCTCTTCTGAGTCATGAGCCATGAGAGCAACTTCGTCGTTCTTAGGCTCGTCGTCATCACCATCACTATCACTCTAGGCTCTACTAACAAATGCTTTTTAAGACTTGTTCTTTGGAGGCTTTGGACATTCTCCTATTAGGTGACCTGAATCCCTGCACCTAAAACACTTCCTATCTACTTTTCCTTTCCTATCATCACGGTCTTTCCGGAAGGATTTATTTTCTTCACGAGGTTGTCTTACGAACTTTCCTCGTCTCCTAAAGAACTTTTTGAAATCTCTAACGGCCATGGCGTACTCTTCGTCTTCGCTACCTGAACTAGACTCTTCATCACTTGATTCTACTCTAGCTTTTAAGGCAATGGACTTCATCTTCTCCTTTTTGCCTTTAACTATTTCTGAGTCTTTTTCCATCACCATCTCGTGAACTTTGAGATTTTCGATGAGCTCGTCAAGTGTCATGCTTGAAAGATCCTTGGATTCTTCAATAGCCGTCACCTTTGCTCTCCACTTTGGATGAAGTGCTCTAAGAAATTTCCTGACAAAGTTCTTACTAGAAAAAGATTCTTCAAGTGCTTTAAGAGAAGTAATTATAGTATTAAACCTAGCAAAAGCACTATCAATGGTCTCATCTTCAGAGATACCAAATTGTTCATTTGTTGAACAAGAAGATCAATTTTGTTATCTTTGACTTGTGAGTTCCCTTGATGAGTGATAATCAATGATTGCCAAATATCCTTAGCCGTTTTACACATAAAAACTCTTTCATATACATTCTTAGGTAAGGCATTATAAAGCATCATTTTAGCTTCATTATTTTTGGCAATCAGCTTCTTTTTCTCATCACTATAACGAGTAAGAGAAGCACCCTCATCCCGACCACCTGATATATTTGATATAGGTTTATTATCACCTTTTAAAATAATATACCACAAATCTATATCATTTGACTTCACATAAGTTTCAAAGTGATTTTTCCAATATATAAAACTATTTGGTTCAAATAGTGGTGGTCTTTGCATAGATTGCCCTTCTTTGAAGTTTTCAAAATCCATTGATCGTTTCAAGATTTAAAATACAATATATTTGAAAATCTTGAGTAACGTAGCTCTGATACCAATTGTGGAAAACTAGAAGGGGGTTGAATAGTTTTTACCGTTTTAAACTTTTCTTCGCTTTGTATACTTAACATGATTTCAAAGTAATGCAAACAATCAAGCAATATATATAAAGCAAGTAAGGAAAGAAATGATCAAACCACACAACACGGATGTTTATAGTGGTTCGGCTACAAGGACTCTCTTCCTTGCCCTACTCCACTCCTCAAGCCTCTAACTCGAGAGTTTTTCTTCACTAAGAAACAAGCTCCCTTCTAGGCGGAGAAAACCTTTACACGTCGCTTACTCTTTATCCGGTACTAAGCTAAACACCGAGTTCTTTACGATGGTACAACCACTCCCATTGGTTCTTTAACAAGGGTACAACCACTCCCAACACTCTATGTGTTTTGAGGACTAAAACACTAACCAGACTCTACTAAATGAATGGTATAGACAATGATGTGTGAACACTAACAAATCACACAGTATCTAACTATCAAGACTTGCAACAGTGTGTTGAAGTTTGTATGCTTGATCTTCTTTGCTACAAAAGAGAGATCACTAAGAATGAAATGAATGAATGTAATGGGTTAGTAATGTACAAATGAATGAATATATAATTTAAGCTATATGACTGATGATTGTGCTTGAATGATCAGCTTGCTATTTATAGGCAAAACTGAGCAGACAAACCACGGATTTGGCGGACCCAAATTATGGGTTCCTCCCTTGTACTGGTTTGGTTCCGCGGGAACATGCCAGCTAAGGACTTCACAAATCTTACCATATCTTGTCTAGTCTTGTCAAGATCTTACAAAGTCAACTCTTTTGCTTCAAGATCTTTCCAAAATATATTGTAAAGTCAACTTAAGATTTCCTAATGAGGTATGCCATGATGTCATGTGTATTTTCAATTTTAAGAAATAAAAATAAACATGTAAATGTATATATGTATGCAATGTGTAATTCCTAGTGATCATGTGATATGTAAATGTGTTTTTAAAAAGCTTGTTACTAAAATGTAAAAGACTTTAACTTATATTTATGCTTTGCTAAAGATAAACCTTATAATTGTCATTAACAAAATAAAGCAAAGATCGTAAAATATAAATAACGTTTTTAGGACGATATTTGTATTAACATATATTAATACTCAAATTATCCTTAGTTAGTTATATGAATTTATAATGGAAATATATTTATATTAAAGCTCGAAAAGGCTTGATAGAAGCACAAGCCGAGCTATCAAGCTTGAGCTTGGCTCGTTATATGTTTCGAGGTAATTTTTGGGCATGAGCTTGAGCTTGAGCTTGATAAAATCATGACTCGATCGAGTCAAGGTCGAGCTCGAGTTGCTTGATAAAAGCTTGAATTGATTGCAACCCTACTTCTAACAAGAACGCCAATGCTTAATCTTCAACCTACAAAAAGGAGAAACTAGCATCCGTAAGTCAAAAGATTTAATGATGCTACTATAAAAGCACGTGTCATCCACAAGGACGCTTGGTCATTCACTTAGGATGCTACTATAAAAGCACGTGTCATCCACTTAGGATGCTAATATAGGATTTCTTCGATGTGGATCACTTAGGCACACTAATGGCGCGTCTCTTAGGCGACCGTAACTTGATTATTAGCGTGTATTGTAAGCACCCATAACATTACTAGCATCCATACTTTATCTAGATGCCACAATCTCTTCTCTATTGCTAAGCAAGTGGCTTAACATAATAATAAACAAAGTAATCACAATATTTGCTAGTAAAAGTACTACTAGTTCCGTAACTCACCTCGCGTTTTGTTCGAGTCTACTTCAAGCTTGTATTTGCTTCCTTGATCACCTAAGCATCATAATATCATTCTAAACATGATTAAGAACTATATATCAATCATACACATCACCTAAGGCATTATCCCAATATTAGACAAACTTTTACACAAGCACCACTTATGCTGAATTTCGAATAGTCTGCTAAAGTTTTGAACATTTAACCCACTTAAACTTAGAATTAGGACTTGAAACCAATTGGATTTGAAAGTAGACTTAGAGGGCTAAAAGTGGGCTTTTACCTCAAGTCAATACGATAAACGGTCTATTTTCTACGCCCCTTTAAAGTCTACACAACTTTGAATTCAGAATGCTGATTTTACTTTAAAACGTGTCTAAAACGACCCAAAACCCATCATAAACTATTCTACTCTTTACAAAACTTGTATTTTAACTTATTAGACATATTAAGATCTTTCTTTATCTGGCCTTAAGCATAATTTACTAGTTTAAGCACCATATAAGCTTGTGCCAAACACCCTTTATAAGCTATTGTAACACCCCAACCCGACAAGGGTCAAGATGCCACATTATGGTGTCAATCAGAACATACAAACGCAAGTGCAAGACTTATATACATAATGGTTACAAAGGTATTCTAATGATAGTAACGAAATACTAACTCTATACATAATAAGTTCCAAAACTGAAATACAAATCCAAGCCAAGTCTAACTGAAGGTAAATCCAAATCTAATCCAAGAGCAAATGGGTATCTATCGTCAGGGTGGTCCACTAAGAGCTCCTATGCACTCTTCACCCAATCCCAGCTTCCAACCTAAAACCTGTCGCAGGAAAAGAAATGCGGCTGAGCTTAAAAAGCCCAGTGAACAGATATATATATATAACAAACGAATAATCAAACATATATAAGTATTGGGAAAAGGAATATAAGCTCCTGCTGAAACGAATATCATCTGTCAAAAGAATGAGAGATCAAAGATCAACAGAACAAATATCATAAGTCAAATGAGTCAAACGAAGTGAGAGATCAAGAGACACTACTGATCAGATGATCATAATGAACCAAGGAATCAAATAGGAATAGCCACGAACCTGTCTAAACGAGACACTCGAATAGACCACATAATCACATAATGTCATATATCCGTCAAATCATATGTGTACCTGGAAGGGAGACCTCCAGAATACCAAATGGAGTTACTCCTTCTTCAGCGAATCTACACGAATTAATGATCGTCTTATTATTTAAGAACCATCTCATAAGTTATTTCTAATTCAGTACTTATTGTTGTTCAGATTGACATATTAGCGTTTCCTGCTATTTATAGCAACTTTCTAAATTTAGTAACTTTCCATATTTAGTAACTTTCCCAAATTAGTAACTTTCCATATTTAGTAACTTTCCATATTGAGTAACTTTCCAGATTGAGTAACTTCGGGTTACAATTCACAATTAATCAACTTAGGGTTTCATTACTGAATTTAGGTTCATATAAGTCTAATTATATCATCATAAATGCATTTTAGGGTTTTTACACATTAATTAGTCTTAAATGATATAATACACACATGTTCCTCAAATAACTGATTTTAGCACAATCTGTCCCCAACTTAACGAATTTTTAAAGCACACTTAAGGACCTAATGAGAGGCTCAAATAATTTACCCAGATACTTATATGTCAAATAGTTTATACACATTAATTAGTCTTAAATGAGTAATACACACATGTTTCTCAAATAACTGATTTTAGCACAATCTGTGCCCAACTTTACAAATTTTTAAAGCATACTTAAGGACCTAATGAGAGGCTCAAATAATTTACCCAAATACTTATATGTCATATAAACACACGTGAATTTTTCCAGAATTTATCAAATAGTATAACCATGTCTTAAAAATTCACAAAGACAGACTACCCAGAATATGGACCTGCTGGTGTACCCAGAAAGTATGCATTTAAAAGACATATCAAAACACTTTGGAAAAATCCACAAAAATTCATGAAATTACTATACATTTAGAAGTTACTTCCTGCAGAATCCCATGGCTTAACTACATATAGTTTAGAAAGGAAAAATCATGCAAGTCGCAACAGTTAGACGGAGACGTACCAAATCACGAAGGATATGACAATAACTAGCCTCACGCTCAGAGAGGTTCTTCCTAAAAGCATCTTTCCAAATGGAATAGTTTTATTTCTCATGACGCGATCCTGACGCTCTAAAATAGCCTCAGGCTCTTCAACAAGAGACAATTCATAACAAATCTCGATCCAAAAAATATGGAACGTATACGTAACAGATGATAGTTGTAATTGTAATGCCTCGTGCCCATTTAGACCAAAAATTTTGAACTTTGACGCGAAAATGATTGACTTCTACGGATATACTGCCACTCTTTTAACAACTGACAAAAATCTATACACAATTAGACCTTGAGACTATTTTTAAATGAAAGTAGACTCAATTACCTTCAAAGCGACGGGTGGTACGACCCGTGAAGACTTACGGATTAAAAGATATGAATTTTTGAAAATCGCCAAAATCTGAAAAACTGCCCGAACCGCCGGCTGAGAAATCCCAGCCGCCGGCTGGACCCCAAAAGCTGGTTTGAACCGCCGGTTCAGACCTGCTGTTCCCCGAATTCAGTTTCCAAAATGCACGGCCGGAAACCCGACCTCCCGAACTCAAAGCTTAACCAAACTTTCCAGATTCATTTGGTATATCACTGGGCTCATTTTCATACAAAAACATTTACCGAACGACTCCCCAAAGGGGTACTTTACAAATTAGATGGGTTATTCAAATGACCCGTTTTGACCCATTTTCACTACAAACAAATTAGATGGGTTATTCATACGACTCCCGATTTACATCAAACTTGACCAACTACGTTTACTTATCAATTCAAACTTGTTCCACAACAAATCCACCCATATATACATCAAAATGGGTGAGAAACGGCTTCGTGCCAAACACCCTATTAGTGTTAAATTCATCCACAACTACATACCACTATGACCACATAACGCTTACACATTTGACCTAAGAACTTTACATGAATAAAAGACATTGTTTGATGACAAGACCATAATTTAACAAAACGACCACACGAGTTAAAATATACTGTGGAAAACTAGAAGGGGGGTTGAATAGTTTTACCGTTTAAAATTAATTCGCTTTTTTACTCTATGTTAATTCAAAGGAAACAAGCACAAACAAATATTCACACAATATATATGAAAAGTAAAGAGAGGAAAGATCAAACCACACAACACGGATGTTTATAGTGGTTTGGCTACAAGGACTCTCTTCCTTGCCCTACTCCACTCCTCGAGCCTCTAACTCGAGAGTTATTCTTCACTAAGAAACAAACTCTCTTCTAGGTGGAGAAAACCTTTACACGTCACTTACTTCCTTTTCTGGTACTAAGCTAAACACCGAGTTCTACTTCAAGGCAGAACCAACCTAACGTCGCTTATACAATTATCAACACTAAGCTAGATGTCGAGTTCTTTACAAGGGTACAACCACTCCCATTTGGTTCTTTCACAAGGGTACAACCACTCCCTACACTCTTTGTGTTTTGAGGACTAAAACACTAACCACACTCACTGAGATAAATGATACAAATAATGATGTGTGAACTACAACTATATCACACAGTAACTATGCTAAAGGTTTTACACATCTGTGTTGAACTTTGATGCTTAATCTCCTTTGCTACAAAAGGAAAGATCAATGAAATGAATGAATGATAAATGTTGGATGATATGTAAATGAATGAGTATGAATGTTAGGCTATTTGAGTGATGGTGTGTCCAAATGATCAGCTTGCTATTTATAGGCAAGCTGGTGAACAACTGGCGGATCCGGCGGATCCCACAAAAGGGATCCGTCTTTGTAGTCGATTGGTTCCGCCAATATGACAGCTAAGAGATTTATCAAATCTCTCCAAATCTTTCACAATCTTTCCATATCTTTGTGTTGTCATATCAAGATCTTCCAAAGTCAACTATCTTGCTTGAAGATCTAACTAAGATATCACATAATCTATGTATGATGCATGCCATGATGTCATTGTATCATTTTAAAAATAAAGTTTCCTTTTAAGGAAATAAACTAGTAGATGTGTGATTGCGTGGTTTTGTAACCTTACAACAGGTTTTACCTCTCGAGGGATCTCAAGAGGCTTACAACCCCACCAGGCAGTGTACCTGACCGATGTAGTATAGTGTAGTGGTAAGTACGGGGGATTGATCGTTCTCCACAGGGAATAGTGTTCGTTAGGTATGAAAGGCTACTCTAATTAGGTCTAAGGGTTGAGGAAGATTCTTTTTATGTTTTTATAGTTTTTATGAAAGCAAGTAAAATCTCGGGTTTTGAAGGAGTGGGCGGAATTAGTTGCTAGTCAACTAACCCAAAATTACTACGGATGCAAATAAAATAAAATAACAAAAATGAAATGTGGTGAGAAACTTATGTGTAGAGAAATGTGTTTACTTAGATTTCCTTACTCCCTAACTATCTTTTACCGGTTAATTAGTGTGTATTAGTCGCGTGGATGACGGGTGTATTCCTTAATACCATTCGTGGGGTGGCGTACTTACTTCCCCAACTCTACAAGCTCCTACTTCACTCCTATGTCGAGCCGGCTAGGAAGCTCCTAACATGGGATCACTAGAATTCGCTTGTGCATTAAATACAACCATAAAAACCTTTAGTACGCGTTTGGTTCATGTTTCTTAAGACGTTCAAGCAAGTTACCGAATAGGAAGTTAGCCAGTTTTCTTAAGCCTAACATAGAAAAACAATCATCCAATACAACTAACAACACACTAACAACCAATAATCAATAGCTAGGTTTCATTAGATCTAAGCAAACACAAGATAAATTTAGCCTAACATGTTAAACAAAAGACAAGAATAAGATAGAATCAAACAACACATAGACATATTGAATGATTAATTGATAACTTATCTTTCAATGAAACATGGAAGATCTCAAGGCAAAAAGCCCTGAAAAAGTAGCTAAAATCGTCTTAGGGTTTTATCCCAAAATTCCACACACTAAGCTCTCCTTAATGACAAAAGATTAGAAAACTATATATAGATTTTTGGATCTGACGGCGTCACCTTATGGAGTGTGACGCCGTCACCTCGCCGCTTTTAGGGTTCCCGGATGACCTTCTTGACGCCGTCCCTCTTTAGCTATTCAAAAATCCATTCTGGCTTATCAAGGCTTGACGCCGTCGAACCATGAACGTGACGCCGTCCCCTTATGATTTAAGCCGTGACGCCCTTGATCAAGTTAAAGCGTGACGCCGTCAGAATTCACATGCTATTTTCACTGGCTTATCATGAGTAAATTTCACGTCCAACTTTTCTTGCCAAAGCATGACGCCGTCCAGAGTAAATTGTGACGCCGTCAAGAGTAACTTTTAGCCGATTTTTGAGACTTTGTCGTTTTCTTCACTTTTATGCTCCAAAAACGTCCAAAATGCCTCCTTTTCCAGATTTCTCCTCAAAAGTACCTAAAATGACAAAAGGAACGATTTAGGGCAATATTTGATCAAATAAATACGATTTAAGGCTTAAATGACCCCTTAAAAGCGGTACACTTTTCGCCTCATCAACTAGTAGATGTGTAAAATGTAATTCTAAGTAATCTTATGAAATATAAAATGTGTTTTAAAGTGACTTTAGCTAGTATTTATAATTTGCTAAAAGATATACTTTGTAATTGTCATTAACAAAACTAAGTAAAGATCGTAAAATATAAATAACGTTTTTAGGACGATATGTGTATTAACATATACCAAGGCACAAAAGGGCACTTCGGCTTCCAACTTTCAAATAACTTGGTCCAAGAGTTATGGTCTTCTAAGCTAGCTTCTAACTACAATACGCTTCATTCCATGACTACAAGCTAGGCAAGATCCTTACCCTTGCTTCCTTCGCTAGAACCTACAAAACCATTAACATCTAAAACCGTAAGCGAAAACGCTTAGTAAGTATATAAGATATAACCAATGTTACATTTACATAAGATTGGTGATTAACACCAATCATAACATTAACAAGGAGCATTCAATAGGATTATTACTCACCTTGACCAAGCAAGTAATTTATATAGCAATACACATTTAGCATTGGATCCAAGCTATCATACATTTACAAGCTCCATAATAAATCACATTAACACAAGCATAACATTAACATCATAACATTACAATGGATTATACTCATATACTTACCTCAACTCCTACTAGCTTCCTACTTGAATTTGAATGGGCTTCTATAATGATTCCTATTACAAAATTAACTATAATTAGCAACTAATTAACTAAGGAGATCATTATTTACAACCTTTATCCATAATACTCAAATCCACCACATGAACCCTAATTTCTACAAATTGGGGAAAGTTACTTACTTGATGAAGAGATAACAATTAAGGTATCTCTAGTGATTCTTGATCACTTCTTGATACACAAATGAGCTAGATGATGATTTTGGCTTTCCCTCTCTTTTTTCCTTGCTAAGTGTCGACACATAGAACACACCCAACTTTTCTAGATTTTTCTATAAGCTACTATATTTATCCAGGACTTGTAATAAGTTTGGTCCTTTTGGCAAATATGGTCCTTCTAGTCCTATTCTTCTTATTTTGACCACCCAGTTAGGTTATCACCTAATCTAGAACACATAACTTATAATCCACATAACTTAATTAGTACTTTGCCAGGATACGGGTGTTACAGTAATCTCACTAAGAGATACATGAACACATATATACATGAGGCAAATACGAAGATAGTGCTAAACGATAAAACTTCATCAACTCTATCCAGATTCTGAATGAACTAAGGAACTGGCTAATAATCAGAGAAGCACAAATCAAATTATCAAACGTCTCAAGAGTTTCATATTCGTACCGACGATCAACTAAGCACATATCGGAATATCAAAATGTATCAGAAGGCATAATGGAATAGGTAGAATAATCATACGGATAAGAATGAATCTAAGGTCTAACGTATCGCGAACTAAATCTTCCTTATATGCCAAAAAGTCTAACTCTTCTGTACGAAAACATTATACGGAACACACAAATTCTCGGTCTAAAATTCCAAAATTTCTCTTCCCACAAAGATAACTAATCCCTGTAATCAACTCCGAACCTTCAATAAGTAGCTTCCCGACTTAATTCAACCAAAACGTGTTTTACATCTTCATTTATACCAAACTTTGAAAAGAAACCCTTGTCACTTGCATGCCATCAATCTTAGTGAGCAAACATAACCATGCCAAACACTTGTCGAATTTTCCGCTCAACACGTCTTCCAAGTTTGAATAGTTGTTCTGTCCGTCCATCCGTCTCAAGGTGAGAAGTCGTACTAAAATTCCGAGTCCAATCCCCATAGTCTTCTATCTCTCTTCTGGAAGTGTGAAGCAAAACGCAATTCTCTCAAATGATCACTACATGTGCGCCATGTAGCTTGAATAATCGTCTGCCGAAAGAAATCTCTGCCAATCTTCCAAGTGAGCCGACCTAGTCAAATGATCCACTACAACTCAATTCGTGTTGTCCTTCCTAAACGTGCGCGGAAAACCCGTTACAAGGTCCATGAAGATTTAATCCCACTTTCACATAAGAACATCCAAAGCTAAGGAAAACTACTTACACACTGCTGCTGAATCTTAACATGTTGACATGCTAAACACTTCGCCACCAAGGTAGTCACAATCGTCTTCATACCAATCCATCAAAATTTTGCTTCAAGTCTCTATGCATAATAGTACAACTAAGATGAATAGAGAAAATAGAACTGTGTGCTTCAATCAAAACCGCTTCCTTCAAGTCTTCTAACATAGATCATATTCCACCGTCTTGCTCCTGAGATTCTTCATGCCTGTCACAAATCACTCCCAAGTCATGCGTCGGACAGTTCACTTCCTACCGTTCTAGCTGTACTGATTCATAACCAATAATCTTCCCGTGTTGCATAAGGACATAACTAAGTCTCCTTCTTGAGCAGAAACAAATCTCTTTTCAGCTTTTCAAAATTCTCCTCTCATTCTTCATTCCAACCAAATTTACTCTTCGAAAATATTTCATAGAGCCTCTTCTGACGTAGAAATTTCAACACAGAATACGAAGATGATTTCCGTGTTTCTCTTTCGTCTCTGAATATACCAATAAGTCATACTATGAAAAATTGTCCAAGTATTCATGAAAGACACGATTTAATCAAATCCAAAGGAACAGTCGGAGCAGTAGCCAATACAATTGGCATCACTAATACTCATAGAGATCATAACGAATACGAAAAGCAATTCTAGGAACATCTCGCTCCCTTATACGTAACTAAAAATAATCAGATCTTAAATTAATCCTTGAGAAGATTTACACCCAGAAGTTGATTAAACAAATCGTCGATTCGAGGTAACGGATAACGGTTCTAACTGTAATACTATTCAGTTTCCAAAATTCAAAACACAACTTCATGCTATCATCATCCTTCTTCACGAATAAAACTGGAGCACGATACGGAGACACCCTGTAACACCCCCAAATTATCGCAGCGGAACAGTAGAGTCAAGGGGGTATTACTTCATAATATAGATCAAGGTATAGAAAATGACCTCTAAATGAGACGTTTTGAAATGTTACCATTCGAATTATTAAAATCAGAGTTGTGACAATAAGTTCCACAGTAAAGTTACATAAAAGTTTTCAAGATGTATCGAATGGTAATGATAAAGATATAAGTCTTCAAGTATGCATTTAACTCTAGAATCCATGCATCCACTATCGCCTTAATAACCTGAGATAAACATGATAAAAAGTGTCAACCAACGGTTGGTGAGTTCATAGAGTTTAGTTTAACTATAAAGCATTTGAATAAAGATTTTACAGCAAAGGCCTTGTAAATCCACTCAGTCCCAAGCCCCGCCCATACAAGACTTGCAACCTGTGTGTAGGATTCTACAAAAATCCATTGTAATAATTCTCAAGGATTAATGATAATCTTGTATTACCGTTTAATAAAACCCATTTTTACGGGGAAATTTGAACTTTTCTCATATTATTATTCTTACCACGTCACGTTATCACAATGATCAACTAATAACGACACGTACTTCGGGACACGATTGTACACACACCACCATTATCACTAAATTTGAATCTCACCAATGCTAAATAATGCTAATAAAGTTCCTACACTAATCTTACTTAACATTCACTAATTAATCTCGCTAACTACAATTAACTTTCAATAATCACCTTCATTAATTTCTAAACCACAAACCAACCGGGCCCTTGTATCTCAGCCCACCACACGAGCCCAAAAATCCAACACATCCCACTTACATTTTTTTTTTCTTTCTTTTATTTCTTTCTCTTATAAACCCGATCACCAACACCCTATAGGAACCTCTCGTAGCCTTGGCATATCGAACGTAACCTATCTATATCTTTACACCATCGTGATCACCACCCAACGAACTATCTTTGTGCACATTTCCAGCCATGGACGACGTGTATTGGTACAGTAACCATAGTCATTTTGTTTGTCCCTTAACCGATATATGCGTATAGAAATAAAGGCCGAAACTAAACCATTTCGCACCCCGATTTTTCCCACAATCTTCTAATAACATTCTTAACATATATTGAGGTTTAAAAGAAAGATATGACTGCAGAAAAGGTCTGTGGCTCGATAGTATCATTTTGGTGCATATTTAAATCCAGCCGAATACATATGTACTCCAAGAAGTAAAATACAGGGTACCTACCTCTAAATATCTTCCCAAAATCTTCTAATGTCAGTAAATAAGCATAGGTGTCCTTCTATTCACTGGTCATCCACAGTAACTTCAATGATAAGGTCAATTGGTCAATGAAACATGTGTGAATCTTTCTATAAGAATACCTTATCCTAGCTCACTCTACCCTACCCACATTTCACTATCTTTCACCTCACCAAATGCTCTAAAAAGTTCAGAACCTTTCTGTCTCTTCTTGGGAAGCAAACGAGTTAAGAAGGGAATACATATAGAAACGTATTCGAGCTCAGTGGGACTGCCTTCATTCTTTGTGTCTCTTTCGAACTTCACAGCTTCCTCACCACCTTTCTAAGGTGTAGTAAGTACCTCATGATCTCTCTTTCTATCTTAGTTTGCACGTTAAGTTATTGGTCCATGCATGGCACATATGAAAGTCGAATGTATCACTTTACCTTTCATAACATATGTCACGGTTTCATGTTATGACTAACACACATTTAGTACCACAGTAGACCACATAAACTCACATTAGCATCTCATGCATATCACTCTTCTTAAACATTGCATTCGAACGTCTATATAATAAATTGTACGCATAAAATACTAAACGTGGGAATGATATAAATATCGAATGAACTCATAAGGATCATTACACACTCACCTCTTAGTCTCATAAGTCATAAAACACTTTAACATGAACCACGAGTACTTAAAAACAACATGTTCAAAACATACACATGCAATAAGTCATTTTATTTTTAAAATGGGTTACATCGCCCTTAAAACCCTCGTGTATTTCATGAAATCACCACACAACCGTACGTTTTCTTTATATGACCCAGTTAACCACCCAACGAGATACATTTTTCATTTATATTACGAGTCATGAAACCCACAAATCGACCCTTTAATTTAAACCAAGTGTTTCGCAGAAAACTGGTTCGAAAACCCTAAAAACTCTAACGTATGGGTTCAAGGGCCAAAAAGCTGTTCTAATAAGCTATTGATAAGCTGGTGTAATGGCATTTTCAGAATAAGCTTTTGATGGAAAAATGAACCATTTTGATAATCCAAACCCTCCCCAAGACCCACGAATTTATATACATTAACGGGCCACTAAAATGGATCGATAAAAGCTCATTAATAACTAAAATAAGCAAATAACCAAATAAGCAGTTGAAATAAGTCAAAAATCACTTAAATAAGCCTTAGGAAAAATCCCCATATTTTTCCTTACCTTTTTGTCATTTTTGGACTAAAAATGTAACGCGATCTAACTAGAAGGACTAAAATTGCCAAACTGTGAAACTTGTGGACTGAAGCTGTGATAACAGCTTGTACAGGACCTAAATTGACCATTGAATTAACTCCAAGCCTTATATGCACATATGGACAAGTTTTGGACTATTTTTGGACTTTGGACTTAACGAAGGACTAACGACGTAAAGCGAACGCAGTTAGGGTAAAAAGGGTAAAATCTGGAAAAGAACAAGGACCTACTGTTTATAACTTGACATTCTTATTTCATTTTCTATTTTAGTCACACTTTCACTTCATATGCATTTTGAACATTTTTCTTGCATATTATTTAACTTTTGTTACTTATTATAACTAGAAATATTTCGAGTTAACGTTGCATAGCATTTCATTCATTCTTTGTAGAAATAACACTATGTGAGCACTTGACACAAAAATCAAGATAATTATATATGTAACATTATTTTGAACTTCAAGCAATTTGAGCGTAACACACTCACTTTCAACGATCAGATCATTGCTCATCATTCGTTATTCATCATTCACGCACACCACTAGTAATTAGTCAGATTCTCAGACATTTATATATTTACCAGGTTCCATATTGAAGTTGTTATCATAATCACCTCAAAGTTTACTTTCACATTCACCAGTAACGCTTAAGGTGAGTCATGGCCTCACTTTTAAATCATTTATACTTTTAAACTCTGTGAGGGGGATACATGTTATAAACAGATCACAAGTATTTTCTGTATGCTACCTGACTTGATATATGCCTAAGTTACCTTATTGCCATAAGACCCTTTATCATGAGCCATTAATCACTAGATGTGAATGCGAATATAATGAATAGATCTATTAGAGGCTGACGACCTATCCCACTAATACTTTGACGGAATGCTATTTGCTAGTCGTATTAGTCGCGATGCATTATATTTGAGAAAAATAGGAATTGGCAAATCACCTATTACACGAGGGCAAAACTTTCATCATTAATTTGATGGACACCTCCGTTTATATGGTACTTTGTTAACGTTTGCGTGTCATGAGACTTAGGGCAATATATGAACTGCAATATCAATTTTTAAACTGATTGTATCTCCAATACAATCCTACTTGTGTATCGAGCTGATATTTAAACTTCAAACTCTATGATTTCACTCAACATTTTGTTCACTTTTAAGCATGTATCTCAGGAAATTAGCGGAGCGGATCAAGGCATGGAGCAGGCAAAACCTATCTTAAATAAGGGTGTAAAATAAAGTTTGTAATTCAGTTAAAATGATGTTTCCTTGGAGGAACTGTTTGCACTCTGATGTAACACTTTGTAACTGAATTCATATTATGGACCTATAATAATTAAAAATGCCTTTACGGGCTGTTTTCTAAGAGTTTATTTTCGATCCTCTCAGTAATACCCCAATTAGACTTCCGCTGCTATCTTAAAATTTTGGGGGTGTTACAGATTGGCATCAGAGCCTCGGTTATAGAGAACCAAATGTTTTCAAACGTTGGACTATAACTACATTTTTCAATCAAATTAATTTTACACCATGTTACCTTAAGCCCTCCATGCCTGCTTGCTACCGCGCTCAATATATTATTCATCAGGATTATCTTACACAAGTCTCTGCATACTTGATAGTTACTTTGCACAACTAGATCATTTCATGCTTACATTACACCACTTGATGTTAATAATTACTTACTTTTACTATATATGGATTATTACAGTACCATGTCATTCGTCACGCATTTTAGTGTATCATCGGATTCAGATTCCGAAGGATCACTAGCATCAGTTACATCACCCGTACTTCCTGGTACCGTAGCTCCAGAGGTCGTGCCTAATGAAACTGAGCCCTTCGAGGAGGGTGAAGCCGCCACCACACCCTTATTTGAGAATCCCCATGTGCTAGCTTCGCCAACACCTACGTTGCCACCACACTTTGTTTATGACTCATATTCTCCTTTCTATATACCACCCCCTGATGACGTATGCCTAGAGAGTTAGCAATGGCTTCCTGCTGATGATACACCCGAGCACCACCATGTTTCACCACCCTTACCACCTGACCGCTTACTTGAGATGCATACCCAGACATACCCACTACCACCTCGTCAGCGGGACCCGATTCCTGCGGAGGATATCCCTTCATCGAGTAGACCTCGTATTGTAGACCCATATTCACCATCGTTACCCTATCCCCCTGGTTTCACTCCCCCAGCTCAGATCCATGATACTAGGGAAGGGTTCAGACCAGTAGTCACTCATACCCTCATACCATCTACAATGGTGACACGATTGGAGAGTCATGGGAAGCAGATTGACTCGCTTCTTCGGATGATCAATCACGTACCACAAGACCACCCTGGGACTATCAGTGACAACTTGCATAGGTTAGTTTCCAACAGAGCAGCTATACAGCAGTGTTTGACGCAGATGCAGTCAGATCTAGCAGACACCCGTTCTTACGCGATATCTATACGGAGAGAGGGACAGGCCCTAGCCTGGGAGGCTCATCTTGCACAGCGTAGAGCCGACACGTTGGAGAACATCATGGGAGATATACAGGTTGAGCATCAGACGGAGATACGAAGACTCCGAGACCAGATCTCAGAGCTTACGAGGCGTACGGATGGACCTAATCATTAGACGTAGTTAGCATTTTGTATAGTTTGAGACATTGTAGTCTGCCGTATGTGGCAATTAATAAAGATTCTTGTATCGTTTGGTTATGTAACTCAACGGATTCAAGTTATTAATGTTATGTTGTGGATTATGATATACTATATATTAATGTTGACTTATGTATTATGGTTGTTCGTATGTATTGTAATTGTATCCAGACATGTCATGATGTTGCTTGTTATTATTATGATCCTCTAATCGTGTAGATACTGTGAAAACTCAAACACATAAAGAATAGAAACTCAAAATAAAATTGATGAATGTAGAGAAAGTTGTTGAACTTCAGTTTTTGTGATTAAATCGTTTGTTCCTTAGCAATCCCATATCCATAAATTGATTAGTTGCTTACGATGACATCCAAAGACATCGTAATTGTTGAAATAATCAATTTACTCACAACTTCACACCATAATTACATTGTTCATGTACGCATTCTTCAAATACTCAACTATTCTGTCCGAATTCTAAATCTGTGTTCTTGTGACATTAATAGAAAATGGCACAAGGAACTACCAACCATACCGCAGCACTAACGCCAGAGAATGTCCAGAGAATGATTGATGCCGGCATCGCCGCAGCTCGCGAGGCCAATGCTGCAACCCGCTCGAGCAATAACATAGGAGCAACGACTGAAGGTGAGGCATCTACACAGCGTAAATGCACTTACAAGGAATTCATGAGTTGCCAGCCAACCATCTTCAAGGGCATAGAAGGAGTGACAGAGTTAGCACAGTGGTTTGAATGCATTGAAACAGTATTCATGAGAAGCAACTGCACGGAAAACAACAAAGTCACTTATGCTACTGGAACCTTAAGAGGAGATGCTTTATCTTGGTGGAATGCTATTGTTAAAAACATGGGTGCCGAAGCAGCATTTCAAATCTCCTGGACTGAACTGAAAAATAAGATGTTGAAGAAGTACTGTCCTCGGACAGAGGTCAGGAAGCTTGAGGATGAGTTTCACCAGTTAGTGGTGAGAAACAATGACCTGAGTACGTACAACCGGAGGTTTCAAGAATTATCTCTTCAGTGCCCGCATATGGTGCCTGACATGGAAAAGATGTTGGAATGATATGTGGAAGGACTACCTTCAAGTATTAAGGGAGACGTCACCGCATAAAACCCAAAAACACTCGAAGCCGCGATCACATTTGCTCAGCGAATGTTGAATCGAGTGCTTAAACGGGGTTCTACTTCCACAGTCAATGGACACAAGAGAAGTTATGATAACCATAGTAGCAGCAGCAGAAACAGCAACAGCCATTACAACAACAACAGAAGGTACCACAGCAATGACCGAAACAACAATCGCAACAGAGACTACCAGCAAAGCCGTAACGACCGACATCAGCAACAAAACCGCCGTCAAGAAGCCGCCAGGGCTTATGTGGCCGCACCTACTGAAGGGAAGATGTATGCTGGGACAAAACCCCAATGTAACAGGTGTAGGATGCATCGTACCGGACCCTGTACCGCAATCTGCGGCAACTGCCGAAGAGTAGGTCATGTGACCAAAGACTGCAGGGCCACAGGGGCAAATACACAACCAGTAGCAGTGAAGTGCCACGATTGTGGTGAAATGGGACATTACAAGAGTCACTGCCCAAAGAACACCAACAATGTTGCCCGCGGAAGAGCCTACATACTTGGAGATGGAAACGCGCCGCAGGATCCCAATGTCACTACGGGTACTTTCTTACTGAATCAACATAGTGCTAAGATATTATTTGACTCTGGATCCGATAGGAGCTTTGTATCTACTTCATTTTCTTTATTACTTAATATTGCACCCATAGAATTAGATACCTCGTACGAAATTGAAATAGCCGACGGAAAATTGCTAAGCACCAACACCGTACTCGAAAACTGCATCTTAACACTCCAAGACAAATCTTTCCAAATTGATCTCATGCCCATCCAACTTGGAAGCCTTGACGCAATTGTGGGCATGGATTGGTTATCCAAACATCGTGCCAGAATCATCTGTGACGAAAAAGTCATCCAAATTCCCTTCGACAATGAAACACTCACCGTTCGTTGTGACCATTATAAAACCCAACTCAATATCATCTCGTACATCAAGATGGCAAAATACATAAACAAGGGATGCCACACATTTTTGGTTCGAGTGACGGAAGGCAAATCAAAAGAAAAGGAGAAGCGATTAGAAGAAGTGCCAGTCATAAATGAGTTTGCGGAAGTATTCCCTGAAGACTTGCCAGGTGTTCCACCAATCCGGCAAGTAGAGTTTCGAATCGAGTTAGTGCCTGGAGCAGCACCCGTTGCGAAAGCACCTTATCGATTAGCCCCTTCCGAAATGAAGGAATTATCTAAGCAGTTGAAAGAACTGTTAGATAAAGGATTCATCCAACCAAGCTCATCACCTTGGGGAGCACCAGTCCTGTTTGTCAAAAAGAAAGACGGAACATTCCGAATGTGCATCGATTATAGAGAGTTAAACAAACTCACGGTGAAAAATCGATACCCATTACCAAGGATTGACGATCTATTTGACCAACTACAAGGATCGAGTGTTTACTCAAAAATCGATCTGAGATCGGGATACCATCAGTTAAGGGTTAGAGAAGAAGACATACCCAAAACAGCCTTTCGAACACGGTACGGGCATTAAGAGTTTTGAGTAATGCCATTTGGTCTTATCAACGCACCAGCAGTGTTCATGGATCTAATGAACCGAGTATGCAAGCCATACTTGGACAAGTTCATGATCGTGTTCATCGACGATATTCTAATCTACTCACGTAATGAAAAAGAGCATGTGGAACACTTGAGAACCATTTTGGGATTACTCAAGCAAGAGAAACTGTATGCAAAATTTTCTAAATGTGACTTTTGGATCTCCACCGTTCAATTCTTAGGCCATATTATCAATAATCAAGGTATTCACGTCGATCCCGCCAAGATTGAAGCAGTTAAAGGTTGGGCATCGCCCACCACACCAACTAAAATTCGACAATTTTTAGGACTCGCTGGTTACTATCGAAGGTTTATAGAGAATTTTTCCAAAATTGCAAAACCTTTGACAGAGCTCACTCAGGAAAACAAGAAGTATATCTGGGAAGAGAAACAAGAATCAGCATTCCAACTCTTAAAACGGAAGCTTTGTGAGGCACCGATTCTAGCACTACCAGATGGGAGTGACGACTTTGTAGTATATTGCGACGCATCTCATCACGGCTTAAGTGCGGTGTTAATGCAAAGGAACAAAGTCATAGCTTATGCTTCTCGACAACTCAAGAAAAATGAGAAAAATTATACCACTCGTGATCTAGAACTAGGAGCAGTAGTATTCGCTCTTAAAATGTGGAGACATTACCTATACGGTTCAAAGTGCACGGTATTCACCGATCACAAAAGTCTTCAACACATACTGGATCAGAAGGAGCTGAACATGAGACAACGTCGATGGTTAGAACTACTCAACGACTACGATTGTGAAATTCGCTACCGCCCCGGTAAAGCAAATGTTGTGGCCGACGCATTAAGCCGGAAGGAAAGGATCAAACCCCTTAGAGTCCGATCGTTAGGAATGACAATTTGTTCACCGCTCCCATCTCAAATTCTCATAGCCCAATCGGAAGCTCTTCAGGAAGAAAACTGACCTCACGAAAAGATTGATCGTATGCCGGAAAGTGAGAACAGATTCGTGAGAAGAGCCGATGGAATGTTATGCTTCAAGAAAAGATGTTGGATTCCTCTCTACGGAGGTATTCGAGATCTTATCATGCATGAATCTCACAAGTCTAAATATTCCATTCATCCGGGATCCAAAAAGATGTACCAAGATCTCAAGCAACTTTACTGGTGGCCAAACATGAAAGCCGACATCGCAACGTATGTTGGGAAATGTTTGACTTGTTCAAGAGTCAAGGC
Organism: Artemisia tridentata subsp. tridentata; assembly: GCA_021014915.2. Classification (NCBI taxonomy): domain Eukaryota; kingdom Viridiplantae; phylum Streptophyta; class Magnoliopsida; order Asterales; family Asteraceae; genus Artemisia; species Artemisia tridentata. The sequence goes on from CP139502.1 coordinate 242,790,620, forward strand.
TGAAAGCCAAAAGCCATCTGGACTACTTGTACAACCTGAGATACCAGTTTGGAAATGGGAAAGAATCACTATGGATTTTATTACCAAGTTACCAAGAACGTCGACCCGATTAGACACAATCTGGGTTATCGTCGACCGTTTGACCAAATCTGCCCATTTTCTGCCTATCAAAGAAACTGACGAGATGGACACACTCGCTCAGTTGTACTTCAAAGAAATCATAATCCGACATGGAGTCCCAATCTCCATCATTTCAGATAGGGACAGCCGATTCACCTCAGGATTTTGGCAATCCCTACAGAAAGCTCTCGGTACTCGATTGGACATGAGCACCGCCTATCATCCCCAAACTGATGGACAAAGTGAAAGGACAATCCAAACCTTGGAAGATATGCTTAGAGCATGTGTACTTGACTTCGGAAAAGGTTGGGACAAACACTTACCATTGCTTGAATTATCTTACAACAATAGTTACCACGCTAGCTTAAAGGCCGCGCCTTTTGAAGCACTTTACGGGAGAAAGTGCAGATCACCTGTCTGCTGGACGGAAGTTGGAGACATGCAACTTACCGGACCAGAACTAATTCACGACATGACGGAGAAGATATTCAAAATCAAACATCATCTCCAAGCCGCTCGTGACAGACAGAAGAGTTATGCGGATGTGAGGAGGAAACCCATGGAATTTAAAGTTGGAGTTAGAGTTATGCTAAAAGTATCGCCCTGGAAGGGAATGATACGATTTGGGAAGCGCGGAAAGCTAAACCCGAGATACATTGGACCTTTTAAAATCCTCGAGAGGATTGGTCCAGTTGCTTATAAATTAGAACTTCCGGAAGAACTCAGTAGGGTACACCCTATATTCCACGTATCACAGCTTAAGAAATGTTTGTCGGATGAAACTCTCGTCATCCCACTAAAAGAGATCAGACTAGATGACAAACTCGTGTTCACAGAAGAACCGGTGGAGATAATGGATAGAGAAGTGAAGCGACTTAAACAAAACCGCATTCCCATTATAAAAGTTAGATGGAACTCCAAGAGGGGACCAACATACACATGGGAACGCGAAGACCAAATTCATGAAAAATATCCACACTTATTCTTGTAAACCACTCTCGTTAACCATCTCAGACTTGAATTCCGGGACAGAATTCAGAATGACGGGGGAGTACTGTAGGATTCTACAAAAATCCATTGTAATAATTCTCAAGGATTAATGATAATCTTGTATTAACGTTTAATAAAACCCATTTTTACGGGGAAATTTGAACTTTTCTCATATTATTATTCTTACTACGTCACGTTATCACAATGATCAACTAACAACGACACGTACTTCGGGACACGATTGTACACACACCACCATTATCACTAAATTTGAATCTCACCAATGCTGAATAATGCTAATAAAGTTTCTACACTAATCTTACTTAACATTCACTAATTAATCTCGCTAAGTACAATTAACTTTCAATAATCACCTTCATTAATTTCTAAACCACAAACCAACCGGGCCCTTGTATCTAAGCCCACCACACGAGCCCAAAAATCCAACCCATCCCACTTACATTTTTTTTTTCTTTCTTTTATTTCTTTCTCTTATAAACCCGATCACCAACACCCTATAGGAACCTCTCGTAGCCTTGGAATATCGAACGTAACCTATCTATATCTTTACACCATCGTGATCACCACCCAACGAACTATCTTTGTGCACATTTCCATCCATGGACGACGTGTATTGGTACAGTAACCATAGTCATTTTGTTTGTCCCTTAATCGATATTTGCGTATAGAAATAAAGGCCGAAACTAAACCATTTCGCACCCCGATTTTTCCCACAATCTTCTAATAACATTCTTAACATATATTGAGGTTTAAAAGAAAGATATGACTGCAGAAAAGGTCTGTGGCTCGATAGTATCATTTTGGTGGCATTTTTAAATCCAACCGAATACATATGTACTCCAAGAAGTAAAATACAGGGTACCTACCTATAAATATCTTCCCAAAATCTACTAATATTAGTAAATAAGCATAGGTGTCCTTCTATTCACTGGTCATCCACAGTAACTTCAATGATAAGGTCAATTGGTCAAAGAAACGTGTGTGAATCTTTCTATAAGAATACCTTATCCTAGCTCACTCTACCCTACCCACATTTCACTATCTTTCACCTCACCAAATGCTCTAAAAAGTTCAAAACCTTTCTGTCTCTTCTTGGGAAGCAAACGAGTTAAGAAGGGAATACATATAGAAACGTATTCGAGCTCAGTGGGACTGCCTTCATTCTTTGTGTCTCTTTCGAACTTCACAACTTCCTCACCACCTTTCTAAGGTGTAGTAAGTACCTCATGATCTCTCTTTCTATCTTAGTTTGCACGTTAAGTTATTGGTCCATGCATGGCACATATGAAAGTCGAATGTATCACTTTACCTTTCATAACATATGTCACGGTTTCATGTTATGACTAACACACATTTAGTACCACAGTAGACCACATAAACTCACATTAGCATCTCATGCATATCACTCTTCTTAAACATTGCATTCGAACGTCTATATAATAAATTATACGCATAAAATACTGAACGTGGGAATGATATAAATATCGAATGGACTCATAAGGATCATTACACACTCACCTCTTAGTCTCATAAGTCATAAAACACTTTAACATGAACCACAAGTACTTAAAAACTACACATTCAAAACATACACATGCAATAAGTCATTTCATTTTTGAAATGGGTTACATCGCCCTTAAAACCCTCGTGTATTTCATGAAATCACCACACAACCGTACGTTTTCTTTATACGACCCATTTAACCACCCAACGAGATACATTTTTTATTTATATCACGAGTCATGAAACCCACAAATCGACCCTTTAATTTAAACCAAGTGTATCGCAGAAAACTGGTTCGAAAACCCTAAAAACTATAACGTACGGGTTCAAGGCCCAAAAAGCTGTTTTAATAAGCTATTGATAAGCTGGTGTAATGGCATTTTCAGAATAAGCTTTTGATGGAAAAATGAACCATTTTGATAATCCAAACCCTCCCCAAGACCCACGAATTTATATACATTAACGGGCCACTAAAATGGATCGATAAAAGCCCATTAATAACTGAAATAAGCAAATAACCAAATAAGCAGTTGAAATAAGTCAAAAATCACTTAAATAAGCCTTAGAAAAAATCGCCATATTTTTCCTTACCTTTTTGTCATTTTTGGACTAAAAATGTAATGCGATCTAACTAGAAGGACTAAAATTGCCAAACTATGAAACTTGTGGAATGAAGCAGTGATAACAGCTTGTATAGGACCTAAATTGACCATTGAATTAACTCCAAGCCTTATATGCACATATGGACAAGTTTTGGACTATTTTTGGACTTTGGACTTAACGAAGGACTAACGATGTAACGCGAACGCGGTTAGGGTAAAAAGGGTAAAATCTAGAAAAGAACAAGGACCTACTGTTTATAACTTGACATTCTTATTTCATTTTCTATTTTAGTCACACTTTCACTTCATATGCATTTTGAACATTTTTCTTGCATATTATTTAACTTTTGTTACTTATTATAACTAGAAATATTTCGAGTTAACGTTGCAAAGCATTTCATTCATTCTTTGTAGAAATAACACTATGGGAGCACTTGACACAAAAATCAAGATAATTATATATGTAACATTATTTTGAACTTCAAGCAATTTGAGCGTAACACACTCACTTTTAACGATCAGATCATTGCTCATCATTCGTTATTCATCATTCACGCACACCGCTAGTAATTAGTCAGATTCTCAGACATTTATATATTTACCAGGTTCCGTATTGAAGTTGTTATCATAATCACCTCAAAGTTTACTTTCACATTCACCAGTAACGCTTAAGGTGAGTCATGGCCTCACTTTTAAATCATTTACACTTTTAAACTCTGTGAGGGGGATACATGCTATAAACAGATCACAAGTATTTTCTGTATGCTACCTGACTTGATATATGCCTAAGTTACCTTATTGCCATAAGACCCTTTATCATGAGCCATTAATCACTAGATGTGAACGTGAATATAATGAATAGATCTATTAGAGGCTGACGACCTATCCCACTAATACTTTGACGGAATGCTATTTGCTAGTCGTATTAGTCGCGATGCATTATATTTGAGAAAAATAGGAATTGGCAAATCACCTATTACACGAGGGCAGAACTTTCATCATTAATTTGATGGACACCTCCGTTTATACGGTACTTTGTTAACGTTTGCGTGTCATGAGACTTAGGGCAATATATGAACTGCAATATCAATTTTTAAACTGATTGTATCTCCAATACAATCCTACTTGTGTATCGAACTGATATTTAAACTTCAAACTCTATGATTTCACTCAACATTTTGTTGACTTTTAAGCATGTATCTCAGGAAATTAGCGGAGCGGATCAAGGCATGGAGCAGGCAAAACCTATCTTAAATAAGGGTGTAAAATAAAGTTTGTAATTCAGTTAAAATGATGTTTCCTTGGAGAAACTGTTTGCACTCTGATGTAACACTTTGTAACTGAATTCATATTATGGACCTATAATAATTAAAAATGCCTTTACGGGCTGTTTTCTAAGAGTTTATTTTCGATCCTCTCAGTAATACCCCAATTAGACTTCCGCTGCTATCTTAAAAATTTAGGGGTGTTACACTGTGTGTTTACAATCCACTGCTAACATAGAATGAAATCAATGAATAGTACAATACATAGAGCATAAATGTATAGTTTGAATAGTAAAGCATTAAAGTTTCCACAGCAAAGGCATTGTAATTCCACTCAGTCCCAAGTCCCGCCCATACAAGACTTGCAACCTTTGTGTTTACAATCCACTGCTAACATAGAATGTAAATCATGTGTCATCCAAACAAATGGCCATCCAACATGGAAATGTTAGGCTAAAGTATCATCCAAATAAATGGCCTTCTAACATGGAAATGTTAGGCTAAAGTATCATCCAAATACATGGCCTTCTAACATGGAAATGTCAGGCTAAAGTATCATCCAAATAAATGGCCTTCTAACATGGAAATGTTAGGCTAAAGTATCATCCAAATAAATGGCCTTCTAACATGGAAATGTTAGGCTAAAGTATCATAAAAGTATAAATGTTTAAGTAATTGTATCACAAAGAAAATCAGGTAGTTGATAAACGTGTAAAGTATTTTTGAGCATGTATCTCCCCCAAATAGTAAATCAAAGAAAGCATTAAAAGAGTAGGGGCTACGACTTATGTTGAATCGTGAAAGTTTCTAGAGTACTTGTGAAAGTAAATAAATTTAGTTGAGCATGTATCTCCCCCAAAGAGTAAATCAAAACGTATAAAAGTAGGGGCTATGAATCCTCACCTTAGCTGTAAAGTCAAAGTAATGTTATGTTATGTTGATAGTGTCACGGGAACGGCTCTAACACACGACTTGAATAATAGAGAAGTCTGAGATTTCAATGGTTTAAGATTGACATGATGTGAATGGTGATTGTGGTAAGATATCGGATAACGAATCGGTTCGTGATGAAAATGATTTGATATGCTTAAAATACTTAAAGTTCAAAAATAATATTATATATAATATTATCATGTTTTTATGTATTTAAATCAAATAATATCGTTTCCTCGAATGTGGTTAAATTAATATGTTAAGTTATTCGTTTAAAAGTTCGTTATATAAATATAATTGTATCGAAAAATAAATATATTGTGACAAATGACAAAATGCATATGAAATGAGTAAAACATGAAATATAGTTGATTATAAATAATGTTACTGTTCAGCCCTTGGTCTTTGATGAACTCAAATAAGTACATTTTATTATCATCATTTGTCCTATTTATTTGACTTGTTTTATTATATTATATATGAGAATTGATACGTTAATGTTTACTTTTGTAATTCTCAGGTAAAAACAAGTATTATGTGAAACTTGGCGATTTTGGACTAATAATGGAGCAAAACAAGCAAGATGTTAAGAGTCTACTGAAATGTACAAGATCAAGATCATTCTGCTCCAGATACGCCGCAACATACTTCTTACATACGGCGTATCACTATCAAGATTTCACAAGTTACAATCCAAGACAGCAAAGGACATGCGCCTCATAGAGAAATGGAGTTACGCCGCATCTTAAGGCGGTGTATGAATATTCCTGAATATATTAATCTTGGACCCCACGCGAAGTTAAGTCAATGCGCCGCATCTACTTATCCTATGCGCCGCATCTAACCCTCAGACAGAAACTATAAATACCATAAAGTCAGACGAATTTTGTGTGCAAGATACCATACGTACGAGTACCAAACCAGAGACAAATTCAGACGTATTAGCAGCACAAGACACACCCTGAACGAAGATACAAGAGCTGTAAGAAGGTCCTGCATGTATTCAATTCATTAAGTAGTTTTGTTTTATTGTATTAGTACACTTTAATTCATCAGGATTGATGGGCTGATGTCATGTGACTACGGAAAATCATGCGCACCCCTTAAAATTGCTTTCCCATTAATTAAAGTTTATATGTTGATGTCTTTGGTGACTTTTATTAGTGCATTGATAACCTCTGTATCTAGCTGAGCATTGCTTGGGTCGCCATGCCCCTTCCTCGCCTATCTATTCTAGCGTATACGAAACGTGGGCATCACAAATGCTCAATATTCTAGGATAGTGGGATAGACATAAGTGATCATTAAGGGTTTACTCGCCGATAAGATTAGAGCCAACGAGAAAGGGTTAATTATATACACTTCATATAAAACTAGCAATAAAACAAGTGACAAGCTACTTAATTATCAGGACAGGTCTTCTTATTGTCTCAAGTATCTATCTGTGTATGTGTGTGCTAATCGCTGATTCGTGCTCATTAGTTTAGTTTTCTATTTAATCATAACCAAACCATGCCAGTCTCTCAGGCTGAACCCCCTTGCGTTAGATTAGGTTGTACAGCTAACTTTAGATATTAAAATACTGATTAGAATAACTAGATAATACGTTCCACTCTTAGTGATCGACACTCTAGTTACCATTATATTCATACTGACCGGGTACACTGCTCGTTAAGTGTGTGTGTTATTGATAAGTCGGCTAAATATAAATTTAAAACTTGAGTAGGCATTAATACTGCTAAACCGCAACAACACACGCACCGCATCAAGTTTTTGGCGCCGTTGCCGGGGAGTGAATTGTTATTATCTGTTAATTTGATTAGTATTTTAATTAGGTTTTTCTTTTTAGATTCTAACCACTAACCCGTTGTCTATTAGAAAGATTGCATTCATTGTATAATTTGCATATTTTTTGTTTTTGTGTGTTTTTATTTTCTGTAATTTGTGTTTCTTTTTGTTTGTTTTATTTTTGTTTTTTTTGTTTTTCTGTATTTTTCTGCATTCTGCTATCGTTGTATTGTGCTGATACAAACGATACGGCGCATCTGTTTTCACAGATACGGCGTATTGCGTTTAATTTTTATAAAATACAACGGGTTTAATAAATTCAAGTACGACGCATCTTTCCCCAAGATACGGCGTATTCTTTTTTTAATAAGAAATTTTTCTAAACGATAACGCCATACGACGCATCTGTTTTTGCAGATACGGCGTATTTATTATTTAAATTAAAAACAGTTTTTGAATTATTAAACAGAAGCGACGCATCGATCCCTGTCGATACGGCGCATCTTCTGAATCAAAAATCTTGTATTTTGAAACGTAACGAAAATACGGCGCATTAGCTTTTGTTAATACGACGCATTTAATTAAATAAATATAGTTGATTTTTGATATTCACTTTGATCGTTCCGCTACTCTCGTGCACAAGTTGGTTTATTTTCAGGATAAATTATGGCTTAAGCATCGCTATGGAAGATTACATTCTGAACCTAACCAAGAGATGCTAGCTGGAGTGATCAACCTTCGATGAATGGAAGGCTATAATAAGACGACAAGAGTGGAGGAGAAATCAGTACTGGTAACATTGAGCATTTTAAATTCTTGAAATAGAATTCCAGGTACCCTCTACAATTATTCACATAGCCTTAAGGAGAATTCTCTACGAAACCTCTCTCAAATTATAATCTCAAGTTTGTAAGCTTAAAACGATATTTGCTCCTAACCTTGGAGTAAATCATTATCCATTAAACAATAAGATTATAATCATTAATAAAATGGATATGCTTATTGTTCTTATCTTGAATTTATTTATATCATATGGTATACCGTTTTACCCCAAATTTGATGTATAAGGAAACGCGTTGCGGAGGCCAAGGTACGTTCCTTATTTAAATTTTGTTCACTGGCACAACAATACGGCGGATCTTAGTATTCTAAGCGCCGTATCTCTGACTAATTAAAACTTATTGACCAGTCAACGAATTTAGATAGATACGGCGCATGACAATTATGCGATACGGCGCATCTTAATTGCCCTATAAATATGAAAGAGATGCGCCGGATTTCCACGTTTTACCCAATTTACAAACAGTTAAAACGCACAACAATCGACCGAATCAAACCCTCCAATTTGAGTTCTTTTCTCGAATCAAACCTTCTAATCCGAATTCTTGACCAATCCTAATCGTGATATAAGGTAATAAACTTATTTAATTTTATTTGAATTTAAAAATTAGGGTTTGCGCTATATCAATTTTGATGGGAAGTTTAGGGGCTTTGATTAGAACTAGGACTAGATAATTTCCCCCATGTTAATTTTTGGATTAATCATTGAATTTGGTACCGAATTGATTTAAACGAAAATTAGGGTTCGGGAAATTTGTTTTTGAGCTTTGGAGGGAAAATGAAATATTGTGGTTATAGGAACTCTTAGATTTAATATATGGGTAAAATGGAACCGTGATGTTAAGTGGGAGTTTACGTCACGGGTTCGGATTCTTGGAAAACGTGCCTGACCCCTTTCTTTTATACTGATATATTGCTAGATGCGGCGCATCTTGGTTAATTGATGCGGCGTAACAACCTATTTCCAATTTAAATACTTCACTATTGTTACGCCGTATTACTTAACTTAGATACGACGCATCCGCGTTACGCCGTATTCCAGTGATTTATCAGATGCTACGCATCTCTTTGATACAGCCTAGATACGTCGCGCTGATTTATCAGATGCGCCGTATCAACCTTATTTCAGGACTGTTTCCTAACCTTGACATTTCTTTCAGATGGAACTACCGGTTGCTGAACGCAGACACATGTGGCTCCGTTTCGAGACCATGGGACTTACCCCGGACACCGAGGCTGATTATGTACGGAGACTTAGAGAGATTTTCTTTAGGAAAATCCTTAGGGTTCCGGTTTTAGACTTTGAGGGTGTTTGGTTGATTGACGGAGGGAACGCAGTTGGTGGTCTTCATGATAGGCTGGAGATGGTTGTGAGGGATGACGATGATGAGGTTGTGTTTAGGTCACATGCATGGGAGAGGTTGTTCAGGATTGACGAGCCTCTGATTAGGGAGCTCATGCTGGAGTTCTTTAGCACGATTCATTACAGGGAGACGGATTTGGAGATTGATACAGCTGACACTCTGGTGTTCAAGTTAGGAGGGGTGCATAGGCAGATGTCGATGAGGCAGTTTATTTTGGCCATGGGGCTACACACTGAGGAGGAGCTTGGATCTGCTGGGTTTGCCAGGTACTGGGCTGAGAGTTTGAGGGCAGTGCCAGACAGGATGTTGCTGGGAGATTTCTGGGAGAGGATATCCTCCGGAGGTGATTCTACTGCTTCCACCCCATCCTACACATTGATTAGGGAGCCTATGAGGAGATTATGCCATAGGATGATAGCACTGACCATTGCTGGGAGAGGTCAGTCACCTGAGAAAGTGACCACTCTTGACCTCTTCCTTCTGAGGAGCATGGATGAGGGATTAGCGGTGAACATCCCTCACTTTTTGGCACATTTTCTCCATAGGGGAGCTCTAGGGAGAGATAGGAGGAGCCAGATGACTGGAGGGAATTTTATATCTAGGCTGGCCCATCATTTTGGTGTGATCGGTGATGAGATTCCTACCGGGATAGAGGTTGTGGTGACCAATCTACCGGTTATTGGGCAGGATTATTTGGTCAGGTTGGGGATATGTGAGATGGTTATGGGGGGATGTTACTGGGTGGCATTGGGCCCCACGAGACCAGCAGAGGTAGAGGTTGAGCAGGGAGGTCCCCAGGGAGCTCCGGCTGCTGCTCCAGCCCAGGAGGAGGAGGCACCAGCACCCCAGCCACCAATTGCACGTACAGTGGGGCAGAGAGTTGAGCTAGTTGAGGGGGAGGTTCGAGCTTTGAGAGGCGTAGTCGACGGGATGAGAACCGACCTCACTATAGTCAGGAGGGACTTAGGTTGGCTAGTGGGGAGTGTAAGTCAGGTCTTAGAGGGTCAGGGCACGAGCCATACTCGCCCTGATGGTACTTTCGTTAGAGGGATGATCACATACTCCCGACTCCCCACGCGCAGAGTCAGACCTAGGACAGATGATGCCAGCACCTCAGGGACTCACTCAGCTGCAGGAGACGACTCCCCTCATCCTTGATCTCATATGCTTATAGACATTGTTCCACATACATTTTTATTCTTCTTGGGATTGTACTGAATTTTATTATCATGTATTTATTTGGTGTTTCAGTTTGTGTTTCTTATTGTGTTTGATGAAGACTAGCATTAAGTTCAGCATGAGTGAACGAGAGAACCCGAGAGGTAAACCGTGGAACGAGCCCATTTTACAACAGACTGTTAAGAATCTGTTTGGTAAATACATGCGCCGCATCTAGTAAAACAAATGCGACGCATCCTATCCTTTATTTTATTTTATTTCGTATTTATTCCAGGCTCGATACGGCGTATCTTCTTCCATAAGATACGGCGTATCGACTGACCTGATGATTTACAATTTAATTTTTTATGTTTTATTTTTACTAACTACTAATGTATTATGCAAGTTTGTACCTTCTTAACTCAGGTGTGTTAAAGTCTGAATGGTATTATAGATTCCTGCATTCTTGTGGATACATCATTTTTGAAGCTTAAACGTTCTCATCCACAAGAAAGTTGATTTTTGCTCTTATACGAATAATGGAGGATCATACCGAGCAAATCTCAGGGGAGTTTTCTGTTCTAATTCTTTTATTTTCCAGTTTTTAACCTTTGACACAAACAACGAGGATGTTGTTTAACTTAAGTGGGGGGATTGGAGAATTAGAACACTTACTTGTCCTAAACTTTTTTAAAATATGCTTAAAATGCGTTTAATATATCAAAATTTAAATTTTTTTAGCATGTTTTTGTTTAAAGTCTAAATTACATAACCGCACACATAACTCTATTCTTTCAAAAATATTAAAACTTCAGTGTGCTGGTGACTTGTAAACTTTAGAACTTGGCTTGTATACTATTCGAGACCACCATAATAAGTATTATCTATATAATTGGAGTGACTTGTCTAAATTGGTAAATTTCTAGGATTATACCCAAATAGCCTTTATATGTTATGTGATATTAACTAACTACACTGGTTAGTTAACCCCCGTATAAACCCTTTTGTTACTCTCACTTTTAGAGTAAGATACCCCTAGAAAAACCCTCAGAGCCATTCCTTTCGTTTCTTACACCTTTGTTATAATGTTTCGTTACACCCTTACACCTTAGCCTACCCTGTAGATTAAAATCCGTGGTTAATTGCTTTAGGCAAAGTGTGTTTCCTTACATTACCTGTGTTCGCATGCGTAATTCATTATCTTTGGTTAGGTCGGAAAATTGCACAATGCAATTGGTATGAAAGTAAATATTGTATATCTTTTAGTTTATTTTTCGTGTGTTTGCTACTTTCGCTATTACAGTTATTTCTGAAAGTATGAAAAGTATGGAAAAATTATCCGGAAAAATAGTGATAGAAAAGTTGTGAAATTTTACACGTTGATGTCAAAAAAAAAAAATCGAAAAAATAGAAAAGAAAAAGAAAAAAGAAAAGTTGGAAGTTTGTTTTAACCAACTTATGTAAAGTTTTGTATTAAGTGGGAGATATCACCACTAATTGTTGTTACATATTATATTTATGGATTGAATGGGAGTTGGCCGTTATGGGAACGCCAACTAGGATTATTCTTTGATTAAGATATTGTTGAGCATAATTCGTGTCTACCTAAAGCGTGTGTTTCAAGTGTTAAAGCGTGAGTTATTCAATGATATGAGTCTTATTCATGTGATGGTTGGGAAAGTAATTTACCACACTTAGGATTTTAATTTATCTGTTTTGTTTATTTTTCATTTTACACCAATTTGTATCCCAAATATTATCCATACCCTATATCATTCTTCATCCAAACCTTTGATTTATTGAGATTAGGGATTTGAGCAATCTTAAGTATTGTAGTCGTGGATTCGGCTATGTATTTATGATTTTGACGCCCTTTTTGAAGTAATATTATTGGTGAAGATTACTTGGTCCTATCTTTAGCCTATTAGAGTTAAGGATTTGAGCAATTGCAAGTATCGTGGTCGTGGATTCGATCATGTATTTGTGATTTTGTCGCCTTTTCTAGAATATGAGATCGATAAAGATTAAAAAGGATGATCAACCCTTAACCAACAAACCCTTTTTACCGTTTTAGACTTGTTATTCCTTGGCTTTAGTGGGGGAGATGCGTATACTTGCCAAGCCTATGATAGAATATACGTCACGACTGGACAATTAAACGATTAGATTTGCTTTTATCGAAATATTTTATTTTATTTCTAATTCGTTAAGTGTTTGGTTGTGCAATTATGACAAAACGAATACATGCTTAAATATAAAAATAAATCCTAATATCTTTTAGGATACATTTTCATAAGATTTATTCTAAGGTTTACTTGGGGACAAGTAAAGTTCAAGTGGGAGGATATTTGATGAACTCAAATAAGTACATTTTATTATCATCATTTGTCCTATTTATTTGACTTGTTTTATTATATTATATATGAGAATTGATACGTTAATGTTTACTTTTGTAATTCTCAGGTAAAAACAAGTATTATGTGAAACTTGGCGATTTTGGACTAATAATGGAGCAAAACAAGCAAGATGTTAAGAGTCTACTGAAATGTACAAGATCAAGATCATTCTGCTCTATATACGCCGCAACATACTTCTTACATACGGCGTATCACTATCAAGATTTCACAAGTTACAATCCAAGACAGCAAAGGACATGCGCCTCATAGAGAAATGGAGTTACGCCGCATCTTAAGGCGGTGTACGAATATTCCTGAATATATTAATCTTGGACCCCACGCGAAGTTAAGTCAATGCGCCGCATCTACTTATCCTATGCACCGCATCTAACCCTCAGACAGAAACTATAAATACCCCAAAGTCAGACGAATTTTGTGTGCAAGATACCATACGTACGAGTACCAAACCAGAGACGAATTCAGACGTATTAGCAGCACAAGACACACCCTGAACGAAGATACAAGAGCTATAAGAAGGTCCTGCATGTATTCAATTCATTAAGTACTTTTGTTTTATTGTATTAGTACACTTTAATTCATCAGGATTGATGGGCTGATGTCATGTGACTACGGAAAATCATGCGCACCCCTTAAAATTGCTTTCCCATTAATTAAAGATTATATGTTGATGTCTTTGGTGACTTTTATTAGTGCATTGATAAACTCTGTGTCTAGCTGAGCATTGCTTGGGTCGCCATGCCCCTTCCTCGCCTATCTATTCTAGCGTATACGAAACGTGGGCATCACAAATGCTCAATATTCTAGGATAGTGGGATAGACATAAGTGATCATTAAGGGTTTACTCGCCGATAAGATTAGAGCCAACGAGAAAGGGTTAATTATATACACTTCATATAAAACTAGCAATAAAACAAGTGACAAGCTACTTAATTATCAGGACAGGTCTTCTTATTGTCTCAAGTATCTATCTGTGTACGTGTGTGCTAATCGCTGATTCGTGCTCATTAGTTTAGTTTTCTATTTAATCATAACCAAACCATGCCAGTCTCTCAGGCTGAACCCCCTTGCGTTAGATTAGGTTGTACAGCTAACTTTAGATATTAAAATACTGATTAGAATAACTAGATAATACGTTCCACTCTTAGTGATCGACACTCTAGTTACCATTATATTCATACTGACCGGGTACACTGCTCGTTAAGTGTGTGTGTTATTGATAAGTCGGCTAAATATAAATTTAAAACTTGAGTAGGCATTAATACTGCTAAACCGCAACTACACGCGCTACACTTTTTACCCTAACGGTGTAAGTTTTGCACCGTTAGTCCTTGGCTAGTATATAACTACATTTTAAGTCCGTAAAGGTTCCAATTTGTCATTTTATGGTCTCTAATTAATGTGTTAACCTTTTCTACTCAATATTTACAGAAATGAAAATTTTGAACTTAGTTTTACAAAAGTTACAATTTAGACCCTAATAGTAAATATGCGTTGCATTTTTAGTCCAAAATGTACAAAAGATAAAAATGATGCTCGATATGTGTTAATATGAATATGTAAACGTCAAATAAATGTAGTACTCGTTATTCTAGCCATCCACGAAGGAGGTCAATGTATAGTACGTAAAATTAAATGATAAGAAAGCGTAGAATGAAATAAAAAAAAATGATATGCGATGCGCGTGATGTGAAATAAATAAAAATGAATGTGATAAGTAAAGGTACGAGTATGTAAGTGACGAGTTTAGAATAAACGCAAGTTCTTAGCCATCCATTGAGGAGGTCATTGCATGAAACGTAAAATAAATAAAATGAAAAGCGTGTAAATGTAACAAAAATGATATACGATTGAAATAAATAGAAGTACGATGCATGATATATTGAGATTGATATATATATACGAGTAGGAAATGAATTTGAAAGACTTACGACACCTTAAATGGTGGAGTTCATACATTCGAAACGATATAGAAAATTGATCAAGAGGTACTTCTTTCGTTAGAACAATCGACAAGTGATCGAATGAGAGAGTAACCAACTAGGACTTGGCTCGAAAAATGCTTCTAGTTTATTAATACTTCTCGGCAGTGAGGAGATGGCTTGAAAGGTAAAATGCGTTTTAAGGTATAGGTACTACACGTATATATAGAGAGTTCATGCATGCTTCAGCTAATTTTATAGTATATCTCATATATAGCCGATCACAAGTTGAAAGTATTAATTTCATGTGTCAGGATAATATTCGAATTGTCTTTTGCATGTATCTTTTATTCGATATATTATTTGCAAGTTGGATGATGTTGTCAGTAATATTCGATTTGTGGATATAGTATGTGTGACAAATGGTAATTTTCACGTTGTTAATTAATATTAAATAGTTATTTATGTTGATATAAATAATGCCTAAAAACATTATTCATACTTATTCATATCTTTATGTTTTGATAATCACAAAATGTAAACTCATTAAACATAAACTTATCAAATAAACAAGTATTTAGTTGTAAATATTCATTTCTACAACTTAATCACTTAAGGTATGAATAAACAAGTGCTTAATGCATTATATGATCAAAGGAACATTTTCTTAATCTCTAAACTTTTTATAAAATGTCAAAAACATTTTATATATTTTTGAAAAACATTTTTGGTATTAAATAAATATGTTTAATCTATTATAAAAATATGAATTCAAATTTTCAACCAAAAATGGCAAAAATATTCCAGAAAAACCTTCCCCACAAAAGGACAAAACTGGGTAACATTCACCTTGGGCGGCCCCCTTAATTTATAAAGGCGGCCACCTCAAAATTAAGGGGACCGGCCCCCTATTTAAGGGGGTCGGCACGCTCCTCCAGCTGTCCAGTTTTTGCCTATAAATACTGGCTTTCCCCTGGACATTTTCTCACCTTTTGCACCCCAAACCTTATGTTCTAAATCTCCTCTTATCCTCTCTAAAATCTTTGATCATATAATTCTTAAGTATTGGTTTCCAAGTGATCCAAGCTTCTACCATCCAAGTGCAAAAGAAGAATACTTCTATCAATCAAGACTAGAAGTATTACAACTTAGTATCATCTTGTTACTTAAGTTGTTTGTTAAGTATACCTTGTAAATCATTCATTCTTTTGTGTAAAGTGTGTATATAAGGTGTAAACATAAGTGACTAGATATGTATAGTGTGTGAGTAGTGAAGAAGGTGTATAAGTAGTTGTGGTGTAAAGAAGTCATGTAGAAGTTGTAAAGCCGTGGTGTAGAAGTTGTAAAGCCATGGTGTAGAAGTTGTGAAGCCGTGGTGTAGATGTCTGATGAACTCAAATAAGTACATTTTATTACTATCATTTATCCTATTAATTTGACTTATTTTACTATATTATGTATGAGGATTGATACTTAATCGTTTACTTTTGTAATTCTCAGGTAAAAACAAGCATTTGGTGAAACTTAGCAATTTTGGACTAATTATGGAGCAAAACATGCAAGAAGTTAAGAGTCTACTGAAATGAAGAAGATCAAGACTAATCTGCTCCAGATGCGCCGCATCTCACTCATTACATACGGCGCATCTCTATTAAGATTCCACCAGATACGATCCAAGATACAAGAGGACATGCGCCGCATCTAATCATGGAGTTACGCCGCATCTTCTGGCGGTGTACGAATATTCCTGAATATTATAATCTTGGACCCCACGCGAAGTTAAGTCAATGCGCCGCATCTACTTAATAGATGCGCCGCATCTTCCCTCAGACAGAAACTATAAATACCCCAAGGCCAGACGAATTTCGGGGGAATATATTAGATTCGAAGACCGAAGCAGCAGAACCCTAGGACGAATTCAGTCAAGGAGGCAGCACAAGACACACCAAACGAAGATACAAGAGCTGTAAGAAGGTGCTGCATGTGTTTAATTCATTAAGTAGTTTTGTTTTATTGTGTTAGCAAACTTTAATTCATCAGGATTGGTGGCTTGTGTAATGTGACAACGAAAGATTGCACTCCCTTTAATACTTGCTTTCCCATCAATTAAAGTTTATATGTTGATGTCTTTGGTTACTACTTATTAGTGCATTGATAACCTCTGTGTTTATTAGTGGCTTGCGGGCATTTGACTGCGGAAAATAATGTGGCTCCCACGGTTATTACTAAATTGATCACTTAGGAATAACTTTTAGACATAAGTAATCATTAAGGGTTTACTCGCCGATAAGAATAGGACCAACGAGAAAGGGTTAACTACATACACTTCATATAAAGCTATCAATAAAACAAGTGACAATCTACTTAATCATAAGGACAGCCCTCTTATTGTCTCGAGTATTTATCTGTGTACGTGTGTGCTACTTGCTGATTCGTGCCTATTGGTTTATTTTATTATTTAATTGCAAACAAATCGTGCCAGTCTCTCAGGCTGAAACCCCCTTGCGTTAGGATATTAAAATACTGATTAGAATAACGAGATAATACGTTCCACTCTTAGTGATCGACACTCTACTTACCATTATATTCATACTGACCGGGTACACTGCTCGTTAAGTGTGTGTGTTATTGATAAGTCGGCTAAATATAAATTTAAAACTTGAGTAGGCATTAAAACTGCTAAACCGCAACGACACATCACGCGCATCAAGTTTTTGGCGCCGCTGCCGGGGAGTGAATTGTTATTATCTGTTAATTTGATTAGTATTTTAATTAGGTTTTTCTTTTTATTAGATTAATTGCATCATTGTATTATTTTGCATATTTGTTGTTTTGTGTGTTATTTGTTTGCTTTTATTTTTGTTTTTGTGTTTATTTTTGTTTGTGTGTTTTTATTTGTTTTTATTTTTCGTATTTTTTCTGTTCTGCTATCGTTGTACTGTGCTAAATCAAACGATACGGCGCATCTGATCTCTCAGATACGGCGTATTGCGTTTAATTTTTTTTTATACAACGCGTTTAATCAATTCGATACGACGCATCTTTTCCCCAAGATACGGCGTATCTGTTTTTAATAAGAAATTTTTTTTCTAAGCGATAGAGTAATACGACGCATCTGCTTTAGCAGATACGGCGTATCTGTTTTTGATAAAAAAAATTTTCTAAACGTTAACGCCATACGACGCATCTGCTTTAGCAGATACGGCGTATCTATTATTTTAATTAAAAACAGTTTGCGAATTATTAAACAGATACGACGTATCGATCTCTATCGATACGGAGCATCTTCTGAATCAAAAATCTTGTATTTTGAAACGTAACGAAAATACGGCGCATTAACTTTTGTTAATACGACGCATTTAATTTTTAATAAATATCGATTTTTGATAATTAAAACAGATACGGCGCATTCAAAATTCTAAGCGGCGTATCTATTTTCTGGATAAAGTCTGATTAAATTTTAACGATTATTAGATACGGCGTATCCAACTCTTTGGATACGGCACATCGTCTGCAGATATCAGCGACGTTTATTTTTCTAATTTCCGAACGGAAAATATTCTGACTTACCCTTATACTAGGAAGCTTTTACTTTGAAATCTTCTTGTTCTTAATTTTCAGGAACAATGTTCGATATTTTCCCATACTGGTTCGGAAGACCACAAAGAAACCTTACTATGGAAGAGTTTGCACTACTAATCGCTCAAGCTAATGAAAAAGAACATCATGAAGCAAGAAACTTTATTACTGAATTCAAAGGCAGTCATGAGCTGTTACTAAAGGAACAAAACAATATGATCAATGGTTTGGCAATTGAAGTGCACCAATTGTCAACAGTGCTTAACAAGGTTCTTTTGGTAAGGCACGATCTGAAAGGAATTACAACCAGAGGCGGAAAGTCAACCCTTCAAACCGGGAGACAACCCGGAGAATTTTTATTATTCTATTTTCTGTGTCGAGTCAGTCAGGCCCGCATGAGGATACGGCGCATCTCAATTCTGAGATGCGACGCATCTCCTGCAATGGTCATATCTTAGTTTATTTTTCTGCATTTTTATTTTCGACTTTAAAACTATTTATCAGTTTATTTTAATGCGGCGCATCCCTGGTTAAGGATGCGGCGCATCTTTATTCTGATCCGTATTTATTCCAGGCTCGATACGGCGTATCTTCTTCCATAAGATACGGCGCATCGACTGACCTGATGATTTTCAGTTTTAATTTTTAAGTTTTATTTTTCCTAACTACTAATGTATTATGCAAGTTTGAACCTTTCTTATCTTAGGTGTGTTTTAAAGTGTTGGTGGTATTATAGTTTCCTGGATTTCCTGTGGATACATCAAGTATGAAGCTTTAAACGATCTAATCCACAAGAAAGATGATTTTTGCTCTTATACTAATGGAGGATCATACCGAGCAAATCTCAGGGGAGTTTTCCTGTTCTAATTCTTTTATTTTCCAGTTTTTAACCTGTTATACAAACAACGAGGACGTTGTTTAACTTAAGTGGGGGGATTGGAGAATTAGAACACTTAACAATTACTTGTCCTAAACTTTTTCAAAAATTATGCTTAAAATGTGCTTAATATATCAAACTTAAAAATTTTTAGCATGTTTTTGTTTAAGATCTAAGTTGCATAGCTGCACACATAACGTTATTTTCAAAAATTGTGATTTTTCAAAAATTCACAAATCTATGAGTGTGCCGGTGACTTGTAAACTTTAGAACTTGGCTTGTATACTATTCGAGACCACCATAATAAGTATTATATTTATATAATTGGAATGACTTGTCTAAATTGGTAAAATTCTAGGATTACACCAAATAGCCTATTATATGTTATGTGTTATTAACTAACTACACTGGTTAGTTAACCCCCGTATAAACCCTTTTGTTACTCTCATTTTTAGAGTAAGATACCCCTAGAAAAACACTCAGAGCCATTCCTTTCGTTTCTTACACCTATGTTTAAAATGTTTCGTTACACCCTTACACCTTAGCCTACCCTGTAGATTAAAGTCCGTGGTTGGTTAATTGCTATAGGCAAAGTGTGTTTCCTTACATTACCTGTGTTCGCGTGCGTAATTCATTATCTATGGTTAGGTCGGGAAATTGCACAATGCAATTGGAGTGAAAGTAAATATTGTATATCTTTGAGTTTATTTTTCGTGTGTTTACTACTTTCACTATTACCGTTATTTCTGAAGTATGAAAAGTATGGAAAAATTATCCAGAATTATCATTATAGTGATGTGGTGAAATTTTACACATCTATGTCTATGTTCAAAAAAAAAAAAAAAAAAAAAAAAAAAAAAAAAAAAAAAAATCGAAAAAAATAAGAAAAGAAAAAGAAAGAAAGAAAAGTTGGAAGTTTGTTTTAACCAACTTATGTAAAGTTATGTAAGTGGTCGATATCACCACTATTTGTTGTACTATATCTATGGATTGAATGGGAATTGGCAGTTATGGGAACGCCAATTAAGGTTTATTCTTTGATTAAGATCTTGTTGAGTATAATTCGTGTCTACCTAAAGCGTGTGTTTTCAAGTGTTAAAGCGTGAGTTATTCAATGATATGAGTTTTATTCATGGGATGGTTGGGATAGTGATTAACCACACTTAGGATTTTAATTTATTTGTTTTGTTTATTTTTCATTTTACGCCAATTTATATCCCAAATGTTATCCATGCCCTTTATTATTCTTTATCCAACCAAACCTTTGATTTATTGAGATTAGGGATTTGAGCAATCTTAAGTATCGTAGTCGTGGATTCGGCTATGTATTTATGATTTTGTCGCCCTTTTTGATATATTATTATTGGTGAAGTTTGGACCTATCTTTAGCCTATTCGAGTTAAGGATTTGAGCAATTGCAAGTATCGTGTTCGTGGATTCGATCATGTATTTGTGATTTTGTCGCCTTTTCTGGAATTTGAGATCGATAGTGATCAAGAATAATTAACCCTTAAGCCTACAAACCCTTTTTACCGCTTTAGACTTGTTATTCCTTAGCTTTAGTGGAGGAGATGTGTATACTTGCCAAGCTTATGATAGAATATTCGTCACGACTGGACAGTTAAACGATTAGATTTGCTTTTATCAACTTATTTTATTTTACTTCTAATTCGTTAAGTGTTTAGTTGTGTGATTATGAAATAAACGAATACATGCTTAAATATAAAAATAAATCCTAACATCTTTTAGGATACATTTTCATAAGAGAAATTCTAAGGTTTACTTGGGGACAAGTAAAGTTCAAGTGGGGGGATATTTGATGAACTCAAATAAGTACATTTTATTACTATCATTTATCCTATTAATTTGACTTGTTTTACTATATTATGTATGAGGATTGATACTTAATCGTTTACTTTTGTAATTCTCAGGTAAAAACAAGCATTTGGTGAAACTTAGCGATTTTGGACTGATTATGGAGCAAAACATGCAAGAAGTTAAGAGTCTACTGAAATGAAGAAGATCAAGACTAATCTGCTCCAGATGCGCCGCATCTCACTCATTACATACGGCGCATCTCTATCAAGATATCACCAGATACGATCCAAGATACAAGAGGACATGCGCCGCATCTAATCATGGAGTTACGCCGCATCTTCTGGCGGTGTACGAATATTCCTGAATATTATAATCTTGGACCCCACGCGAAGTTAAGTACATGCGCCGCATCTACTTACTAGATGCGCCGCATCTTCCCTCAGACAGGAAACTATAAATACCCCAAGGCCAGACGAATTTCGGGGGAATATATTAGATTCAGACCGAAAG